>CM023103.1:75724048-76324048 GCA_013103745.1 Gardenia jasminoides
ATTCTTCCACGTGTACTCCCAACCAACCAGAACCACCGCTCGGTTCCCCCACTCCCTCCTTCAGTCCTTCCCTCCCTCTTCACAACTAAGTTAAACACACATTTCCACCCAAAATACTAAAAACACACACACTCACACAGTCCAATTGTGAGTTTTGATTCCGTCAATGGACGCAGCTGCCAGTGTACAGCTGGTCTACGGCGGAATCAATCCACTGAGCCGCACCTCACGGCGGCAAAGTACTCTCTCAGCTACTTTTCGTTACCGTCCAGCTGATCGGGACGGATTCTTTTTCCGGAGAGTTAACAAGAGGAACGGCCCCGTACGGGCCATTGCCACCGAGCCAAGACCTGCTGATACTAAACAGTCGAATAATTCTTCTTCTTCTTCTTCTTCGCAGCCGAGAGTTGTTAATGGATATGGATCCTCCTCTGCAACGACGTCGTCTAAACAAGTCAATGGTGTTTCCACGGTATGTTGTTGACTGCACTATTTTCGACCGTGTGAAATTCTAGTTGTGGAATGGATTTTAAATTTCTTATAAATTTGTTAAAATTTGTTCTTTTCTTTTCTTTTGTTTTTTTTTATCCACCTGTTTAATGGCAGAACTTTCAGGTGCTGGCATTTGCATTTGAAAGTTTACTTAAGCCCAGTGAAAACTATGAGAAAGTTTTGGAATTCTGAAGCTGATTTAATTTTTTTAATTTTTCATGTTTTTGGTGTTTAATTATGAGACTTTCCAGTTGCCTCGTTATTTGCATGTTGGTTTTTAGATTTTAGTTAAGCTTACTCGAAAAGATTCAAATTTTTGGATTTTTATTTTTTTTAACAACTTTGCCGTTCTCTATTTTTTTTTCTCTCTCTTTTAGGTTCAATTAACAGAATTTTCAGATATATCTAATATTTGTGTTGTTATTATGAGAATTTAACTCGGATTAATGGTAAAGATTCAAATTTTTAGTACTCCAATATCTTGTAATTTGTTTTATTTTACATCTTTTGGTTTGATTAAATTTATTTGAATTGGTGCTAGTTAGTTGTAGTTGAGAATGAATTATATTCTGCTTTATAAGAAGGGGGGGGGGTGGGGATTTTGAAACGTTTCCTATTGGACAGTTTTTGTTTGAGAAAAATAATTATCCTGGTATAATGTTTTTGTTTATTAGAGGTGGTAAATGGTTAATGAAGATTTAAGTTTCACGAATTGCAGAGAATGCGGGATGTTTCACAGGAGATCAAAAGAGTGAGGGCACAAATGGAAGAAAATGAGCAGTTGGCAGTACTCATGAGTGGGCTTCGAGGTCAAAATCTGAAGGATTCATTGTTTGCTGATGATAATATCAAGCTCAGACTAGTTGAGGTTTGCCTAATAACTCCATATTGAAACTTGAGCAGTTTATGCTTGTTTTCTTTCTTGACAATGTACATTGTATTGAGGTCTAGTAACATGATTTGCTTTGCTAAGTTGTATGCTAATTCTATTTTCAAGGGATCATTAGCCTTTTGATTGGTGAATTATTTAAATTGAGCAGAGATTGATGATATGGTTATAGGGCTTGGACTTTCAAGTGGGAAATATGTGAATCACATCTTGCTTGTTTGTTGATATCCTTGGTTACCTTGAGTACCATAAATGGAATATACTGAGAATATGAATCTTTCTTAAACCACTAAATAGGTTAAACTCAGTGCATTTTATGCACTGATGCTCACCATCACGCATTTGTAGGCTCGACCTGGTATTATATAAATGTAAAGGATGCCTTCCGATCAAGGAATCCTTGTTATGTTAATGGTGGTTTTCTTTTTCCTAGGTTGATGAAAGCAGTGAGTTTTTGCCATTGGTTTATGATCCTGCTACCATTGCTGCATATTGGGGAAAACGACCACGTGCTGTAGCTACACGTATTGTGCAGTTACTGTCTGTTGCTGGAGGTTTTCTTTCACGTATTGCTTGGGATATAATAAACAACAAAGTCAAAGAGGTAAGAAGCATTTAAAGATCCCTTGTGACAGAAGTGTTTGACCACAATTGATCTATCCAGCTCACAGAAATTCATATTTTCATCTTCGTCTTTCACAAAATAATCCTATATTTTCCTTCTTTTTCACGACTGTATCTAGAATGAACTTGCTCGAGCTATTGAATTAAGAGAGATTGTAACCTCTCTGGGACCAGCATACATAAAGCTTGGGCAGGCATTGAGCATTCGACCAGATGTATTATCTCCAGCTGCAATGATTGAGCTGCAAAAACTCTGTGATAAGGTCAGCTGCTTTTATTCCTGGTTTTGTTGTACTTGAAATGTTTTCTTTTGTATAAATTTTTGTCATGACAGATGAAGATGCTTTACAACTAAAAACCATCTTCACAATTTTGTCATATTTCAAATGTGGTAATCGTGTATAAGGTGGCAAGTGCTTTGTGTGTAAAAAGTGATATTTGAATGCTTATCATGTTAATTGGTAGTTGGTAATGTTATCTTAGATATATAGTGACTTGACAAACATCATCATGCATGCATTTGTATCTGCACTTGCTTGTCCATTCTCCTTCTATTGCTATTGCTTTGTGACTTCAAGAAACAATATCATCTCTGTATCAGTCAACTGTTTAACATCTTTTATTCCATTTTCACCCTTTCATCCAAAATAACAAGCTTTCCTTTTCTTTGTTTCTTGTCATCAACCATTTTGTTAAAGAGTTCTTTAGGGGGGAAAAAAACAATTGTCTTTGCCACCTGAAAGTTCTGCTTCCTACCTTCTCTGACATTCTTTGAGGAAACAGATGGAGGATTATACAAGTTGCATGCATCGTCAGCTTCAAGCTTGAAATTTGATGTGAATTCCAGAAAAATTTTAAGAATAGCAGAGAAGGAGAGAGTGATACTAATATCTTCCAGGAGAAGTTTGTGGACATGCTTTTTTAAGTATTTATTGTTCACTGACTTTTTTTTTTTTTTTTTTCCCTCTTCATTGGCATAGGTTCCATCATTTCCTGATGATGTTGCCATGGCTCTGTTAGAGGAGGAGCTTGGACAGCCGTGGTATAACATATATTCTGAACTTTCTTCATCCCCAATTGCAGCTGGTAATTTCTTTGTTTGTTGACCCCCGTGAATATTCTAAAATTACATTATTGACTTAAGATTGATAATAAAATTAAACGAGTTGTTTGTGATATAATGGTGTAGCTTAACCATACCAATGAATACCTGGAACCTTTTTTTTTTGGGGGTTAATCTCTGACATGAAAGTATTTTGTCGTTGTCAAAAATGAACGGCAGCATCTCTTGGGCAGGTTTATAAGGGCCGGCTAAAGGAGAATGGGGATTTGGTTGCTGTGAAAGTACAAAGGCCTTTCGTTCTTGAAACTGTAACTGTTGATTTGTACGTCATTAGAAACTTGGGATTGGTTCTTCGGAAGTTTCCTCAGGTTAATTTACACATTTAATTAAAGAATTTCCTTTTCTTTTCTCTTTTAATGTGGACAATGGATTGACAAAATAATAATTGATTTTCCCTCTATTATTTTTCAGATATCTGTTGATGTGGTTGGATTAGTCGATGAATGGGCTGCACGTTTTTTTGAAGAACTTGATTACATTAATGAAGGGGAAAATGGAACTACTTTTGCTGAGATGATGAAGAAGGATCTACCACAGGTACCATGAATTACATTAAACGTGCTGTCTTCTCGGCTACGCAAGTTGTGAACTTTTCGGCTATAAACAGATGAATTTTTCTTTTTATTGGTTGTTAAAACTGAACCAAATAGTTTGTTTTGCTCTGAAAATTCCTGTCAGTGATTCGATGGAAAGTTATAACAAGTTTTGCATATCAGGTGGTTGTTCCAAAAACTTACCACAAATATACATCAAGGAAGGTTCTTACAACGCAATGGATTGAAGGAGAGAAGCTGTCACAGAGTACGGCAAATGATGTTGGGGAACTGGTAAATGTGGGGGTGATATGTTACCTTAAGCAGGTAAATTCTTAGTCCTTGCTTTCCACAAGGTTAAGCTGTTTGTTTCTTCTGTGGAAGGTTCATCCTTGTTGACCAAAGCAGGTCGTTGTTCTGGTGTTCGGTTCTAGGCCTACCTGGTGCATCAAATATATGATTTGAGCACAATTGCTTTCAAAATGGATCTATCGGTTTTTTGAGCTTGGACTTATGAAAGATGTCTAGCTCACTATTGTGCTTCAAAATGGCTATGCCCTATGAAGCAGGAAAAAGGCAGCTTGTATATGAGTTGTCTGCCTGATAAACTTTTTCAAATTGAATTGCATGTTTTGTGACGTTAGAAGTCCTAAATTTGTGTCTGCTAACTTACTTATTTTGATGTCATCTACAGTTGCTTGATACTGGTTTCTTCCATGCTGATCCACATCCTGGGAATCTGCTTCGTACTCCAGATGGGAAACTAGCGATACTTGACTTTGGTAATTCTTTTCATCATGCTGTAAATGTCATGATTTCTTTCTCTTTTTTGACATACTTTATGTAATTTTTGTTTAGCCGTGAGGGTATATTGAGTAAAATTTTCCTTGACCTCCATTCACTCCATAGATTAGAGTTTTCACTGTTATTGGATTATAATTATGCTTTTGAACCTTATTCTCTTTTTAGGTCTTGTTAGCATTTTTTTCCCCAAATTTTGACAAAATTCAATCTGCCTTGTCCGTCAATTTCTTACTTTCTGAGCTTTATGCCATTTTTAAAGTTGAGGATCAGGTTCCTGGAGTACGTTGAGTAAATGCACAGTTACGACAAACTCTAGCCAGTTTAATCTGGTGCTCTCTAAAGTATTGTTTTCTTCTTTCAGGCTTAGTGACAAAGCTAAAGGATGATCAGAAATATGGTATGATTGACGCTATTGCTCACCTTATTCATCGAGATTATGCTGCTATTGTCAAGGACTTTGTCAAACTTGATTTCATTCCGGAAGGAGTTAATTTGGAGCCAATCTTGCCTGTACTGGCCAAAGTTTTTGATCAAGCATTGGAGGGTGGGGGAGCAAAAAACATTAACTTTCAGGAGTTGGCATCAGATTTGGCACAAATTACATTTGATTATCCATTTAGAATACCTCCTTATTTTGCTCTTATTATTAGAGCAATAGGGGTGTTGGAAGGCATAGCTCTAGTGGGAAATCCTGATTTTGCTATTGTAGATGAAGCCTACCCATACATAGCACAGGTATGGCAGTATTAAGATAAAAGCTGTGGTGCTGCATATGTTGGTCATATCATGCATGACCAGTACTTTATTTCCAAATATGCATATATTTATAAGGTTCACTTGCACAAAGAAGAGTGAAGACTTGGCTAAAGGAAAAGTACAATTTTGCTTGCTTCCAGATATCTTTGGTTCATTTTTAGAAAATTTCTCGTGGATGGATGGCAGTGCCTTGTCTTTTATAAGCAATTTCTAAACATATCTTTTAACAAATGTATAACATGTTATTGTCATTTCTGATGCTCTCTTTCTCAAATAATTTTGGATCAGTCTCCTTGTCTGTATGTTTTGAGTATGCATCCTTCTATTTCTAGCTACCTTCTCTCACTTGGTGATAATTGGTGTTTTCTAGGTCGGGAAAGTTGAGGAATTGATTTACTGCTTCAGGATTCAAACATTTGGTCCCTTTAACAGCTTTCTTGTCGTTCTTTGTGAACTCGAAATACTGAAACAACATTTATTTGTTGCTGAAATGTCCTTTCTTTTTCCTTATTATTGTCTTTTGCTTTGTAACCTTCTTTGTAACCTGTATCTTCTTTGTTCTCCTTTTTTGGTTGCGGATGGGTTGTTTGCATTCTGGAAATGCTTAATTATGTGACTAACGGGAATATTATTTGGACCTCTTTCCTTCGTCTGAATATCAGAGACTTCTGACTGATGAATCCCCACGCCTGAGGAATGCTTTACGGTATACGATCTATGGAAAGTCTGGTGTCTTTGATGCTGAGCGGTTCATTGACGTCATGCAAGCCTTCGAGAATTTCATTACAGCTGCTAAGAGTGGAGGAGGAGAGAATATGAGTGGCAGAATGGCAGACCTTGGTGTGTTTCAAACTCAATCCAGTTATATGCTTCCTGGATTTCCAGCAGGTAGTCCTCAATCAGTGCAGCCAATTCAGACTAGAGCTGCCTTAGCATTTTTATTGTCTGACAAGGGGAACTTTTTCCGAGAATTTCTCTTGGATGAGGTAATTGAAAAGGCTTGCAAGTGATTTAATTTTTCTCGTGGTTTTGAGCTTGTTTTTTGCTCTATTTGGTTTCAAGTCGAATTTTTAGTCAAGTTTTTCTGTATCTTTACTTAGGTGTCCTATAATATTATCTTTACATTGCTAGCATCACTTAAGGTGCTGAAGCATGTTGTCATAGACAAGTGCAACCACAAGCTTGATGTTTTCATTGACAGATCAAGGAAATGAAATTCTCATGACTATAATAGCATCCAGAGTGGGAGATCTAAATCATATCCTAGATTTATTGCGACAGCTTACAGTTTAATTGCTAAGGGGATTTAACAGTTAGTTCTTTTATATGTGAAGACAGCCCGTTTATGGATTGATAGCTTTATGAGATCATATAGTTTCCATAACATTGTTGTTGACCTTCAGATAACAAGTAATGTCAATTTTTTGTGTAACGAAATCTCATTAATTAACTTTTCTATCTCATGATGTTCTCCCTTCCTTTTTATCTGGGAAGATGTTGCTGTCTCTTCAGATGAAAGGTGGAAGGGTTACCATACTGATTTTAAACCATTCTCCATCATTCAAAAATGCATAATGTACTTTTAAATCCGACAGACCATTTTAGCACATGCGCATGCTTATTGATAGACTGAGGGCCCCATTTTGATTGGAGTGGAAATGGTGATGCAAACCTATTGTATGCTTCTATCCTTGTGAATTGAGAGTTTACATTTATCTAATGCTAGTGTGAGTTTTGTACTAGAAAATATTGTCAGTAATTTGATTTTACGGAAATTTGCATGCAGATTGTGAAGGGAATTGATGCAGTAACTAGGGAACAGTTGGTGCAGACAATGGCATTGCTGGGAATTGGAAATGCGGCTCCTATGTTTAGCATGGTTCCTGCCCTGGGGCCGTTTAGGCCTGCTGCTCTTCTACCAACAATAACCGAAGAGGACAAAGTCATATTAAACAATGTTGAAAAAATTATTGAATTCTTAACTGCTGGAAGCATAACTTCATCAAATCAGGTACAGGAATTTCTCTGCTAGACAGTTGATAGTATAATCAAGTATCTCTGTTTCTAAAATTAAGTGGTACCTGCTGTATAATGTTAGCCTGAGAATCATGTTAGCCACGACCTTAGAACACAAGCACATTACTTCATAGCAACTTTTACAAAATATCACGCTGTCATACATAGTAAAACCAATAGCTGTGGTAAATATACTGAAGAATTTATGTTTGTTGGGATTTTCTTGTCTATTGCATGGGTAAAATTTCTTATGAATAAATTGGAATGTGTATGATTGATTCTTTACATAGGTGGCATGTAAGCTATACATAATTGCTGTAAACTAATTTATTTGGTCCAATGATATCAATGAATGATGATTGTTGGGGCGTGTGACAATTGCAGTTCAAATTTTTGCATGTGATGAAGCAAAAAGACAGTATTTTGCTTGTGAGGTCAATTTCAGGATTGATTGCAACGATGGTCATAGTAAATTAATTTTGGTTATAATCAGGTAGAATTGATGTGACGGTCCTGTCATTAGCCTGTTTTTCTTGTGCAAAATTGCAAAGTCTTGGATATAAAATATTGCATCAGTTAGTGCTGCATTTAGGTTTTAGTCTGTTAACAGTACAATGAGGGTGGGTTTGATATTAGCAACGGAACCGTCAGGTCTCTTTGTCAACAAATGCTCGTTAGGGGAAAGACTAACTTCACCTGCTGAGGTTTAATAATTGGAATGCCAACTGAGTGCTGGGCTTTGACTGTGTTAGGTAATCAATCATAAGGTATGGTGATTTTTGCGGACATTCTTCTCTTTTGACTTGTTCAGGGGCGCTGATTCTCTAGTATTAGCTAGCAATACTCTGAAGATATTCATTTGACAATTAAGATGAATTTGGTCTGATTTCATTCAAGATTTCTCACGTCTATACAAAACTATACACCATCTTAATCTGCTTCTCGAGGTAGTTCATTTAGCTATGTAGAACTTTTACATTATTAGAAGAAATGGATTTTGGTTAGAAAATGATATTTAGACTGAATTTCTACTATTAAGTATGGAAAAGAATATCGAACCTCTGTTATTCATGTTGTGAATTTGGCTGAGAAATAGCTTTTCAGCATTGATGTTCAAAGCATGGAGAGAGGATTAAACCAGATAAAACAAAAACAAAACATGGTGAAAAAGATACAGTATATTGGCAGATACTCATGATAATCTTGCTTCTCTTCTGCAGGGTGTCAATATTCCTAGAGTTATCCAAGAGCTGCTTCCCGTTTTGCCAGGCCTCTCAGCCAAAGTGCTTCCTGAGGTTCTCAGTAGGTTATCTTCGCGGGTTGTGGCTCGAGTGATCAGAGATACACTGTTGTAATTAGGACGTTGTAGCTCACTGTTCAAACGCTTTCAAATGTTAATTTATAGGATATAGTGTTAAAAGAAAATATCACAGCACTGATTGCTGAGTTTCACTTCCTGTATAGGTTAGGGACAATAGAAAGGGAATACGGAAACTAACATATGTAATCTTCTACAGTTGCTGACCAGAGTTCTTACCTCTGTAACCTGCCAAGTTATTTGATGACAGTTCCAAACGAGCTTATTTGATTTCCTATTGTGGACTTGAACGTGATTTCATTCGTCTTTCTAGCATGTCTACTCTGTGAAGTTATTTATTTGCAACTTACAACATTGATTTTCTGTTCAGACCTTCCTTCACTAAGTTGATCAGATTGTACTTCGAAAATTTAGCACAAATCTCTTTTATTAGTTGCACAAACATTCTTGTGTGCCTTGAGCACTAGTAAAGAATAAAATACCAACAGAGGAGAATAGCGAGAATATGATATTTCTCGCATACGGTAATCACAAATTTCTGCTTGGCACACCATGATTTAGCTACCAAGATTTTTCAGGTATCACTTTTTTTTTTTTTTTTTTTTTTTTGTTTGTTTGTTTGAACTGGCACTAAAGTGGTGTTATTCTAACTCTAAATCGTTGAATCTATCAAAATAGACACAAAAGAGAAACGAAAAATGAAGAAGAAACAAGTTACAGAAAGGGAAAGCGTGAAAACATCCTTCTGATGACCATTCAACAGAAGGAATAAGCAGAACATAGTGAGAGGTTACCTCCTCTTCAATCCAGCATAACTAACCATAGAGTTTGACAGGAATTATAGGCAGTGAAATGCTGGGGTTGGGAACGATATGCCTCTTAGTTTTCCATTTTGGTTTTCTTTATGAAACTAAAAACTACACCAACAAACGGAAGTGCCTTTAAAACTGCACCCTGCTAGATTAGCAGACTTCAAGATCTTGTGAGCTTCCAGTCACATTGTGGAAGTTCTTTTCCCCCCCAAAAAAAAAAAAGTTGTTTTCTGTATTTATTTATTTTTTTCTCATGAGAGAACTCTTAGTGAGAAAATACTGCATCAGTTAGTTGACAGAAGCTCAAGCAACAAAATCCAAGATAAAGTAGAAGTAGTTCGACTGACAATTGGCAAAGCCATACAACAGGGATGGAGGAAGATTAAAGTTGGTGGTGAATGATAACCAAGTACATGCAATGCTTAAACAGCCAGTCACAAAGGATATCAGAATACACTCAATCCTGGAGGATATAATGGAAATGACTAGGTTGTTTCAAATGTGCTCTTTTAGTTATGATAAAGCTAGAAATACGGATCTATGTGATAAAATTAGTTCTTATGCCCTTGGCATTTTATGTGATGAGGCGAGGATTCATCCTACTCCTATGTGCTAAATGCACCATGCTGCTACTACGGTGAGTGGTTGCTTAATATTGTAAAGTTACAATTGTTAATAAAATATCCTAATGTTTCGAGAAAAAAAAGTTAGTTCTTGTTTCGGATTTAAGTACAGTACAAGTGGATAAGAATTTTGAACATAGACGCTATATTTGTTTATATACACTTAAAAGGTGAATGAAATACACGAAGAGGATAATGCAAAAAGACGTAAATCTGCAAAGTATCATTTCTCTTGCAGTTGCAGAAGCATTGTGGTAAACTTTCTTCCCTACTTCTACAGGGAGTGAACATTCCTCAAGTCAACCAAGAGCTGCTTCCGATTTTGTTTGGCCTTTCAGCCAATAAACTAAGGTAGTGAGTAGGCTACCTTCAACGCTTGTGCACTTTGCAAGATTGATGACTTTGTAGTTTATTAAAGTTGGTGTAAGGTGCATAAAATATAAGGAAAGATCATAGTCAATTTCACAAACGAAAATTAAGCCTATATATTTTTATTCCCTGCAGCTGATGTTTCGGTACTCTCAAGCTTATTGTGCGCGTACATTTAGTCAACTACATACAAAATGCCTGTTGAAGTTTACATCTATATTTTATCCCCAAAAAAAAAAAAAAAGAGTTTACATCTCTTTCATGTGAAAAGTGGAACTCCCTGCTCGCCTGAAGCATAAGAAATGATTTTCTTCTTCAGGGGTGAGATGTAGTTGACTCCATGAAAGGCAGCAGCACGCAACACATTTAGAGGCCCAAAGTCAACGGAATATGCCTTCTGAAAACCGTCAAGAATGGCCATCATTGCAATATTCGCGGCTTTCCTTTCTGATTCGTATCTCTTCAAAAGCGTCATCTGACCATATAAAGCAGAAACCTCAGCAAGAGGTAGTAATTCCATGAAAATGAAATCAGACATTGCATGAACAATGAAACAAACATTGAGCAACTGCTTCAAATTCCATTTCCAGACCATGTACAGCAGTGAAAAATACCAAATGATTATCAGGTCATCTAGGCAACTACTTCCAACTGCAGTCTGTGTGCAACAATGGATATTACAAAATGTGCGACTGCAGGTTGATAAAATTACATGCTTTGCACCCTTCAACTTGGGCATACAAGGAAAGCAAAGGCACATCCATGAAAAGTTCGAAATAAATCCTACAGAATCAAGAATAGCGATATCAACGTACCTCTCCAACGTCAGATCCTACCGCAACACCTTCAGCAATGACTCTTGAAAGAGAATGTGCATCTCCAAAGCCCAGGTTCACCCCTTGACCAGCTAATGGATGAACAGTATGTGCAGCATCACCAATAAGAACAACACGCTTTGATACATAATTGTTGGCATGCATTAAGGACAATGGAAACACCATTCTGTCTGAGGCCAATTTAGTGATTCTGGGAGGCACTTCAAAGTGCTCACTGGCTGATGATGTTTTGTCAGATCTTAGCCAAGCCAGTATTCCTCCACCTCCTATTTGTTCAGATTGAGGACGAGGACCATGTCCATCATCCAAAGCATCATTAACTGCTTTTACAAAATCAGCCTCATTCATTGATCTGCGGTCCGCAGCTTCTTGGGGGTCCATTGTCCAAACGATGTTGCTGTAATTATCACCCATTGGCAGAAGGGCAATGGGTCCAGTACGCAGGAACCGCTGCCAAGCACACCTGTTATCTTCTGTATGCTCTACAGTACATATAATTGCATTTTGGGGGTACTTCCACCCAGTTGTACTGATTCCTGCCAATTTCCTGACATGTGATTTTGATCCATCAGCTCCTACCTGCAATATGCATCAAATAAATTGACTTTAACAGGTGGAAATATGAGCAGTTACTCAACAAATTCATACTGTAAGATGTAATATATTCCAGTTTGCCAATCTTTTCCTTCATCAAATGGAAATTAAGGTAGAGCTCACCACCAACTTCGCACACAAACAATCACCATCGCTCAGGTTCAGCTTAGCTAAACTTCCAGAAGGCTCTGATGATATGCTGTCTGTTCCCGAGGACAAGGAGCTTTTATGTAGTGTCATTGAATTTAACCTAGAAGGATATATTTTCTTCTTGACATCTGAGTCCTGAAAGATATTACTTTAAAAAGTCAAGCAAATCCTAGAAGCATGCTCAAGCTGTCAAATCAAACAGATAAAGAAAACAATTAAGCATTTCTCCCTCGGGACTCTTTGCTTTTGGGACTTCGGAGGATTGAAAATTTTAAAGGACAGGCTGAGCAAATCTGTAAAGTTAGAACTCGAGCAAAGCAGAACCATACAGCTTATGCTTACGCTCATGCTCAAAATAAAATTTAGGCTGTTATGCGGTTAAGGTGCTTCAGTGTTGGGCTTAAGCATTATAATGGGATTGGAAGAAGCAGAAATACATTATTCACGTGAAAGATCTACAAATAGTATTAAGAGTGCACATTTTATTTTCAAACTATAAATATTCCCACACTAAACAAATAGAAAGTACATAAACAGCTTTCGCTCGTCATCTGGGGTCTTCCAAGACTGATGCTAATTCAAATTAAGCTTCTAAGCTAACTTACGGGCCATGTATGAAAATATGGACAAAACAAGTCAAACCACAAGGTTGTAGAAGATAATTTTGGTTTGATCACTACTTTATTTCATGGAAGAGGGCATTGGTTCTTGGAAATGGGGATTAAAAGACAATTCTTGAATGAATTCAGAAGAATTTTTGCTTACCCATAAATAAAATGGAAACTATGATAACTATGCTGATGCAATATCCCACTCTTCAGAAATTGATACCAAGAACATGAAGGCAAAAGTAAGAAGCTTCTTTATGAGAAGCAGTATTGACAATAGTGCATCTTCTGTACAAAAGGACAAAAATGGAGATGTTTCTTGCAAAGATCAAAAAATAGAAAGTGTTGGTGAAGCGCTAGCATCGTAGAGACTACCAAATAAGGGATGGAAAATTAGAGCTACAATGAAATCACAACTGATAAACAGAAAAAGAACAGCTAAGTAGTAAAGGAGAAGTACCTCCATGCATGACAACAAAGATCTTTGAAGTACTTTGTTCTCCACGACACACCTGAATTAAAATCTCAAATGATGTGTCATCTGCCAGTACCAGTCACTGGAATATGGAAATGATTATATATATGTAGCAAAATGTTATTCTTACCCTAGGATATCTTTATCAACATCTCGTGCACTGTATCTTGTATATCCAAGACCAGTATAATCCCAAACCTATAGAATCATAAGATGGCAATTTGATGAAATATGGATAAAATCAATCGGGAAAAACACTCTTGCTTCATCAGATTTATGCTAGCCCACCAACTTGCACGAAGTTTGTTACGACTTATTAGATACTTTGAGAATACCCTTGTGATACCATGTACCAGTCTTGCACAACTCAGTGCATAATCCAGAAATTCAGCTAATTCTTATCACAATGACAATTTAGCAAAAAGCATGAGATAAAAATGCAACATATTACGCGTCAATCAATATATGTACATGAAACAGTAGCCAATTGGTAGAAGAAAGAATCTGTCTTCAGCTTTGAAAGTCTAGCAGTACCGAGGCAACGTCTGACAACTCATGAAGTGAAGAAACTTACAGTGGAAAAATGGATTAATTATCAAATGAGAGGTAAATTTTGATTTTGTTTATTAGCATCTACAAGATTTCTAAAGATTACCAAGATAATGTTTAGGGTGATACGATAGATTGGACCGTCATGACACAAATGAATAACGATCTTTGTAGCCAAGGCATGCAAAATCCAAGTTTAGGGGGAAATCTGTACTGATACAAAGTTTGATGAGGTAAACTGCAACTAATGCTTAACAAAAATACCTATTCTCTATAAGTGCATAGATGTAACAGTGAGTTTTCTGGAGTGCTTGGTGCATATTACATCACAGCGTGAAAAATCTTTTCGAAGAGACATATCCACATCATAGAACTTAACATTTTTATCCATGTTGACTACACAAATCCTTTTGAGGAAACTTCCCGATAAACCCCTAAACTATTCACTTTGCACTGTTTTGGCCCCTCAACTATAAATTGTAGCAAATAAGCCCTTGAACAACAAAAAATACTCACTTCAAGGGCTTCCGTCAATTTTGAGCGTTAAATGTAACGGAATTAGGGGCAAAATTGACCAAATAGAAAAATCAACCCATGATTTGATTAAAAACCAACTATATTAAGCCAACTAATAATATGGTATTTAATGTTTCTTCATCTTCTTCCATTTTTCATTTTCCCTAGGCCTAATTTGATGAAATAATCAGTCAACGAGACATTTTAGGTTAATTTTACTGGTTGATTTTTTTGTTTGGATGATTTTACCCTTAATTCCGTCGCCTCTAACAGCCAAATTGGACGGAAGTCCTTAAACCAACCATTTTTTTTGTTTAAGGGCTTATTTGTGACAATTAATAATTTAGGGGGCCAAAACTGTACAAAGGCAATAGTTTAGGGGCTGTCCGGGAAGTTTCCTCAATCCTTTTTCTTCAATTAACACAGCCACTTGTGATCATATACTTCAAAGATACCTCATAAATAAAAAATTTATCCGAAGCTCAGCCACTAATCTTTCATCCTAAGGAAAGAAAAATCTCTTTCTTCCACAGTCGGACATACCACGTGGCCCAACCATTACATTTCCAGTTGAAGTCTTCAAGTTTTGTTTCCTTGTGCATTTACTTGGCTACTAGTTGTGCATTGTTTTTCAGAAAGTAAAACATAACAAAAAGCAACTTACTCCTGTGACATAAACCATACTTTCATACCAGATGATTCTGGTTTTCTTTCACTAATTTAAGTAAATGGTGCAGCATAGAAGCAAACACTGCAGCATGCCAGAGGGATAAAGGAAACAGATTAAACTCTTCTACCAAGTACTATGTATTACAACAAACAGAAAGAAAAAAGCTGTAAAGAGCTGTTTTCTATCCTTTAAAGGCCTTCAAAAACACAAAAACATTTCTACATTGCAGTTTTAGGTCCTAAAACAAAAATCTGCAATTATAACACTGCCATAAGGAAGTAGATCCTAAATCCTAAAACAACATGTTCCAAGACCAAGAAAGCTTGCTTTTGTTCTGTTCACATTGTATGCAAGCATCAAATAATAAAGATACTTAAGGAATAGAAATTAACAGCATGATTTACCTGCATCCTATCAAAAAAGGCATGCCGATGCAGTTGAACATACTGCCATGCACCCATACCTACAGGCCGCCACTGTCATACTTTGTTGGTCAATGATAAACAATCATAACCTTGGAAGAAGTACAAAAATTCCATTTTAAAGTTGAATGGACCATTTAGAAGAAGAAAATTCAGAATTAAGCACAAAAAAAATAGAGTCTCAAATAGCATTTCAGTATTTCAAGATACAAACTTGGCATTGGGTTGGAACAATCACACTGAAATGGGCATTTTAGTTCCCCCAATGAGCATTCAACTAAGAATATGATCGTCTTTTAATATTTGACTTCAGATTAAAGTCATTAAACTTGACCGTTTGGTTCAAAAAAATTTTCAAACATTTTTACCATCTAGAGTTGCTTTTCAGACAAAAATTACATTTTTGAATAAAGATTTGACTGCTTGAGTAACTGAATAACCTAAAATAGATTCTGGATAAAGGGTAATCACGTTAACCTTTTCTGATAAATTTGTTTGAATTGCAAAACCACACGCTACCTAAGCATCATCCCTCTTTTAGTGTTGTCCATGTAGGGGGAGAAGAGAGATAAGCTTCTATTCATTATAGCTAAATTCCTCATCTGGCAGGTAATATATGGCGGCACTAAAATCATAAGTGACACTGGACCTTTGTATCTAAGGTGCATGTTGCAGTTTTTGGCCACAACGAGATTGTGTAGCAGGGAAATGTATGACTAAAATAACCTAGAACTGTTGCTTAAGTTCTTGCAAAAAAGAGAATGTGGCAGAAAAAGATCCCACTGGCATTCAGGATGGTGGGGTGGAAGAAAATGAAGCTCCTCCATTTTGCAGTTGATGAAGAGATGAAGGCACTGCCCCAGCCTCATAACCATGAACGAATGCTAACAAAGTCAACATGAGATTCTTTTCTGCCAGTTAAGTTAGTCTGGGCAGCTCTCTACTCGCTCTTTTTATACCTCATCCAAAATATCAAAGTTAGACAAGTCTATGCCCCTAACCTTCCCATACAACAGGAACTGTTTTAAGTTGAATCAATGACAGTCATGATGCTTTGAATTGGCATAAGTATTATTTAATGGTCCATTTTTTCAAAGAGAGGACTGAAACATTTAACACATCTACCAGCACGCCTCTACATGAGGTGATCTAATGACCACTCTATCCTCTACACATGCATACTCTTGTCCTAATTATAAGAAGACCACACAGCAGAATAAGAAATATCAACCAGTATACTATCTGCAAGCACAGCAGAGGAAAAAAACAGGAAAAGAAAAGAAAGAAAAATTCAAAGGTTGTACCTTTGAAGAAAGATATAGTTGCAGGCGTCACTGTACTGACCCTTGGATCTGGAGGGTCCTCTTTTTCGATGCTATCTCTGGCCAGCAGTGCAGGATTGCTATCAATTATGGCAACATTCAGATGTTTTGTCAATGGCATGCTAGCTGCAGAAGATTTTAACGACTGTTTATGTAATCTAGATAGTCCAATGTGCATAAAAACTAGTTTAATCCATCAAAAAAGGCTGAAAGCATTTCCAATTAATCATCTCCTCTTGTTTACCTAGAACAAGAAAAAGAAGCAGAACAAAAATGGATAACCTGCATATGAAACTCAAATAAAACTTGTTCAACTTTAACCAATCAAGAAGGCTTTTCAAAAATTGATTTTTAGATATGGTTATTTATAAGAAAGACAAAATGCAAATGAAAAAAGAAAAGAGGGAGGAAGAGGAAAAAACAAATTGAGACCTTAGTGTTGAAGGTTTCAGATCAAGTAAAACATAAAGTTTGGCTGTAATGGTGTAAAATATGTTTTCTGAATCATAGTGAACTACTATTTGCATAAATACGGGACTAACTTACAGCTGTACCAGTATGTATGCATAGTAAAGTGAAACAGACAAACATTAAAGATTAGATAAGTATATCTAACATTCAAACAAAAAAAGCTGTTTATTTTAATACCCAAGGAGCCAGCAAGAGCCATGCCAACCATGCCACCCCCAACGATAGCAACATCATATTGAGGAACATCGTTGATTGAGTTCTGCTTAACATTGAAGAGTAGAATTCGAGTTAAGAAACTTTCACTAATAATCTCCCAAAAGAAAGAATGAAAGACTGATATGATGGCTAATCCATACCTTATCACTTGAAAGATTAAAGAACCAATAAAGAAAATTAACATGAATAGACATTTCTCCAATAAAGTAACCACAGATCCCATCCTTAGCATACCATGTTATAGCTACCAAGATTTTCAGGTGTCATCAATTTATTTTTGACTGAAATTAAAAAATGTTACTCTGCTCCAGGCTGTTGAGATTGTCAAAATGACATAAGAGAGAGAAACAAAAAGGAAGAAGAAACAAGTTCAATGGGAAAAAGAAAAACATGCTTGTAGATGATCATTAAATAGATGGAGTAAACAGAACAAATTAAAAAGTAATGTTCTTTATAAGCAAGCACAAGCAATCATAAATGTTAAGAAAAATTATAGGTTGTGAAAGTGTAGGGTGGCAGAGGGAAAGTAATGTAAGAAGGAGGAGCATTACAAACAACCAGCAATTAAAAACACAGGAAACAACAACATCATGGTTTAAAATGAGAGCTGTAATGAGATTGAAAATATAGTGAAAAAGGTCAAACTTATTTACAAAGGATGAGGACTTTACCATAACCACTTTGTCACCGTGTGAACCATGTAACTTTTCACTTGTATCACTACAGAGAGTTCTCAGGGTGGATCTCCATGTACGGATATTAGGTGTAATTCTCCTAACAATTGCCCTACATCGAAAACCATAAAAATGACCCAAAAAGAAAAAAATTGATGCCCTCCAAATTAAGATCTTTGAATCATTATAAGACATTTGGATACAATTAATTATACGAATAATAGGTGTAAAATTTCCACATGGTGGTCTCACTTTAATTACGCCCAAATAACATTTGCAAACGTCAAATGTACTACTTTTCATATCAACCAGTAGCTAGAATCACTTGAAAACTGACTTCAGACAGTTCAACAAGATAAATTATAGAATCTTCCATTCATATAGGCAATATGTCACTTCAACTACACTGCATACTGCTCCCAAACATCAAATGCAAGACACTAGATATCAGTTTGGAGTTAGAACCAGCTAAAAACCAATTCAATAAAATTTAAAAAAGGTATCTTTCAAGAACCTTCCAAATGTACACCCAAAAAGATTGAATTTTCACCTCTACTCGAATAACAAGTATACAACTAAAACTTAGAGAGGCTTCCAAGAAGCTCTTTGTTTACAGTCCTTTTAATTATTCAAAAAAAACTTCACATGAACAATTAGCTCTTCAAAGTTAAAGGCCAGCAAAAACCCAAATCAAAATTCGTTTCTTTTCACGTTCTCTAACACCAGCTGCTCTTGATTTGTTCATGATTTTCTTCTAGAATTTTTTGGTTAAACATTTACATGGACATTTTGTTTAAGAAGTCATCAACACTCTTTAACAGGAATTTTTTTTTCCCAATGAATGTAGGGGAAGAATACAATCTTCTGAACTACAAAAATCGAATTCTAAAAATTTCCAGAAATACAAGAAAACGGGAGCAATTAAATTACCTGTTCATTGTCCAGAGTAGAAAATCCCACTCTTCTCTTCCTTCGCCAGTTCGCCAGAGAGAATATTAGGCCGCGGGAGAAGACGCAGAGGATAATCACAAATTTGGGCCCTAAGCATTAGCCCAAAAGAAAGTCTTTGAGAATGTTTTGGGCTAGATCATAACTGAAGCCCACGCTTTCTTCGCGTAGTTTCACCTTTCTAGCCCTTCTTATCCATTGATTTGGACATTTCCTTTCATTTTTAATTTTAGGCATGACATATTTCAAGCAGCTAGTGATCTATGTTGTCATCTCTCTTGAATTTTTATTTTTATTTTTATTTTTTGTCAATAGTCATGGAGAAGGGGATAAACTTAAATCTCAAATCAATCCAAAAGGCATGGTTGACTTTCGAGTTGACCCAAGGACTTATCTACTCACCACATAACTCTTACCAAACTGATATAGGACTAAAGGAAAGGGAACTTGAGAGCTGCTATTAAAGGGTAACTACCACTCCACTCACTAATGTTTTTAACCTCTCCACAAGTCTTGTTTCTTTTTGTCAATAGTCATGGAGAAGGGGATAAATCTAAATCCTCAAATCAACCCAAAAGGCAATTGTTGGCTTTCGAGTTGGCCCAAGGGACTTATCTACTCACCAATGTTTTTGCCTTGAATTTTTATTCAATTGTTATGGAATTTGATCACAAGGTCTTTGATCAGGAGATAATTAATCGTAAATAAATCTAAAAAAAATGATATTTTATTTGACTCATGACTCTAATCGTAGAATAAAATAATAGATGATCGGCAGGCCTTTTATTTTTCTTTTACTATTTTCAGGTGTTTGGCTATCACATATGAACAATTTGCACCTTTTCAAGGGCTTTTTTTTTTTTTTTGGGTAGCTAAACTAATAAATCTCACTTTAGATAATGAAAGGCAATTTCTATTATTTTTATTGAGAAATTTTATCATGATATGGACAAATTACTTGACAAGTATAATAGTCAGTTTTCAAATCAAACTACTTCAAAATAGGATTATGGATCCCATTAGTTTCATGTCAAATACACATAGCTGGATATTCCTCCCTCCCTCTCTCTCTCTCTCTTTGATTTTTATTTTTTGAGAACCCAAAATCCACTTGCTTGAATGGCCCAAAAGCTTTTGCCACCATTAACAAATTGCACGAGGAAGATGAATGGGACGCACTTGTCTTCAAGAATTCGGAAGAAGCCTCCTTTTCTTCTTCTTCTACCCCTTTTTTTTTGGGGAATAATCACCTTTTAAGGATAATTGAATTCCTTTCTATTGTTTGCCTCGGTTCTACTAGGACCTGGTACAACGCTTTCCAGACAAGAACATGAGTTGAATATGTGATACCCCATCTCACATCAGAAAAGTCAAGTACTATAGACTAATAATTAAGTAAAGTCTAGACACTCAATTCAATTTGGGATATTCATTTTGGGCTAGTGAGGATGGAGGGCAAGTAGTTGGATTTGGTTGCTGGTCTTGTCTTGTATTATCAAGAAGGTAACAATATAGGGGGAAAAGAAATAAGTAGGCATGCAATGGACCATTTTTCCAGAGTTTCCTCGTTCCTGTTTCAAAACAACCAAAGTATAATTCCTTTTACAACAACTTCCTTATTCTAAAATCATAAGGAAAAAGGAAATTAATTGAAGTAAATAGAAATATTAAAATGCAGAAAAATGAGAAGTCACTTGTTCTTGTTCTTGGTAAGATAATCCACACCAACATTCAGCATAGTAACATAAGGCCGGATGCTGACAAGTGAAGCATTAGCAGCTGCATCTTCCTTCACCTCATATTCAATTGTGAATTTGACCCTGCATGAGTTTTCGTCCTTCGCATTCTCGATCACTTCAATCCGAACTTGATAAAATGTGAATCCCATATCAAGAAGCCCCCCTTCAATAATCTCTGCTATCTTCACTCGTTTCTCATGGTCAACCACCTTAAATATTTCTTTGCAATAGGTATTACCTAATCAATTTCCTCAGTTGTGAGACAAATTTTGTGAAAATAGTTTCTTAAAAAAGAAAAGAAAAGCAGAAAAAGAAAAAGAAAAGATCGGTGAAAAACATTTCTTGTATTCATATATGCCATATGTGGTAAAAGAAAATTTTGAATGTAAATCAGATTACATGCCATGAACCCACACCTGTAAATGCAATTTTTTTTTATTTTTATTATTTTTATGCTGATAGTGTGTAAAACAATAATCGTCAAAGGTTCGCAAGTAGCAAGAAAAGTAGATTGCATTCTGGGTTAATTACCAGGAAGGCTGAGTTTGATTATTGTTCCAGCACCTCCATCACCTTCTAATACCTCCATTTTATGAACCATGTCACTGAGTTGTTGAAAACCAAGATGGGCAAGTTCAAGCGCTCCAAAAATCTTCCAAGCTTCATTTGCTGCCACCTTGATTTCAATCTCTTCACATAGTCTTCCAAACATTTTTCTCTAATGTTTGCGTTTCTATGTGTGTCTTTGGTGGAGAAAACTTGCTAAGTAATTGTCAGACTGATGTGCTATATAAGTAATCATACCTAAACTTAATCAATTCTTGAAGTTTGATGCTAATGACAAGAGAAAAAGAACAAATCACCAGAAGGCTAGGTCAAATAGCTCTCCATCTATGTATTCTCAAAGGTATTGACTCTTTCATCACAATTTCGTTGACTCTCTTGTTCTTTTTCCCTTGGAGGTTGCCGATTAGATGGTTCGATAAATTGTGAGAATATTACTATGTGAAACTTTAAAGGGCTTTTGAATTTGGAGTTTGTTTGTAGTGAATATTCATATACACATATACAAGGAATTGATGCCCAACAGTCGTGGCCTTTTTTTTTTTTTTTTTTTTTTGGAGGCGTATGCCCATTGGCACATTTGGTGAGCATATTCTTGTTCGGCAAAGTTTACTCGTATAAACTAATTGTTAATGAATATTTTGATCAAATAGCACATTTAATATTAGACTAAATAGATTTTGTTTTTTAAGTATTAAGATTCCAAACTTTTTTTTTCTTTGCCCTAACAAAATCTGGAATCTAGATTGGATAAAAGTTTTAGTCTACAAATTTTTCTGATGATTTGAGGTATTTTCGAACGTTACACCCGTACTTGTTGGACCCTTAAGACCATAACAAAAAATTAGAAATGCTAGATTTCATTTTTGTTCTTTTCTTCTAACTGGACAACTTGTATATTTTAATGTCCAAGAATGGTGTTTCTACGTAACCGATAGACCTGGCATGTAATTAGGCCTTCTCTAGAAATTCTTGTTGAAGTGTAGAAGTGTGGGTAAGAAAACAGAGCCGTTTGATTGAGACCCAACATGATCTAAATTAATGACTAAAAGCACTTTCATTAGAAAAGAAAAGAGAACACAAGAAAGAGGCAAGTAACTACTTTAACCCTTCTTTCCTGTTGTTGATAGAAGTATGGTGATGAAATTTGTTTCAATATTAGCCTACTAGGACTGAATCTCGAACTTTCAAATTCACAAGTGTGAACTTTCAATTTTTTTCATGCAGCTTGAAGTCAAAAAGGTTAGGACAAAAGGAAAAAAAGAATTAATCAGCAAAAGTAATCGATAATGGGCAAAAGACCAAGTGGAGAGAACTTGCACGAGTTGAAGTTCTTGTAAAGACTTGCATCTCCTCGAGCAGCTGGAAATTAAAGGTATGTGGTTAATTAACTGCAGTACATTTGACAATCATTCTTCCTCTCCATGACCTGTTTAAACTGTATAAACAGAGAAGAGCTAAACATGTTTTAGCTGTAGAAACAATTATACCAATATAATTAAGCTTTCTGTTCATGGAAAAAAATAGAAGACATCATAATTATGTTACACTATCACGAGCACAAAAATCATGCTTTGTATCAGTGCCACACGCGCATGGTGCTTTTTATCATCAACTTTACTGAAAAAGCACTAGACTCATTGCACCAAAGAAAGAAAATGATTAACATCTTCACCCTAAAATCAACAATAGACACATAGCTGGTTCTTTTTTTTTAAGTATTGACCTCTCAAATTTTCACACTGCCTACGTAAAGATCAATTGCTTGTATGGAATCCTCTTCCTTCCCTTTTCTCTATACAATAATATTCTTGATATCATGGTTACCAAATAAACAACAAGAAAAAAATTCTTGTTTTTTATCGTGTCATCTCATGATTTAAAGTGACATGGTAGTAAAAGTGATCATTTATTAACTCTGCAGTGATTCCTATGTCTCACATCACTAGAATTTCTTATTAATGGTGGATTAGTGATTCACCAGAAGTGCATATTAGTATGTCTAAGATTTAACCCCAAAAAAAAAAAAAAGGCCACAAACCGTGCACGATTCTCTCAAACTATTTGAGGAAAAAGGTAATACGAAAAGCCAAGTGTACTTAGCTAATTAGAATCGTGATGATAACTGTCTATGATGGCAAGTCACAGATCATACAGAGGTGGGAAAAAGGAGACACGCAAGGTACTCATACACAAAAATGTATTGGGATCGCGGTCCATACGTCAATGAACAAGTCTCACTTGATTCACCAGATGGTTTGTATATCAATTTGTACCTTGGCATTAAATCTCTGAATGTTGAAGAAAACTACAAAGGCTAAAAATACAGAAAGAATTTAGGTATCTGTATACTATATAACAATATCACTCATGGCTAAATAATGAAATAGATACTTATTATTATTATTATTGTTATTATTACTATTATTATCATTATTATTATTGAATGAAGAGCAATTGATATTAGTGCATTATGTGATATGATACATAGGCTATTCTATATATTCTTTGAAAATAGCGTAAGTGCGTGATAGTGACACCATAAACATGGAATCTCATTAAAAGTTTTCCTAGCTAGATACATAGAATAATATTATTCTTATTTTCCCCCATTAATTCACAATTTCACAGGACTGGTGCAATGAGTATGAAAGCAAAAAGCGAACAAGTGATAGTGGAGGCGAAGCATGAGAAAATGATTACTTCTAGTTCTGTATCCTTTCTTCTTTTCCAGCCTCACAAAATCCCACCAAAAACCTCACCCGCATGCTTCAAAATTTTCAACCCACTATCTTCTCTACGTGCAGAATATGAGCCTAATCAAACCTATTGGAATTTGCTGAAAGTGAAAGCAAAGCATCACGCATAGAGCTCAATCTTCTTAGCCACTTCATTTTCCATTCAATCCTATGAGCTAAGTCAATGAAAATTTCTTTCACATTATCAAGATCTTAAATACCATTCTTTTTTTTTTTTTTCCCCTGTTTTCTGTCCTCCTGGCGGCCTCAGGGCATAACAGGTGCACATCTTTAGTGTGCTCATGCTATGTCGCACCGAGGAATTCCGACAGCAAAGACAACGAAGGTATTAAGAGAAGTAACACCAGCAACAATCAGCGGAAGCATAGATCATTAGAAAAGAAGTACGGGTTTTTTCACGAATTTTGTTTTGATGAGGAATCACAAGTTCAAGTCAAGAACAGTGAAGGTGTTGCAAGTGACATTGGTGGGTCTGATGCATCTCAAGAGCTTAATGAACCCATGCCTCTTAAGAGTAATCTGAAGAAAGCGTCTGAACCTCTGGAATTTAGTCAACAGCTAAGGATAGGGTCGAGGAAAGTTAACTGGCCGGATGCTTATGGCAAAGATATTGCTCATGTTCAAGAGTTTGAGCCAAGGTACGTTAATAGAGTTCTAAAATAAATTCTATAATATTATTAAATTTGCTATGATGTGATCAAGGAAAAAATATTAGAGTTTTTATAAAACGTCCTCAAATAATGCATTAACAATGATATCGAGCTCCTAAATCAATGAAAACGTTAAGAGGAAAATAAGAATGCTGGTCGGTTGCTATAAATGAAGCCCACTTTTCCTTTTTCTATATCTGAAAATATGCATGTTTGAAGCTAATTAGATTGCAAACTTATCTATTGTTGGAGGAAAAATAGGTAGTATATTGGGCAGCATTTGACTGTTTTCTTGATTCTTTTGTTCTTTTTTCTGAATGTTGATTGCCGTAGTGTATCGGAGGATGAAGAATTAGAGGGTGTACGAAATTCTTGCGTCTGTGTAATACAATGACAATGGTAAGTATAATGCTTCTTGAAAGTTAACCTTGATTACTTTGCAAACGTGCAAATGATCTCTTTTATTATTTTGATAAAATTGCTCATTACTGTTTTGAAATTTTAGACAATTGTGCTTAATACTTTTTTCCCCTATATGTGTAGGGGTTGAATATATGGGGCTGCAGCGGACAATAGCTTGATAATTGGCTATGACTGAGGTCCCCAAAATTGATCACAAGTATAAGAACTATGTGAGGCCCATTCCAACACCTGAAACTTTTGAATGCTGACTCAATGATCAAAAATTGGATACATCTTGAGGAAATTGAGCATAAATTTCAAAGGACGAAATTGCTTCTATGATGTATTTTAACAAAAACAACAATATACATGGCAAGATCGATAGGGTGACGTTATTAGAGTTCTACCTTTGCATTGTATACAGCGAACATTTAATAATAGATTGACTATTCTTGGCGTTCAGTAGTATATGTAGTTTCACGTATTCATTTCCCTTTTGACATAGCGATATGTCAAACTCAACAGTCTGAAAGCAATTAAAAAAATTCTTTGGCTGTTAAACAAGGAATTTCACTATGAAAACTTATTTTTCAATTCATTAAGTTCTTAGATTTGCTCGAATGACTTAATAGGGAACAAGGATGACAATGATTGTCGAGGAAAAAAAAAGGGTGTCATAATCACTCTATAGGCAATAATTTTTCAGGAAGAAAAGAAAGAGATGCATGCTAGTGATGTCGCTTCATTTTCACACATAGAGAAAGGCATGTGATTCATTTGCTTCTTGATGGGAAAACTTCGGTAAACTCCACTAATAAATTACTTAACATATAAATATTAATATTGTTATTTCCATGGAATGAAATAATTGTCATTAATTTAAACATATAACTAAATTTAAACAAATAATGATCATACTCCCATCCTAATCTAGCAAATTTGATCAACAAAAATCACACAAATAGTCACTTACATTTTACATTTTGCCTTTGATTCCAATCTTTTTCCCCCCTCTTAATTGCTCTTTTTATTTGTCTTTCTAATATGTACTCATATCTGAAACTTCATTTTTGAAAAGCCTTCTTGATCACTGTAGTTCAAAAATTTGTTGTGGAAAGGTAATGGTTTCCTCTAAAGGGAAAAGAAAATATTACACCACTCCCATTTTAAACAATAATAGGATGTGGTGAGAATCATTTGATTTAAGCCACTTGGAGGAAAGGAAACATGTATATAGATTGTTAGAGAAAATTGGTAGAGAAGTAGAAATATAGATAAAATTGAAATGTGGTAGAGAAGTAGAAATATAGATAAAATTGAAATGTGCATTCACTTCACTTAGGGTGCGTTTGGTTCACAGATTATATAAGAGGGGATTACTTATTTTTGGATTATTCATCCTGATATGGGTCATCATCGGATGAGTAATCTTATTATGTAGTGTTTGGTTAGCTTTATATTGGATAGGATATCTTAAAAAATAACTTCATCGTGTGTTTGGTTGGAAATAGAATAAGATTGGATTATTTATTTATAGACCAAAATATCCTTTTTGACAAACCTATAATTAGGAGATGGTTGGATTTTGATAAGCCCAAACTCGACTTGTAATATATATAGATATGTGTGTGTATGTGTGCATGTGTGTGTGTGTGTACGTGAGTTTTATATGGTTCAGATTCAAACCAGCATATAAGTTTTTTTGTTTTGAGTCAAGTTCAACCTTATAACATGGGTTTACATGTCTCAATTTACATGTTTAATCTTTTATGAATTGACCAAGAAAATATGATTATATAATTAAGTAGTAGGGCCAAAATAGTATAAAATTTACTTTTGCTTTTAGTAGTGGTAATGTAAAATTTTAGTAGGACCGATTAGACAAAAATTAATTTATTAATAATAGGGGTAAATTAGTCCAAAATTTAGTAATTTCAATAAATTAAAATAGGCAAATTAGTTTAAAACATAATTTTTTTTATTAGTAGGGGCAAATTTGTCCATATTTTAGTTATTTCATTAATATGAAAAAATGACTAAAAAATTTAGTTTTATTAATAGCATGGGCAGATCAGTCCAAACTTATGACATATCATTAATATGGTTAAATTAGTCTAAAAATTAATTTTTTTATTAGTAAGAGATAATTTGTCCAAATTTTATTATATGATTAATGGGGGCAAATTAGTACAAAATATAGATAATATTATAGAGAGAAAGTAAGTGTATATAGTTATTTGAATAAAGCATTATTCTATTTATAGGAGAAAATAAGTCGCAATAGTCATCATTCCATCTCTTATTCATCCCGAGCTACCTCATATCACCTTCCCCCATAGAATTATTTTATCCCCAATACGGCGGATTAATTCAGTTGGATGGGATATATCATCCCATGTGTATACAACTAACCATGGGATGACATGGGATTAGTAATCCAATCCTATGCCATCCCATGAACCAAACAAATCCTTAAGGTATTATTTGTTTCTATCACAAATTACTTTTAAGATATAATAAACTCACCAAACAAACTTATGAAGAGGACTTCTATTTATAGAGAAGTGGTTGAACAAAAGGTCGAATCAATGAAGATACATTTGTCAAGTGAAGACTTATTTGACCAATCAAGGTGTACTTTAAGAATCTAGTTTGAATAGACCTTTTAATGTAATTGATGTGACAGCAAAAAAGATTTAGTATGGTTGGTTACACTAATTAATCCAAAATAAAGAATCAAGGGTGATTTACGATCAACTCTAAAGAAAACCAAAATTCAAAAGAAACTCAACAAAATTCTAACTACTTGAGCACTATAGGTATAAACCCAACACAATAGTGTTAAATTTTGAATAATATCACCAAAAGTTGTAAAATATACTAGATCAGGGACCTAAGAAGTTTTTATATTAAAAGAGATAAAGCATTAAAGATGAAGTGTAACTTTTGTAAGAAAAATATACAGCATGCATTAATGATTAGTTCAGTCCAAGTGTTATAGTCTTATTGATTATTATGTCAATTGTATAGTTTGGTTAATAAACTATAAAAGAGGCTTTCAAAATTTTTTTTGTAAATTTTACTAATTTTTTTAGAGTCAAGTTCTAGTGGTTTTCTTATTTTTGAGTTGGGGTTTTATTCAGTAATTGCTTGTATACTTGTTATTTCTTCCCAAATCTATGTTATAATAGGGTGTTATGTGGGGCATGTTCCCAAGTGTAGAGAGTAGAAAGTTTAAAATAAGCCTATAGAAATTACTCTTGGATCTGATCACGGTAAGACTTTTTTCATTGTTTGGGATGGTAATATTATTTTGACTTGATTTATTTATTTTCTACCCATCCACATGTATTATTGTGGTGTAAATTATCTATTGTATTATCTCTAACGTATTTTTCTACAGTCCCGCATGTTGATAGTATTAGAACTCAATAATTTAGAGGTTTAAATTTTTGCTTGGTTACGAGCCTAAGCGAATGCTTAGCCACAATAGTTTATGACTTTAAGAAGAGAGTCCTGATCGTACTAGATTGATTAAAGATATAAGAAGTCTCCAAACTGTACTTGTAATAAGGTCCATTCATGGCAAGGTGACAAAATTTCTTGTGTAACTAAGTAGTATGGAATAAAAAATTCAAGTAGCACGGTCATATGTTCTAGGCTTCTAGCCAAAGGAGATATGCGACTACAAATGCTTGAGTTAACGTCCGTTTACCTTACCTATTGGAAATATTATATCCTAATATACTTTCCCTCTTCAAATAGTCTACACAATAATACTACAATAGAATTTATGCTGAACAAGCATATAAGACCATATTGGGGGTCAAATTTCTTGCAATCCTTAGAGGTTATTTCTAACATAGTAATTTTTTCAATAACGAAAATTTGGAGGCCGTATAATAAGATTTCCTTCCTTAACTGGATATCTTTTCACTAGCTAGTAGGTTCAGATTACCCCTCCATCACTAGCTCATTTACTTTCCTGCTTAGTTCATGTTCTTGCTTCAAATTTCAATCATATCGAGTGAATACCAAAGTATCACGATACTTCGACAAAAAACTCATTCCTTGTGATTTACCTTTTATCATTTGTGGAGAATATCTTCCTTTTTCAACAAGTTTAAGCTCTTTTGAAATCAAACTGAAAACAATAGCAGTTTATTGCTAAGCACTTCACATACATGTGCAAACCTCAGTTATCTGGTGACTGTTAAAGACAGTAATATTGATACAGAAACTTTCAGGTATAAAAGAACAGCCATATCATCATGCATGTTCAACATCACTGTTCCAACACTTCATTCTGGGAAAATAATCATCTGCAACGACTAATTCGTTGACATTGGAAACCAAAAATACGAAGCAAAATTTTTCACTAGTGACATGTAATATGTCCATCCATTGTCTTACTTTGCCTAAGTTAGAAAAGGTTGGGGTCGGTTTGCATGCAGATCGCACATTGGAGGCTAAAATTACATCGTTTCTTTTCCCGTATATGAAATGGAAGCCAAAGAAGCACGATCACGGCTATTCAGCATAGTATCCCCATGGCAACTGAACCATTACAAAATTGCAGGGGTTCAACTTTTGCAAATGTTTTGTCCATTCATTATTCTATTTGCTGAAGTGACTTATTTTCAAATCTCAGGATCTGAACACTTTAGAAAAGCTAATAACTCATATGGTTTCTACTTGAAAGAAACTAAAAAAAAAAAAGAATGGATATTCTTAGCTTTCAAATGTAAAGAACAATTTCAAAGTCCTTCAATTAACAGGGGAGCGTAGATCTTGCAGAAAATGGATGGGATGGGGTGAATGGCTGTAGAGTGCATTTGAGTTGACCCAACAACAAAATGTAAATTCACCAGGCACATTCTTAAATGCAATTCATCCTTGCGATATTTAATGTTCAGCTAGAATGTTTCCGTAATTAATGTTACATGCTACATGCTTTTCATATGTACATAATTTTGAAGTATGCATTTAAATTATTAAATTTTTTAAGCTTTTTCTTTTCATTTTTTTCCCTTTTTGAATCACATAACTATAAAAAATGATTGTTTTAGCAACCTTTTGGCTAGTAATTAAGCACTATTCTACAATATTTAAGTCAAATCTAAGACTCTTAACTCTCAACAACCGAATTGAACTATTTATACTTGATCCTCGTCAACCCTAAAAATATATCTCAAGTTGAATTTAAATACTTAAACTTTTATTTACATTCTAATTTTATATCTCTTAACTTTCAAATGTGGGACTGGAGTATCACATTTTCAGTACTCGAGGTGGTGTATTTAGAGAAGTAGTGAAATAAAATGCACTATTTTTGTTATAAAAATCTTGCCCTTTTTGGGTGGTTCATTCTTCAAAATATGTGAAGTCCTCAGTTGAGGAAGTTGATGAGTTGATTATAAATTTGTAAAGCCCTGGTTCACTTCAAAACTAGCCAGGAAGTCACAATACATTGACGCATGCATCTTTAATCATGCTTTTCTCAGATTCATAATTTCAATGATAGTGAAGGAGCTCTTATAGTATTTGCAGATATGCGCGGAAAATGCACGAACACTGAAACAAGTATAGATAGTGACGTGAAATCCTCAAGTCATGGGCAAGGCTAGTAAAATTAAGAAGGAGAATCCCATATTATTGCTTCATAGTAATTAGTGACTAAAGGTTACAGACGTTTCCACAGCTCCCATAGTCTGATGTCTGCTCGGATATATGCTGTGGTACATTATTATAGTATAGATTATAGACGATTATAGTAATATATGACGATGACAATTGACCAACAATAGGTGGGTTGGGATTCCCTAGTAGCTAGCAGGGCCTTGATTCAGCCACTGTGCAGGAAAGGTGTACTGACATTCTCGTCAGAGCAGAAGAGGCATGGATGCTGCGTTAATAATTTAGCTCTGCATTTCTCCACGAGCAGCTTATTGCTGATCGGACCAGGTTGCTCCTTCAACGAGTCGAAAAGAGCAGCAGTAAACCTACCGTGAGGACGAGGACCGCGCCCATCATCATATGAGTATTCATTGAACTGGCATCCACTGACAAGGATGCCTTCGTCAACCTTGAACGACTTCATCACTTCAGCATCAGCTGGCGCTTGAAACTTGAGGCTGGCGTCGGTACCGAAGACATGTAGCAAATGTTGCCCCACGTCTGGGGTGTTTAAGCCTGTCAAAGGTTCCAAAACCTGCACAATTTCTGTGATCGATATCAGTTTGGGCACAAGGAATGGGTTGTAGGACTTTGGGACATCATAGCAAACATCTGGACGAAGGCCAGGTCCAACTTGCTCCTTCAACTGACCAATTAGGCCCCCGCTGTGGCAGGAGTCCGATACTAGAACGAAATCAGCACCTTGTGGCATGCGATTTACCATATCGTGGAAATCCACACCTGTATTTCGAAAGTAATAATCATGTATAAGTTCATTATAATTACGCGTTACAAACTCTAGTCATTCAGTTTCTTCTTAACTGCTGAGAAGGTGAAGAACATATTTGTGTAATTTCGGCACGAAACTCAGAAATCTAGGCTTTGGCACGGTGGTACTATATTCTAAACTCACTGTAAATGAGATTGAAGTCCGAGGGGACAATTGCTTCCTCTCTTTTGCAGTCTGAGCCTTCCCCGTTTTCTTTGTATAATCCGTGGCCGCTGAAGTAGAACAACAAAACATCGCCCGGCTTTGCTTGCTCAATCATTCGATTAAGCTCGTTCTTGATATTAGCGCCCTTGGGCACCAAAGAGGAGCCAGGCTTATCGGTGAGAACCACCACATTCTGGGGCTTAAATCCGAACCTTGTTGTCAGCAGTTCTTGCACTGTTTCCACATCATTGTAGCAGCCCTTTAGTGCTTTCGGATGGTTTGGATAGCAGCAACCAACTAAGATAGCTAACTTGGCCATTTTTTTTTTTTTTTGAATCACTGAAAAGCTCGTGGGCAAACTGATTGTCAAGCAAATATATTTTTGAAAATGGTTTTAAGGTGAACGAGTGATACAAGTTCGAGCTATTTATAGATTTGAGGACACTAACTTGAAGATGAAGATCTACATCCCTATACTATTTATTAATGTGTGCATCCTGTCGGTGATTAAAGAAAGCTTGATCGACCAGTGTGGAATTCACACCTTGATTTTTTTTTTTTTTGGGTAATTTAAAGTTTAGGTGGGTTCGGCTCCGGTCACCACTACGGATCAGAGCAGGCATCAGGGATCATAGTTCAGGGCAGTCCTCAGGGACCATAGTTCAGGGCAGTCCTCAGGGACCATAGGTCGCTTATAGAGGTATTTATAGATCTCCCACCAACACAACTCTCACATCGATAGCGGAACTGAATCAAAATGGTATGACTAACTAAAAGTCAACCCCATGGACCCCCCCACCCCGGGGAGGGGGGAATAACTAACCAGTGACAGCGATGGTATCTAACTGGACTTTCGTTGGGAGAGATGGAAGCACATGATCACAATAATGCAACTAATCAAGCTAAAGAACAAAACGTGTAACACGTTTTTATTTTTTTTCTTTCTTTCTTTCTTTCTTTCTTTTTTTTTTAGAAAGCAACTCTTACATTACATAAATCCTTTTCTGGTGGGAAGGAGAAAATGCATCGAGTTATTAGGGATATAGTAGAGGGAAATCATCCCTCTTGTTTAGAGTAGTGCATTACCACATGGATCAAAAAATTTTTAGGGTGCTTAACATGTACCCCATGCCTTCTCCACAAAATGTGTAATAGTTGTGCACTGACCTCATATTTGTAAGTCATTATGTACGATTTCATTGATAAACACTGTGATCTTCACTCTCTCAAATTTTACAATCATTTCACTGCATCGTTATACTGTTACCGGCTTAACAAAATGGTACATAAACTTCTCATTGATTTCAAGAATGTTTACATAACTTGAGATACATCTTGAATTTAAACTTGAAGGGGATATTTTTCTTTTTCTTTTTCTTTTTATTTAAGGGAAACTTGAAGCAATTACATGAAAGAAGGAGAAAGTGGAAGGGTTGAGAATCAAATGAAAAACTTTGCTGCCATTTAATTACTGTCTCTGTTGATTGTCCTCTTTGATATAACGCGAAGAAGATTTTGAAATAGTTTGAAGATAAGAAAAAGGGTCCTCCTTCAAAATATATATATATATGTGTGTGTGTGTGTGTGTATTTTACATTTTGCATTTTTAGGGATTATGACTTTATCAGAGCAAGTCTGAATTCGATGTTTAGAGAGCTGGGTGTGTTTGATAAAACTGAAATCTAAAATCTGAAATTTGAAATCTGAATTCATTAAGTGCTTGAATTGTTAAGTGCTAAATCTAATACATTTGAATGTATATTGCATTCAGCGATAGTGAATAGTTTATTACTTATTTTTGGAAGCAAGTTTGGCCTAGAAAATTCAGTATCACTTAATTCATTCAGATGTTCTATTTTCGGTTATCAAATGGTCTAAACGTGTTAAGATCTGAATCCATTAAGTTTAAGTGCTGAATTATGTTAACCCAAAAAAAAAAAAAAAATTGCTGTATGCCACAACTAACTAGACCAGGCGATTAAAGTTTTAATCCATCACTTTGTCCTCCTCAAACTTTTGAATATCGAACAATACAAATAAAAGAAGAAAGACTCTATTTCTCCCTCCCTGCTTCTTAGATCCCACACCTCTTCTACTAGAAAAAAATTTAAAAATAAAATAAAAGAAGAAGGAACGACCATACTGCTTGGCCCTGCATTTGACAATAAGTTTATGAGAAGGATTTTTCTCGACTGGACAACAAGTCTTGATGGTTGTAAAATGTTGGTTGAAACTTTGTTGTTATACCAATTGTTTGGTAATTCAAATATTTTACACCAAATTTGTCCATATTTTAGTTATTTCATTAATATGGAAAAATGACTAAAAAATTTAGTTTTATTAATAGCATGGGCAGATCAGTCCAAACTTATGGCATGTTCCCAAAATCTATGTTACAATAGGGTGTTTTGTGCGGCATGTTCCCAAGTGTGGAGAGTAGAAAGTTCAAAAGAAGCCTGTAGAGATTACTTTTGGATCTGATCACTGTAAGACTTTTTTTATTATTTGGGATGGTAATATTATTTTGATTTCATTTATTTATTTTCTTCCCATCCACATGTATTATTGTGGTTTGAATTATCTATTGTCTTATCTCTAAGGTATATTTCTACATTCCTGCATGTTGATATTATTAGAACTCAATAATTTAGAGGTTTAAATTTTTACTTGGTTACGAGCCAAAGAGAATGCTTAGCCATAATAGTTTTGTGACTTCAGGAATAGAGTCCTGATCGTACTAGATTGTTTAAAGATCTAAGAAGTATCCAAACTGTACTTGAAATAAAGTCCATTCATGTGCAAGGTGACAAAATTTCTTGTGTGACTAAGTAGTGTGGAATAAAAAATTTAAGTAGCACGGTCATATGTTCTAGGCTTCTAGCCAAAGGAGATATGCGACTACAAATGCTTGAGTTAACGTCCGTTTACCTTACCTATTGGAAATATTATATCCTAATATACTTTCCCTCTTCAAATAGTCTACACAATAAAACTACAATAGAATTTATGCTGAACAAGCATATAAGACCATATTGGGCGTCAAATTTCTTGCAATCCTTAGAGGTTATTTCTAACTTAGTAATTTTTTCAATAACGAAAATTTGGAGGCCGTATAATAAGATTTCCTTCCTTAACTGGATATCTTTTCACTAGCTAGTAGGTTCAGATTACCCCTCCATCACTAGCTGATTAACTTTCCTGCTTAGTTCATGTTCTTGCTTCAAATTTCAATCATATCGAGTGAATACCAAAGTATCACAATACTTCGACAAAAAACTCATTCCTTGTGATTTACCTTTTATCATTTGTGGAGAATAACTTCCTTTTTCAACAAGTTTTAAGCTCTTTTGAAATCAAACTGAAAACAATAGCAATTTATTGCTAAGCACTTCACATACATGTGCAAACCTCAGTTATCTGGTGACTGTTAAAGACAGTAATATTGATACAGAAACTTTCAGGTATAAAAGAACAGCCATATCATCATGCATGTTCAACATCACTGTTCCAACACTTCATTCTGGGAAAATAATCATCTGCAACGACTAATTCGTTGACATTGGAAACCAAAAATACGAAGCAAAATTTTTCACTAGTGACATGTAATATTTCCATCCATTGTCTTACTTTGCCTAAGTTAGAAAAGGTTGGGGTCGGTTTGCATGCAGATCGCACATTGGAGGCTAAAATTACATCGTTTCTTTTCCCGTATATGAAATGGAAGCCAAAGAAGCGCGATCAAGGCTATTCAGCATAGTATCCCCATGGCAACTGAACCATTACAAAATTGCAGGGGTTCAATTTTTGCAAATGTTTTGTCCATTCATTATTCTAATTGCTGAATTGACTTATTTTCAAATCTCAGGATCTGAACACTTTAGAAAAGCTAATAACTCATATGGTTTCTACTTGAAAGAAACTAAAAAAAAAAAAGAATGGATATTCTTAGCTTTCAAATGTAAAGAACAATTTCAAAGTCCTTCAATTAACAGGGGAGCGTAGATCTTGCAGAAAATGGATGGGATGGGGTGAATGGCTGTAGAGTGCATTTGAGTTGACCCAACAACAAAATGTAAATTCACCAGGCACATTCTTAAATGCAATTCATCCTTGCGATATTTAATGTTCAGCTAGAATGTTTCCGTAATTAATGTTACATGCTACATGCTTTTCATATGTACATAAGTTTGAAGTACGTATTTAAACTATTAAATTTTTTAAGCTTTTTCTTTTCATTTTTTTTCCTTCTCTGAATCACATAACTATAAAGAATGATTGTTTTAGCAACCTTTTGGCCAGTAATTAAGTACTATTCTCCAATATTTGTAAAGCCCTGGTTCACTTCAAAACTAGCCAGAAAGTCACAATGCATTGACGCATGCATCTTTAATCATGCTTTTCTCATATTCATAATTTCAATGATGGTGAAGGAGCTATTCTAGTATTTGCAGATATGCGCGGAAAATGCACAGACGATGAAACAAGTAAAGATGTGATGTAAAAGCCTTAAGTCAAGAGCAAGGTTAGTAAACTTATGAAGGAGAATCCCATATTAGTGCTTCATAGTAATAAGTAACTAAGGGTTACAGACGGTTCCACAGCTCCCATAGTCTGATGTGTGCTCGGATATATACTGTGGTACATTACTATAGTTTATAGACGATTATAGTAATATCTGACGATGAAAATTGACCTACAATAGGTGGGTTGGGATTCCCTATATGGTAGCTAGCAGGGCCTTGATTCAGCCACTGTGCAGGAAAGGTGTACTAACATTCTCGTCAGAGCAGAAGAGGCATGGATGCTGGGTTGATAATTTAGCTCTGCATTTCTCCACGAGCAGCTTATTGCTGATGGGACCAGGTTGCTCCTTCAACGAGTCGAAAAGAGCAGCAGTAAACCTACCATGAGGACGAGGACCGCGCCCATCATCATATGAGTATTCATTGAACTGGCATCCACTGACAAGGATGCCTTCTTCAACCTTGAACGACTTCATCACTTTAGCATCAGCTGGCGCTCGAAACTTGAGGCTGGCGTCAGTACCAAAGACATGTAGCAAATGTTGCCCCACGTCTGGGGTGTTTAAGCCTGTCAAAGGTTCCAAATCCTGCACAATTTCTGTGATCGATATTAGTTTGGGTACAAGGAATGTGTCGTAGGACTTTGGGACATCATAGCAAACATCTGGAGGAAGGCCAGGTCCAACTTGCTCCTTCAACTGATCAATTAGCCCCCCGCTATTGCAGGAGTCCGATACTAGAACGAAATCGGCACCTTTTGGCATGCGATTTACCATATCGCGGAAGTCCACACCTGTATTTCGAAGGCAATAATCATGTATAAGTTCATCACTACAAGCTCAAATCATTCAGTTTCTTCCTAATTGCTGAGAAGGTGAAGAACATATTTGTGTAATTTCGACACGAAACTCAGAAATCTAGGCTTTCGCATGCATGGTGGTACTACATTCTAAACTCACTGTAAATGAGATTGAAGTCCGAGGGGACAATCGCTTCCTCTCTTTTGCAGTCTGAGCCTTCCCCGAATTCTTTGTATATTCCGTGGCCGCTGAAATAGCACAACAAAACATCGCCCGCCTTTGCTTGCTCAATCATTCGATTAAGCGCTTTCTTGATCTGAGCCCCCGTGGGCAGCAAAGAGGAGCCAGGCTTATCGGTGAGAACCACCACATTCTGGGGCTTAAATCCGAACCTTGTTGTCAGCAGTTCTTGCACTGTTTCCACATCGTTGTAGCAGCCCTTTAGTGCTTTCTTATGTTTTGGATAGCAGCAACCAACTAAGATAGCTAACTTGGCCATTTTTTTTTTTCGAATCACTGAAAAGCTCGAGGGAAAACTGATTATCAAGCAAATATAACTTTGAAAATGGTTTAAGGTGAACGAGTGATACAAGTTCTAGCTATTTATAGATTTGAGGACACTAGCTTGAAGATGAAGATCTACATCCCTATACTATTAAATATTAATGTGTGTATCCTGTTGGAAATGGAAGAAAGTTTGATCGACCAGTGTGGAATTCACCCCTTGATTGTTGATTGGTGACAATTATATTGATGACCAACAAAAATTCAACCCCATAGACCCACCCCCATAACTAACCAGTGACAGCGATGGTTTTGTGCCTTTGATTATAGATGAGGCGATGGAAAATGGAGATAAAACCAGATTGAGCGTAATAAAAAGAATGTGTACTCGGTTTTTGTTGTTGAATATCTAACTGGATAGGCAATCCACAGATAGGCTTTCCTTGGGAGAGATGGAAGCCAATAGTGACAGGATCGATCATGTGATCACAATAACGCAACTAATCAAGCTAAAGAACAAAACGTGTAACACGTTTTTATTTTTTTATTTTTATTTTTTGTTGTTGTTGTTGTTGTTGAAAGCAACTCTTACATTACATAAATCCTTTTCTGGTAGGAAGGAGAAAATGCATTGAGTTATTAGGGATATAGTAGAGGGAAATCATCCCTCTTGTTTAGAGTAGGGCATTACCACATGCCTCAAAAAAATTTTTAGGGTGCTTAAAATGTACCCCATGCTTTCTCTACAAAATGTGTAATTGTCGTGCACTGACATCATATTTGTAAGTCATTATGTACGATTTCATTGATAAACACTGTGATCTTCACTCTCTCAAATTTTACAATCATTCCACTGCATCGTTATACTGTTACCGGCTCAAATAAAAATGGTACATAAACTTCTCATTGATTTCAAGAATGTTTACATAACTTGAGATACATCTTGAATTTAAACTTACAGGGGATATTTTTCTGTTTCTTTTTATTTTTATTTAAGGGAAACTTGAAGCAGTTACATGAAAGAAGGAGAAAGTGGAAGGGTTGAGAATCAAATGAAAAACTTTGCTGCCATTTAATTAATGTCTCTGTTAATTGACTCGGTCGTCTTTGATATAACGCGAAGGAGACTTCGAAATAGTTTGAAGATAAGAAAGAAGGTCCTCGTTGAAACTTCTTCTTTTTTTTTGGTTTTGCATTTTTAGGGATTATGACTTTATCAGAGCAAGTCTGAATTCGATGTTTAGACAGCTAGTCATTCTTTAACACCCCAAAAAAAAAAAAAAAAAAATTGCTGTATGCCACAACTAACCAGACCAGGCAATTAAAGTTCGTGCTTCTTGATTTATCTTTTTTTTTTTTATTCATTTACATCCAGATTTACGAACATTTATTCATTAACTGGCTGCCAGTCTTTGATGATGAATAGAAATCTGGAGCTATCATGTCACTTTCAAATTGTCAGTCATATTCAAATTTCCGATCTCTTAAGTTTTCTTCTTGCCAACTGTCCATCATTTATATTCTTATCTGCAAGCATTTCTAGTTGGTCTTTAATTGCAAGTTGAAGATACACAAAGGGAAAAGTCATTTGCAGTGGAAGGGTTTAATAGTTCATTATTTTCAAAAATAAAAGAAAAAAACAAAATAAATATACATACAAGAAAAATAATAGACAAAGTTTTGCAGTGGATGCATGTATAGGAGGTTAATATCCAAAATAACATAGATTATAGTCTATAAAAGTGTGTCTTTTCTCACCTTCTTTCATTTCTAAATTACTTCTTTTGACTCTATCTCATTTTAATCTGAAGTTCTTACACAAGGCATTAAAAATGTAGTCTCAATTCATTGAGAAACTGAAGTACTCACTGTAGGAGCTGGTCATGAAGGTCAAGCAACCTCTACAGTCTACCCAGTTGAACCTATACAAGCATTCCAAAGTTTATCTTAGAAACTAGAATATTGTAGTGCTTCCTTTTTTGGGAGAAATGTTATTATTATCGCTTAAAATCTAAATTTGATTGGAAAAAATCACATTTTTTCTTAACGTTGTAGGTTTAATCTCTTTAATCTTAGTCTAGACATGTGAGAAGTCAGGAGAAATGTATGTCCAATTTATTTGTTTACTTTTATTTTTCTCAATTTTTTAGGCAAAGTTTTTAAATCTGTTGAAATAAACCATCATAATACAGATACAACTTAGAAGACTTCCTTTTTCTCCCCTTACATTTTTCCAGATACAATATACTGAAGTAAAGATAAAGATTGTCGTGCGAGACATGTGCATAAACTAGATCTAGCCTTCAAATCGTTCAGGAGAAGAGTAAAAATGAAAAAATAGAGAGAGGGAAAGGGAAAAACAAATAATAAGAAGAATTTAGCTTATTTACTTTCCTTTGTTTGGACGTATGTATAGGAAAAAGCTAAAACAAAACAAAATACATGCACAAACAAGTAACTAATAAAAATGAGACCCCTTCCCTCCCCTCAAAAAAAAAAAGAAAAAAAAACTATACTCTCTTCTTTTCTCAAGGTGAAGAAAGAAGGGAAATTAAGGGTCAATCTCCGCATGAGAAACCGTATTTGAGTAGAGGGAAAGCATTCTAGACAAGTAAAGTGTAGGAAAATGAGGTTAAGAAAAGTGGAAGTACTATCTTGTATGCATGCTTATCTAATAAGAAATTTATTTTGAGGGAAAATAGAAAGTGTTAATGATAGTTAGTAAAATAGGGTTTAGCAAATGGGTGCGCACTCCTTAAAAGGAATTTCAAATATCAATTTTTTATAAAAATAAAATCAATGTGGAAAAAATTCTAAATATAAGAAGAAAAATAAATGTGAATGTATGCATTCATGTGATAAGTTCCATGCATCCTAATGAGTGGCTAGTTGAAACCAAGTCAGAAAAATTTTTTAACATTATTTATTTTTATGGTAAGTTTTTTCTTCACGAGCTCGTCAATTTGAATGTAAGAACTTAACAGGAAGAAAATGCAATAAAAAATTTCAAAAGGCAAAAATCAAAATTTGCTTTGCCTCTAGCCCCATTTCCTGGTAACCAAATACAGAAAGGAAAGGGCTGCTTACCCTTTCTCATACTTTTCTTTAAAACAATAATACTAAAAATGAATTTTTGTAGGGCTGCTTACTCGCGTCTAGGTCCCGAAAATTTTGTCATGGACTTTGGCATCCTGTTTGATGATCCTTCATAGTCATTTTCTAATCTTCCAGATGTAACATCTTAATGTCCCTTCTTCAATAAGGGCATTAATCTCTGATAAGCATTCTACAAGTCCTAATATGGTATTATGGGTGTCAAAACTCCAGTAATCTCCTGCATCAAGAAATCCTGTTTGATGATTTGGTATAATCATAACTCCCTTTTACATCAAAAATATCTTTTAGACATAAAAGTGGTACGTCAAAAAATGCATTCCCATATATCAAATTTGTGATCCTTTTCACAAATGAAGAAATTTATAACATGTACACTAGGGACCAACAAGGAGTATGTTGTACATGGTCACAATTTCTCAGTTAATAAGCTTTGAATGATGAGCTAGTTTTGATTGTTTAGAGAGGTAGTTGTTATTTAACCTATGCCATCATGACTTCCTATTGTTTTCCCATTTGAAGAGAGCTTGTTGCATAAATTAATTATCTAACTGTTATCATCCTTAGGCCAAGGATCGAACATCAATTTGGCGATTTTGATGTACCTTAGACCTTAATTTAATAGTGTATTGATGGTTAAAGTTATGACATTGACAATAATTTTTGTTGGAGATGATTTTTCTAGCATTGCTTAAGCCTTTGTTAGTGTTGATGGTGATTTTTTTTCTTATATAAGACAGAGCATTCAGGACGATCAGGTGTATCAATTCACTGAAAATGTTGCAGTATTGGTTTTTTTTAAGAGCAAATCGCCAAAAATGTCACTATACTATACGAATGTGCAAGTTCATGTCACTAAACTATTTTGTTAATTAGAAATGTCACTGAACTAACCAAAATGCATGTTTTGTAGCATTCCGTGTAATTGGAGCGTTAAAGCAAACCGAATGGACTTCACATGAGCTGCACATGTAGGGTTTCAACGGTAAAATCATCAAAAAATATAAGCTCAATAATGAACCCACGACGATCAGAATCAACAATTTAGAATCTCGGTTTTTTGTCTTCCTTTCAAATCAAAAGAAAGAAATGCAGGATTCCTCTAAAAACTCAAAATTGAACTCACTGGGAAAATCGGAAGAGTGAAGAAGAAAAATTGAAGATAAGTTTCATCAGTGAATTAAGCCGTTAGTTCATCAAAGGCAACGAAGTGGGTGAAACAAAGGAGAGATGAATACGTCGATCCATTCAAACAATACGGTAAGAAATCATATAATTTCTTTAGATTTGATAATATTGCATGATTGAGGAGGTACCGGCAGTGGTTGAAGGCTATGATATGGTGGCAGAGTGAGAGGAGGCGCAGTCCAAGAGAGAGACCAGCGCGGAGGCCCACCGTCAGCCTTGGATTGGAGGACCAATTCTTTTGATACTTGAAAGTAGTCTATTAAACCAGCACTTATCACAACTCCTCCTGCTGCTTCTTGTTTAGCAGTAGCAGAGAAATGGGGCGGCTGCTGTGGCCTGCTATTGTTGTTGTCGTGGGGGAGGAGTACCAAGCTTTGTGCTGGTGGTGGCGGCGGCAACGGTTCAGCTGAGACAATCGGTTGCCTGCAACTCAACGATGAAGCACCACCCCGTTTTGAGTTGTTGGAGTGTGGTGGTAATAATCTTGCTGTCCTTCTTCTCCTTCTTCTTGGGTTAGAGGACATTTTCTGGTGGGCATAGATGCTTGTATAGGGCCACAAGTAGGAAGCTAGTACAACCACCCCACTTCCGGCAGGCGCCATGGATCCCAGACACCAGTGACAGTAGTAGTAGAGATTTTGAGTTTGAGATCCGCCTTCCGTCTATTGCTCTCCACCCCAAGGCCGTCAAATTAATTTAATTAATGACAATTTTCATGTGGTTGGGTAATTGGGTTGAGGACAAACAAAACAAGATATGCTATACTTACTAGTGGAGGAGTAGTACTTCTTAGAAAGTAAAAGTATAGTATAGTGATGAGTGTACGAACAATACATAGATTCTAAATTGTTGAACCTCATCTTCGTGTGCTCATGAGTGCGCTTATATTTTTTTGATGATTTTACTCTTAAAACCCTACATGTGTAACTCACGTGAAGTCCATTCCGATTGCTTTGGCACTCCAATTACACAGAATGTTACAAAACATGCATTTTGGATAGTTCAGTGACATTTTGACTAACAAAATAGTTTAGTGATACGAACTTGCATATTCGTATAGTATAGTGACATTTTTGGCGATTTGCTCTTTTTTTAAAAGTATAATCTTTCGTGACGCCAATATTGTCTGCTAAAGTCCTTTGATTAACACTTTTGGTATCAGTTCTCGTGACAAACCTGTTGTCCGGAAAAGTATCCACGAAGGAAGCCATCCTTCATCATCATAACTATTCCTGATGGCGAATAAGCCACGGGACCTTTGCTAACAATGGGTCATCAGGAAAACTTTTCCTGACAAAGTTTCTTACTTTCTATGACAACAACTGATTGTCACCAAAATTAATATTTTTGTAGTGAGAGATAATTGGCATTGATCAACTAAACTTTATAAGAGACGTGGCAAGGATATATCAAACACACAAGTTTTGATTTGGCATACTCTTACTCTTGATAAGGAACCAACTTGGGAGTCGGTTTGAATCCTATTAAGCCTTTTTTTCTGATTTCTTTTAGTAGGGGTATTTTAATAATTTGAATGATCACAGGAATTTTATATTTATGGTTGTTTTCTGTTTTCTAATTAGTTTTGGTAATTAGTATTTTAGTTGTGAATAAGGAAGCTTAACTTTATACTAGAATTCTATGCTACTTAGGATTCTTAAGTAGAGTTAGAATCGATTTTGTTTTAGTATTTATAAGTATGATTTTTCCACAAAGAGAAGTCAGATTTATCATAATTAATTTTCTTGTAAACTTAAACATCTATGATGGTGTAATGCCTATAGATTTATAGGCGTGATTTCTAGAATTCCCAACTTGATTTCATCTTGTTAGTTTAAGAACTAGTGAAACCCGATACCTGCTTTCCTTATAAAGCTGTTTTACCTACCAAGTTTTCTGCTGTGTCAGCTAATCCATTGGATGTAAACATCCATTTAATGGAAATAGAGAAAAAAAAATACCCAGAAAATATGAAGGGGATGAAATGGTTATTGATGCACGAGAAAGCAGAGTACTACTCGGCTTTGAAAGGGATTAATGTTGAAGGGAAATGAGTAGAAGGGTTGTTGTGGATGCAACACCAAATAGAGAAAGAGGACAATAGCTAGGGCCAGGTTTTGTAACTACAGTAAGAGGGAAACATGAGAGAAGGAGATGATTAGTAGAGATGGGTTTGAAAATCCCGATGGTGGGCATCAGATGGAGAAAGATTAAACTCACCGGATAAAGGATTGACAATTAGAATCATGAGATTTGGGAGGAAAGAGACCGAGCAAAGAGGAAATAATAGCAAGAAAACACAATGGAATGGATTTTGACCACTGATGCTCACTTATTCACACTGATTACACGCATCTTGTGAATTAAGCTGTTTATTAAGCAAGCGAGATTTTAAGGTTTGTGAAACAGGTCCAAAGTTCATAAATGTTTATTGATTTGTGAAAACAAAAATACACAAATAAAAAATATAAATGTGTATGAATTTATGGAAAACAAAAATTAGACCATGAATTTATCAAAAAAATACAAAACACAAACTAGGATAGGACAAAATACTTATGAAATTGTCTCAGAATGAAATCAGTTCCCACTACTATTCCATTTGCAATAACTATTGCTACTGCATTATCACACTCAATTGTGATGACTTTAGTCTCATCACCTTAGTCTCATCACATCTCAAGACTTTTTTCAAAGCTAGCCAAATACCTAATGTTTCAGCATCAATAATACCTGAACAGCGCAAATGTTTCAGCATCAATAATACTTGAACAACGCAAATGTTTCAGTAATAATTGAATAGCAATAATATGCAATTGCTTAAATATCCGGTGTTTCCTTACTTCTTCCCTATTCATATCTTGACATACCTTTAGATAACGCAAAATCACTTGTCCATTTCAAAAAAGCAAGCATCCATATTTATTTTTAACCTATAAAAGACAAATTAGATAATTAGACAATTAGCAAAGATAAACATATCAAAAACACATGTCAATTATTATAAAAGAATACGAATACCCTTCATCTAGTTTTTTACGACTCAAAAGAAGTGGTATGAATTTGAATTTTAGCTCATCCCTAGAGTCATCAATCAATAGATACACATTATCTTGCCCCAATTACTTGATCAAATGCACTCTGTCATTAGCACCATATCATTAAAAACAGCAGCCAATTGGTCCTTTGTAGAGATATCTATCTTTCTCTGTCAGTTTTTTACTTCTTAATTTCTTCACCAAATGCTTACCTTTTAAAAATGTTTCTTCTCTTGTAACAACATAAACAAATTTAACCAGCATTGTTATTGATTGTTTTTGTTTATAGAACTTGACAAATATAAGCAAAAAAATAAGATACAAAAACATTATTGAATGGTTCTAAATTTTGCTTGGAACTAAGAAGCAAGGTTCAATCCTACGTCCATTGATAATATGGCAAACAAGAGCTTGTAAGTTCAATCCTATGGCCATTGATTATCTGACAAATAGAAGCTTGTGGCAACAATGTAGTAATAAAACTATGGTATGGTTTAGCGTACAGACATTTCTCTAGTGAAAATAGAAACTAGAAAAAGAGTCTTCTTTTGTTTATTGAACATTAGCATTTTTTTCCCTAAATCTCTGTTTGTTATGCTTAGATATGCATAAATACATGGTATTCCTATAAACTAGTGTCTGTGTTTGCATAATTAATTAGTGCTTCACTATTTTTTAGGTAGACGTGAATAATTTGATTCCAATCTTTTTTTTCCCCTCTTAATTGCTCTTATTCTTTGTCTTTCTAATATGTACTCGTATCTAAGATTTCATCTCTGAAAAGCCTTCTTGATCACTGCAATTCAAAAATTTGTTGTGGAAAGCTAGTGGTTTCCTCTAAAGAAAAAGAAGCATATTACTCCACTTCCATTTTAAACAACAATAGGATATGGTGAGAATTGTTTGATTTAAGCCACTTGGAGGAAGGGTAACATGTATATAGATTGTTAGAGAAAATTTGTAAAGAGATAGAAATATAGATAAACTAGTTTTTGATTTTGTTCGTAATGAATAGGACTATATTAGTATAGTTCAATTCATTCATGAGTTTTTAGACATAAATTAGAGTATCCATTTTTCAACATGTTACAAACGTTTTTTATTATATTGAATTCTCCTATTTGAACATGCATAAGTACCAAAAAAAAATTCATATAAATTGTAAGTGAATACTTGCTTCTAATGTATGAATAACTAGCATAGGATAAGGGAAAGTTATTGAATGAATGAAAAATGTTGAGTTTTCTCTCTGTTACTCGTCTACTTTCTACCTTCTTCTCCCTTCTTTCTTGCCCTATTCTTCATTGTTCATCTTTTTTCCTTTCTTGATTATGTTTGTTGACTCTGACTCCTGACTGTATACATCTGATTATTATTTATTTATGTCGTTGTTTAATTCTAGTTTTAATAAATTTTTGAATTGACTATTACCATATTCTATCAAGTAGATGTTATATTTTTTTAGTCATGTAATAAAATAAATTGTAAAAAAAATTGTGGTACATCTATAATATATGCTATTCACCAGTTCATATATTTTAGAAGGTATTTAATAATATGACATGTGTCATTTTCTAAGAGTTTGGATTATTTTATTCTTTAATTAATTCAATTAGTATTATCTAATGGTTATTAGTTTATTTAGTTCAAATGTTTAAATCCCTATATTTTAGGTAGAAGCATGGTTCGTTAAACTGACTTATTGGTTAGGTAAAAAAAATTAGTTAAATTAACTATCAATAAGGCTCTCTAAGTAAAATATCAATAAGCCTCTCTAAGTAAAGTTTAAAATTTCTACTTTAACATTTCTTTTAGTTGCAAATGACTTTCCATTTTAACGTGTAGCTTAGTTGCAAATAACAAATGGCATATACTGTCATTTGCAAATGTTTTTGTATATAGGATGTTAGAATTTTAATTAAATTGATTAACAAACTAATAAACATCAAGTAGAAGGTTTCAAATTTAGACCTCTCATTTACACTCCCTCCTCCATAGCATCTAACTTAACCTAATCCCCACTCCAAATAAACATCAATGTTTGACTACCTTATAAATGTAAAAATGATAAATTTTTTCCCTCAATCCTTTTATACAAATAAAGAGAAAATGGTTTCTTAAATTAACTTATTAGTTAAATTTAAAAAATTAGTTAAACTAACTATCAATAAGTCTCTCTAAATAAAATTTAAATTTTCTACTTTAACATTTCTCTTAGTTGGAAATGACTTTCTATTTTAACATTTCCCTTAGTTACAAATCACAAACAGCATATATTGTCATTTGCAAATGTTTTTGTATATAGGATATTAGAAATTTAATTTAAATTGATTAACAAACTAATAAACATCAAGTAGTAGGTTTCAAATTTAAGACCTCTCATTTATACTCCCTCCCTAATGGCATCAAACCTAACCCAAACCCCTTCCAAATAAACATCAATGTTTGACTATCTTATAAATGTAAAAATGATAAATTTTTTCCCTCAATCCTTTTGCACAAATAAGGAGTTTTGCTAATTGTCTTATTATAAAGAGTTTGAGCAATGATATAATGCTTTTAAATTTTATAAAAATAATAAATAATAGTTTCAATTATCAAGGAATTCTACGCCATATGAACAAACTAAAAGCCTCCATGTAAAATTTGCACTGTATAATTTATCTTTCTAAATTATAAAGAATTCTTACAAAATCAACAATAGTTTCAATTATCAAAGAAGACTACCACATTCGTTACCATTTTAAAATTTGAAAAACAAGTAAATGCCTAGCAATTTTTTTTCCTATATATGATATTGATCATATCACAATATCTTACTCTAAACTATTATGAAGAGAATTACGAATAGTTCTACCAAATATTATAAAATCTAAATTCCATGATAATAAAATTTTTAACCATTTTATTATAAAAATAATTAACTATCAAATGTTCTTTCTAAGTCAAATTTTATACCTCAACGCTTCCATTAGTTGCAAATACAAATGGCATATATTGTCATTTGTCAAATGCTTTCGTATAGGATATTAGAAATTTAATTAAATTATTTAACAAACTAATAAACATCAATGTTTGACTACTGTATAAATGTAAAAGTGATAAATTTTTTCCCTCAATCCTTTTATACAAATAAAGAGTTTTAATAATTGTCTTATTGTAAAGAATTCAAGTAAGGATAAAATGCTTCCAAATTATACAAAAATAATCAATTTCACTATTACAGATATATTTTGTGTATCTTATCTTTTCATCAAAAAAATTAATAATATCTTTCAAAGTGATTACTTCCAACTCTACCAAAATAATCAGTGTAAAAAATCTTTGCATATTTTAAGCATTAATATTTATATATCTATACCTATACTATATGCTATTCCTTGGCTCAAAACTTCTAGAAGATTCCTTTCCTAATTTTTGTAGAATTACAATTATTTCTAATTTTTTAACTATTTAGTACACACTATATAACTTATCCACCCAAATTACAAAAAAATTCTATAAAATTCACAATAGTTTCAATTCTCAAAAAGTTCTACCACATTTATTACCACTTTAGAATTTCAAAAATAAGTAAAAGTCTATCAAATATTTTTCTACATTTTATACTGGTCATATTATAAGCCTTATTTTGAAAAATTACAAAAAATTCTACAAAATACAACCAAATGTAAATTGCTTACAAAAAATTCTACAAAATACAACCAAATGTAAATTGCTTTCAAATTCAACAAATTTAAAAATCACTAAATAGCATATAATTGTGAGGATTTTAAATAGTTTTTGATGATAATGAAGCTTTTAACTATTTTATTATAAAATTTAAATTATTTTTAACTATTGTAGAGCTAGTTGTCTTGTAAAACAAACACGTCTTCTTAATTTGGGGTCTTGAAACACTATTGCAGACAACTTTATTTTATTTAAATATACGCATCCATTGTCTTGTACTTTATAGAGAGTGAATGCCTAAAGGCAAGTGAATCTAATTCACGATTTGAAACTAATTTCTCATTATTCAACACAAATTCTTATCCCTCAAGTACATTTGCGGTAGCATGTTGACAACATTTGCATGTTTTAAGCTGAGTAAAACAGCAACCATTACTCTTCAAGCTTTCCGAATCCTGATAAGAGAAGATTGATTGTCAAATAAATCTTATGGGTCGACAAAATTAATTTCATAAAAGATAGTATCAAATGTAGATATCATTCATCTTGGAATCCAACCAAAACCATCATGAGTAAAAGATTATATATAAGATAAAATCCACTTAAAAGTCATTTTGGCACAACCACACGAGTTAAAAATAAGGCTGGCTAGGTGCATTTCACTCAACTAAAATATGGATGAGGTCTAGGTGAGAAAACTTTCTAATTAATTATTCTTGTTTAGTGTATTCCAAAGCCTGCAGATATACTCTGGGTAAATTGGTTCAAAAGTTACTACCTTGAATAAACTTAATATGGACAGGTAGTTTTCCCCAATCCTGTTCGTGCATGGGAAGTGCACAGCATACTCAAAGTAAGAAATGAGAGGAGAAAGTTCACTACGCATTCAAATACTGATGGCTCTAATACCACATCGTATGTTGGATCCATGGAATCAGAAGGGAATTGTTAGAAAGACTTGCGAAATACATGGCCCATTTAGTAAGCAATAGATGCAAGCTTATACTTGAATAAGACTTTTGTGCATGTACTCGATTAAGAACATAAGAAGAGGTCTAAAGCTACTTGATTATCAAGGGCCTCGAGAATATCAGTCGTACTAGAGCAGGAATCCGAAACAGTTCCTCTTTAACATTGTGGATGCCACAAGAAACAGTTCCTTACCTCCAGAAACTTTGTACATTGTCAGAAGACAAAGATTATTTTCTTATAAAATTGGTTTTAGAAAAAGGTGGAATAGAAATGCTTGCATATAAGAATATAAATGATGGACAGTTGGCAAGAAGAAAATTTAAGAGATCGGAAATTTGAATATGATTGACAATTTGAAAGTGATATGATAGCTCCAGATTTCTATTCATCATCAAAGACTGGAAGCCAGTTAACCGTAGAGAAGAAGGAAGAATAAACCAGATTAATAGACCATAAATGTTCGTTGTAAGAGCAAAAAACCAACCTGCCGAACCGACCTCCCACGGACTTCGGAGTTACGAGTCGAGTTGACCTGAATCTACTAAGACAGCGGGATTACTCTCCGGAATAACTCCGACAGTCAAGTTAAAATTACGAGTCGAGCTGACCTGAACCTGCTAAGACAGCGGGATTACTCCCCGGAATAGCTCCAACGGTCAAGTTAGAAAGGCACCAGGTGGACACAAAGAGAGGAAGAGAAGTAGTATGGCAGGTTGCACTGTTTATGGCGTACCTTAAACTAGTGCTTTACTTGTGCTTTTATAAGGACTAGGTGATGAGCTCCCCAGAGTTGTAGTTAATCCCAAATACCGGCAGAAACGGAAGTGGGACTTATCCTTTGCTTGGGAAGATAAGGATAAGGATAAGGCTCCTGCGTATCTGGGCGAACTGCCCAACTGACAGCTCGGCCATAGTTGTTGGTCAACTCGGCCAGCCTGGTGTACCAGGGAGGCACCTCGGCCGCAGTGTTGGTCAGCCAGACCAAGCAGGTGTGCTAGGGACTAGTTCGGAAGTGGCATTTAGTCAGCTCGGTCAGGCACGATTGGTTTGGCCAGGCAACCGAGCTGTTAGCCCATGGTGCCATGTATACGGTCACTATTCATAACTCCCCTCGTTCGTGAATCTGGATGTAAATGAATTAGAAAAAAAGAAGAAGAAGAAGAAGAAGAAGATAAATTAAGAAGCAGGAACATTGCCCATTAGCTCCAATTTTCTCCAAATAATACGGAAGATTTTTTTTTTTTTTTTGTGTGTGTTCACAGACATTTCGGAGTGGAAAACATGATTAAAATCTTGGACAATGTTAATGATCGTGAAAAACATAAAACCGGACTACTATAACGGAGGCCAAGATTAGGAGGAATAATCAATTTTATGGCAGTATTGCTGTGAAGATTAATTTGAGGCTGAAATTGGTGCTTACCGAAGGGAGCTTGATTTTCTGCAGAATCAGCTAGCTTTTGGATTTTTGGGAAGAAAGTAACATTTTTTTTGAGATTAATACCAAAAGTTATCCAAAATAACATAGATTATAGTCCATAAAAATGTCTTTTGGCACTTCTTTCATATCTAAATTACATCTTTTGACTCATCTTAGTCTAAAGTTCTTACACAATGCATTAAAAATGTAGTCTCAATTCATTGAGAAATTGAAGCGCTCACAGAGTTGGAGCAGGTCATGAAGGTCCGGCAACCTCTACACTCCACCTAACTGAGCCTATATAAACATTCCAAAAATTTATCTTAGAAACTACGAAGAGAAGATTATAGTGCTTCCTTTTTTCTTTTTCTTTTTTTTTGGGGTTATGAAAAATGTGTTATTATTATGGCTTCAAATCTAAATTTGATTGGAAAAAATCACATTTTTTCTTATTGTTCGCAGGTTTAATCTTAGTCTAGACTCTAGACATGTGAGAAGTCACGAGAAATGTACGCCCAATTTATTGTTCACTTTTGTTTTGCTGAATTTTTTAGGCAAACTTTTTAACTCTGTAGGAATAAACCAACACAATACAGATAGAACTTAGAAGAGAGTTCCTTATTCTCTCCTTAAGTTTTTCCGGATACAATATACAGTTAAGTAAAGATAAAGAGTGTCGTGCGAGACATGTGCATAAACTAGATTTAGCCTTCAATTCGTTCTTGAGAAGAGAGAAAATAAAAATGTAGAGAGAGGGAAAGGGAAAAATAATAATAAGAAGAAAATGCCTTCATGTTATTTAGCTTATTTACTTTCCTTTATGTGATGCATGTACAGAAAAAAGCTAAAACAAAACAAATACATGCACAAACAAGTAACTAATAAAAATGAGAACCCCGCCCACCCCCCCCCCCCCCCCCCCCAAAAAAAATAAAAAGAATCTATATTCGCTTCTTTTCTGAAGGTGAAGAAAGAAGGGAAATTGAGGGTCAATCTCCATACTTTAAACCGTATTTGAGCGGAGGGAAAGCATTCTAGACAAGTGTAGGAAAATGAAATTAAGAAAAGTGAAGGTACTATCGTGTATGCATGGTTAGCTAATAAGAAAAATATTTTGAGGGATAATAAGAAGTGTTAATGATAGTTATTAAAATGGGGTTTAGGAAACAGGTGCACACTCGTTAAAAGGAATTTCAAGTGTCAATTTTTTACAAAAATAAAATCAATGTGGAAAAATTCTAAATGTAGGAAGGAAAATAAAGGTGAATGTGTGCATTCACGTGACAAGTTTCGTGCATCCAGACAAGTGCCTAGTTGACACCAAGTCAGAGAAATTTTTTAACGTGATTTATTTTTATGGGACGTTTTTCCTTCACAAGCTTGCCAATTTGAATGTAAGAAATTAACTGCAAGAAAATGCAATAAAAATTTCAAAAGGCATTTGCTTTGCTTCTAGCCCCATTTCCTGGTAACCAAATACAGAAAGGAAAGGGCTGCTTACCCTTACTTTCTGCTTTTCTTTAAAGCAAACACAATAAAAATGAATTTCCGTCTAGGCCCCAAAAATTTTGTCATGGAATTTGACGTCCTGTTTGATGATGTTGCATAGTCATTTTCTAATCTTCCAGATGTAACTTCTTAATGTCCCCTCCCTTCAATAAGGGCACTGATCCCTGATAAGCATTTCAGAAATCCTAAATGGTATTATGGGTGTCAAAATTCGAGTTATGTCTCGCATCAGAAATCCTGTTTGATGGTTTTTTTTTTTTTTTTTGAGTGTAAAATAGAGAACAGAAAGAAATTCGGCTAGGATTCCAAGTTCAGTCTTTCTACATGGACTAAGAAAGAACAAGATAACAAGATTAGGCATAGGATTCATAAGAAGTCATCATTTGGGTAGAATCTTTAAGACTATTTACAAGCTATTAACTTTGGTGATACAAACTTTGAATTTACAAAATTTCCAATGAGCAATGAGCTTTGTTGGCGAGACAAGTAATTCAAAACTGTTTTTTTTTCTATTTTTTTCCCCGCCCGGCATCCGAGGCTTTGCCCCGACTAATCCGTACCCGACCCGGGTCGCGCACCTAGCAATGGTGGATGAGTCTCCCAACAGGGGTGTCTGCATACACTAGAGGTCGGGTCGAGCACCTAGCAATGGTGGGTGAGTCTCCCAACAGGGGTGTTGGCATACACTAGAACTCGAACACGAGACCTGCTTAAGCGAATCCGAACTGCTTACCACTCGGACCAACCCCTGTTGGTATTCAAAACTGTTAAGTCCAACTTTTGTTGTGATACTATACTATACAAACAAATGTTTGGGATTCAGTATAAAGAATTTAAACCTAATAATAACGAGCAATGCTCGTGCATGTGTTTTTTAGGGTCTGTCTGTTTCAATGTAAAACGTTTTTTGAATTTTCCTGGGAAAACAATTTCCTAGAGATAGTCTCTTATGCCAAGAGACTGAAAAACAATTTTAGACTTTAGTGTCTTCTTGATGAGTTTTTAGATACTAGCGATTTCAAGGTCAAGTATAGCTGTAGTAAGGAGCACAAGTCAAACTGAATAAATTGGTATAACTCTTGTAAACTTTTGCAATGAATTGAAGGATCTCGCAACATAGCTGCTGTTTTGATATCTATTTTCTCCCTTGAAGAAAAAAGGTGAAGATTGTTTTTTTTTTTAAGAAATAAAGAAGCCTAAAGAACTAAAAGCAATAAAGCATTTCCTAAGATGGATTCTTTATTCCAGCCTCGTCACATAAGATTTATACAGCTTTTAAGTCTAAGGGTGCATTTGATAAATTTGAGATATGAAATTTGAAGCTATTATGTTGCTGGATTGTTAAGTGCAAAATCTAATATAACTCATTATCTAAATATGAACACTGAATATAATGTGCCTATTGAATAATATGAATAACTGAATACTAAACTTCATATGCTTCATAAATTTGTCATTATGTTGATTTATTTATAATGATGTCATCAAGATTTTATGTTTTATTAATAATATATGTGACTTAATCTCATCGAAAATAAGACATTAAGAAAAAAGAATGAACCACAGAATAAAAATAAAAATACATTATCACAAATTTATCTTAAGAAGAAACAATTTTCTTTTAGAAAAAATAAATTTTAGCACAACCTGTAATGGTTTTTGTTGCGTCTTTATTAACATCTGTAGATACATACAGTACGAGAAAATTTAGTTTGACACAATAAAAATAATGAATCTTGCATTTTCATAAAATGATAAATGAATACCTTGTAACTTTCTTTTTTTGGACATGTTTTGTCTAGACAATTCAGAGTGACTTTTGGATATTCTATTTTTGATTATCAAATATGTTTGTACATGCTAAAGTTTGTAACTATTAAATTTAAGTGTCGAATTACATTATCAAACAGAGTCGCTTAACACTTGTTCTAGAAAATTTTTCTCCTGTTCATCATTGTCGCTCCAGAAAATAAAATATTGTTCATCGTGTTATACTTTCTTGGACATGATAGACAGGATAATCTGTTAATCTTCCACTCAATCACCTAAGGGAAGACCGTTGAGAAACAATCTAAGGTCCACACTGCATTTTATTAGAATTTCATTCATCCCTCAGAGAAGGCTGTAAGAGAAAATCTATTGTCCATACTGCAGTGCAGCAGTTTTTCAGGCCTCAAGTCCAAAATGATAGTTGCACTATTTGTGCAGACACACTTTAAACTTTGGGTTCACTTATTCGAACCACTCTGGGATCCTTCAATATCTCATCAGACACCATTTCACTTACTAATTGTTGGGTTGGAACATCGACAAGCAGTAGAGCACAAGAAAGAGGGAAGCCCATCATGGGATAGTCAACTGAAGAACGAAGAATTTCACGAAAGGAGCAATTTTGATGGAAACGTTCACAATTTTCCATTTGGGGGAAGCGGAAAGGGAAGGAAAAGGGGAACAGGCTTTTGACTTGTATTGACCCAGAACTGTCGGAGGAAATTTGCCACAGAAGTTGAATAATGATCGTCTTAATGCATGCTTGTTTGCTGCAAACTTTATATACATGACCAAAACAAAAATTCATGAGTAGAAGAAAGGAAGATTAGCCTAATAAGAAAGAAAATTTGTTCAATCAACAATATCCTTTCCAGAGTAAACACGTGATCAACAGCTTAAATCTGAAGTGGAACTGAAGTATGTACTCCCCAGCTTCAACCAACCATGTCTTCTCAGACTGGAGGCTAATGTCAGAACAATCTGTAACCAAGAGTTATGTAGTCAACATATACGGTGGAACAGCCACCAGAAATGATCAATTGTTTCCATATGGTTACAAAGCATTTGCAAGAATTTCTTTATACCCCCCACAAATTTAACAGATTTTCACCACAACAAAGAGTTACCATGAATAAGTGTGACCTGTTTTTGGTCTAAGCAATGTTAATGAATAGACACTGTAATGCATCCCACTTGGAATTTCGTCGATTACCAAGACTTGATTGAGTAGAATAAAAAAATCTGCATGTCCTGCTACTTATGATTCTTTCCTTTTTTCGACTTGCTCTTTTCCTGCATTCTCTTTTTCTTTTCCTCGGCAGTGACCCATTTATAATCTGCAGGAAGCAGAAATGGATCTTGGATATTTTCTATCCTGCTACTTGAGACACCATTAGAAGAACTTGGGCGATTATAGGGGGTTTTTATCCATTGAAACCACGATGAACTTGAGGACTGCACAACTGCTGGGCTCTCACGGCCAGCTGTAGGACTTGAGGGGGGAGTTGAGAATTCATCCTGTGGCTGTAATTCTTCATACTTTGTAAAAGTAACTAACACTCTAATTGTAGGAACCACTGGTATAGCAACCTGCAACAGGATAAGGCTTCTCAGTGAAGGGTAACAAAAGGCAACTACTGTCCTATTGAATGCCTCTTACAAAGAACATATCAAAAGCAACCAGCAAAGGAATAATGCCGATGCACCGAAGTCTCTCACAAATAACAGTTCTCCCATGCAAGCTATTTATACCCCAGCACCTTCTAAGTCAGTACCCTCTAATAGACTACAGCCAACAGCACAAGGATAAAAAATCTCAATAGGCAGACATCATTTTTGAAAACCTTTTCCAACTTCTGCCAAAAAAGATGACTAAATAAATAATAAAGCACCTGATGATGCAAATTTCCGAGTCTCGTTTGTAACATGTAAGAACAATTTGATGTCCGGATTGAGTGTAACAGGATGAAAATTAGCAAAAAGCAAAAACAAAACCAGAGAGTACTGCTCATCACGCTTGCAGCTAAAAGAAAAAAAGATGCTAAAATTTAGCTAAGCTAAGAAAATAACTAATAGAAATGCAATCAGTGAATGCTGATTTCTAAAAGAAATCAAACAGAAAAGGAGCAAAGGAACGTAATAGTTCTTTTCTCTTGACATCATCATCTGCTTGCATGTTTCCATCAAGGACAATTTCAATCTACAAGAACTCAAAGTGTCCTAATATGATGATAGTGGTAAAGATTTAGGGAAACAGATTCTTGTGGTTGTCATTCTGACTACCATTTATTTTTTCTGAAACAAGATTTTAAAAATAGATCTTAAGTAATAGTAGTGAACTCTCTTAAGAGTCCATCAATCACTATTAACAATTAGAAAATGAGATTATGCTTAGTATATTTAGGAACACTTACAAGTAATGACTGAAGTGAATTTCTCATTTTCTAAAGCAAAAGAGCATTAATTTAAGAAAGAAAAATTTTCTTTCAGCACCCTAACGGAGGTTCTGATCAGAATTACTTGCTAATAAGACACTCCCAAAGTTGACCTGAAATTTTACATCAACATAGTAGCAACACTCCCTTCAAAGCAAACAGACTCAGCTAGTATGCTGTAACTGGAAAACAGGGAAATGACCAATGCCAAATGCAGAGCTTCCTGAGAAACCTAGTACAACACTGACCTAGGACCCAGGGTGTTTGCGCAATTGAGTTTCATCATCAAACAATTCTAATCCTAAGCAACACTGCTCCATGAAAAATTCTACAGAGGAAAAGGTCAGATTGTCTGAGCCCATCCAAGGTAAAATTCTTTCAATATTCAGAAAACAAGTTTTCTCAAAAATTTAAGTTGTGAAGAATGATTTTTCACATTGCTATCCATATGTTCCTCAATATCAACTAAATTCAAAACCTTAATGTCCATTTAAGCAGAAAATTCAAAAGCCTAAAATTTCCAAGGAGAAGGACAAAATACTGGTTCTTGTTTTACTTCCACCTTGCCTTCAAATTTAATCTAGTTTCCTTTTAGAGTATATGCAGCCAAGGCATAATGAGAGTTAAAGAAACAAGTAAATACGTAGAACATGCTAGAGTTTGTTAAGCTGCAATCAAAGCAACTTTTCCAAGCAGAAGCATAAGATATGGAAGCCACACGGTTTCTTCCAACCTCCCTTCAAATTCAACCTAGTTTTCTTTTAGAATGTATGCAGCCAAAAAAAGCATAATGTGAATCTAACGAAAGGAATGAATATAGAGAACATGCCAGAGTTTGTTAAGCTGCAATTGAAGCAATCGTGGTTGCCTTATTACAATAGTTTCCATGGGCTACTCAATTTGCATCTTAGGATGATTGGAAGATATCCAAAATCAAATGTTACTTTGAAACATCCTTTTCACAGATGTATTTATGTGATTCACTATAATTTGATAATCTGAAAACAGGCATTCAGTCCTTACTTGGTACGCTTTTGCTCTTAATTAATTGTTTCACATATTTAGCATGAAAGGGCAGTTTTTCTATACATTTTTCATGCTAAGGTTCTTGGTTCTCTTAATTTTTGTTTCTCTCATCATTAGCATGACAAGTTAGTGTTTCTTCTTTTCTCTAATCATTAGCAACAAATCTTTGAGGGACTCAATCCATAACTGGGCGGAAGGGGACCTCATGGGGAAGGGTGTTTAATGTTTTTAAAAAGTCTGCCTTCTTTAGTTACCAAGCCTATTTAAGAAATCCAAAATCTATTCTTCTTTCTTTCCAGTGAATTATGTAATAATCACTGCCTCATAACTCCCTCAAGCGGTAGTCACATTAACTTTTTGAAATACCAATAAAGATACAAAATCAGCTAGGGCATTTCGGAGTTAATTTAGCAGCTGATGGAGTTGATGTAATAGAATTTAACACATTCATTAAACATATAAAAGTCCTTGGTAAATTCATTTCAACAGAATCCCATCCTTTTCGGAGTAAAGGAGAAAAGGTCAAGATATCACACCCTAACTTTGATCACGAGTTAGATATTTGCCAAATACAATAATTCAAAAAAAGTTCAGTTGGAAAAGGCCACTGCTTTGCTTAAAAGAGATTCATACGCTTCCTTCTGCCCTCATGATATAAAATAAAGTGAAGAAAAGACAACGAGGCCACTAAACCAACATGAAACCTCTGCATTCCATGGTAAGAGATTTATTAGTCCCCTTCTCCCTTCCAAGAAATAAAGTTCACTATGCAATTCAGACAAATGTAAGACTGTGAGTCCTTTAAAGTAACAGTACTACCCAATAGAAAAGTAAGTCATATTTTTTTCTTATTCTTTTTTTCTTTAGATTTTCTGGGTGGAGGTAAAGAAGACAGGCTTAACACTAAGACTCACTGTTCTCAGACAGCTCGTTCGCAATAGGGTTATCATCTCTATCTTGCAACCAGCATTATCTTATTTCCATTTTCATGGATTTCCTTCTCCATAGTCATTACTTCATTGACCCACCTATTCAACCAAAGGTATGAATAAAGTGAAGCAACCTTAAAGCCTAGTTTGAGAGGAATAATCACTATCTTTAACAGTATCAACAAGGCAGATTTGCTTTCTACAAGTCAAAAGCAGATTACACACTAATGGTCAAAACACAGCAGGATTCTGATTGTACCTAAAATACAGACCGCCAATATTATCCAATTCCCAACACATTCCTGTGCCTTTTACAAAATGATACCCCAGTGTAAAAGATCATTCTCCCCTGATTCTGATAGTACACACAGAAGGTTATGCAATAGTGTCTTAAATGAAAGAGAAAAAATGATGACGATGAGCACATAGCACGAGAAGGCTGGTGAAATATGTTGTAAGACTGTACACAGATTATAAGAGTTCAGCTTCTGGCCAGCAAAGATATCAATTTTTTTTTTTTTTTGGGAGAAATGCATTAAAAAAAAAACATTCAGATGAATTGAAAACCAACAACACATTTGCTTGACATTATGAATATTCTCGCCACAAGGCAGTAACAAAATTCAAATCCCCAAAGTCTCAAGTTTCAACCACATAGAGAACCAGAATCCTGAATTCCTGATTACTTCTCTAAGTTATAAAATGTGGAGACTGGAAAACCACTGAATAATGAAGCTAGGAGGTTATTTGAAAACAAGACCTTTTTATCACTTTTTGGCTGTTAGACCATAATTTATATTACACAATGCATTAATTAATCCACCTGAGTTGCAGTGAACCTTGTCCAGCCATTCCCGCTCATTCCATTTCAAAAAGGCTAAAATCCCAATTTAAAATAAAAATCACAATACTGGCAAAAAAATGAGCTAGCTAGCATGTATGCCCATATTAGAGAAAGTTAAGAGACGTGATAATTTAGTAACTTAGGCTTAAAAAAAAAAAGAGACAGGAAATGTCACGGATAATTTATGCAAGCATACCTTAACAGGAAATGTCCCCTTTGGAAGCTTTGTTGTCAGCAGTTCTCTTAGTCTCCGTATGGCTTTAACTTTGTTTGCTAGAATGTCAAGCAATGGCAGAAATTCTTCAGTTTGCAGCGGGAAGTCAGGGGAAAGCCAGAGAACTGGTCTCAACCCTTTCTTATACTCATTCTCACGGCTCCCATCCCTACGCCGACTCCCCGTCTCAGAACTAGTAGATGAGGAAGCTTTGTTTTCTCTACTTCTTCTGTGCTCATGGAACTCGTCCCTCTTCAATGGAATCTCCATCGAATGCCTCCCTGGTTTATTTTGACTTCCGGATGGAGAGTCCCCAAGAAGATCACTAACTTTATCTTCCACATAAAGGGAACTTCTTGGTGGGGTCAGCTTCTTATCTGCTTCACTTTTATTATCCCTTCTCCTCCAGCCACTGAACCATCCTTTTCTTTCCTGCTTTTTATCTCCATTGACACAACCATTAGCATCCTCAATAGGAATATCCCTCTGCTCGTAACAACTATGACGATGAGCAATAATGCCATCACCATTCTCATTGTTTGACTCAGAGGGATCCATCTTAAGTGCAGCCTCAAGTTGCCTTCTTTCATCCTCAGACAGAATATCGTCAAGCTCCTCACTCTCTGTCTCATTTTCATTGCAAGAATTGAAGAATTCATCATCACTCATAGCTCCTGGGACTCTCCTTGATTTTATGCTTACAACCACATTATGCATCTCATAAACTTTAGCTTTCCACGGGCCCACCATCTCTGTCCTCTCCTGCCGCCTCCAAGTCAGCTGTGGTAAGAGAACCGCTTGAGTGACATCAATTCCAGGCCTGAATATATTTGTTTGAGACATTGCAGCGACTTCTTGCTGGACTTCCGCATCACTTGCAGGGGCACCAGCACCATCCAAAGCATTCATGATTTCCTTATCTTTGTGAGATATCATGCAAAGTGACCCAGAAGGAACTTTCCCATCCTCAGAACCATCACCAAGGAAGAGAATGCTTTGATCTGCACGCTGAATTCGGAAGCCATCAAAACCAGCCAAAGTCATATCTGCCCGTAGATTTGAACCCCTCTTCCAAATCTTGTAAGTGTCCGAAGGGGCAATCCTCGATATAAAAGGAATAACAGAGCTCTCAAAGTTAAATGTAATTTCCATGTAAAAGTCCCTCATCCTTCTCATTGTCGCAACCAACCGAGGTAATCTTCTGCACCATTTAGCCCAAGCCAATGGCTGATAATGCCTAACTATACACCTAGCTATCCCTTCCTCCCTATTACAAATAGCTTCCTGTAGCGCACTCCAACCTTGTTCATTTTGCAAACTCCAATCTGAACCAGCAAGCATCAGCATTTCAGTTGCAGTCTCATCACCAAGTTTCACAGCTATATGCAGAGCTGTATCACGGTTAGGAACATCCCGCCGATCAATCACTGCAGAAATGGCGTCAGCCTTAGCTTCTTCAGCCAGCGAGACTGCTTCAGTATGAATCTCAGCCGGGTCACAAAGCCGTGGAAGACCCGCAATTATCCTCCTGAGACTGGTATAATCTCTCAAGATTATGGCTTTATGGACAGGGCTATGGGCATATTTCCCCACATCCATACTAGCCATGTCTCAGGGGAAGAACTGTTACGCCCACCCCAAACTACACTATTCTATTGAAACGCAGTTCTATCATTCAATCTCCTTAAAATCAATGCAAACCAAAAGCAAGAACTCCCCAGCTTCCAAGCCAACACTAAAATTATGACGTCAACAACTATTTCAGCATCCCACAATAAATCTCTCAAAACCCAGAACTGCAATCAAGATTTCTCGCATTCAAACATTTAGATTCACCAAATAAAGCAAACCCCTTGGGGAATTTAGCCCCATATTCAAGTAGATTCAAGAATTCAACAGGATCTCTCCCCAAACTGAGAGAAAACCAGTTCAAATTCCAGCCGATTTAATGCAACAGAAGTAATGCAGAAGCAGAACAGACACCGCAAAATTCTCAGAAACACAAAAGCAGGAATCTTGGCAGGGTCCCAAAGGCAAAAATATCCAAAAGGGTGTTAAATAAATCTCACCTGCTCACCTCCTTGTTTCTCCTCCTCCTCCTCCTCCTCCTCCTGGCGAGACTCTTGCAAAAAGACGCTTCCCAAAAAGCACTGAACACCACAAAACTTCTTTGCTCCCGTGTTTTCCCTCTGTTTTTTCTGAAATTAAAAAATGAAGGGAAAATAATAACAAATAGAGATCCTTGTGATCCAATCCAGATCAGACACGCCCTAGAACATGCATGTGGGGAGGTGCAAAAAATGCTAAACAAGAGAAAACAAAAAGAAAAACAGGAAAAGGGGGAATTTTTATAAGAAAAAAACTGGGGAAGGCTTAGGCAGTGAGGGGAATCTTGAAAAGGATTGTGAAGGACTGAAAAGTAGCAGAATCAAAGAAAAGAATTGCACTAAGAAAGGCATACAAAGACAGCCCCACTAGTCAAGCCAGGGCTAAACTTGCTTATGTTAACTTAGAAATATTCATTTATTTATTAACAATTATCTATTTCTAACACTCTGTCACAGGAAAAAAATGGGCAAAAATAAAAAGAAAAGTAGGGGAATTCACAAGAAAGAAAAGGACAGTTTGCAGTCATTTCCATTTATTAGTGTAGCACTTATTATTCACATTCACACTTCTAGACAGAAAGGGAAGCAAAATAAAGAATCTCTTTTTTTTTTTTCCCCATTCCCATAAAAAGAAGGAAATGAATGTTGGCGACAGAAGATAAATGTAGGGGTAAACTTTGGGCTGGCTAAGGAGCACGAGTACAGGAAAGGAACTTTTCTCTTTTGTCCATTTTCATATACCTTGACCTCCTTTAAAAGATTTTGATTCATGGGTTTTAACTTTTAACCCCCTTTTTTTTTTTTTTGGGTAGATGGGTTTCAATTTAAGATTAAATTTTTATACTGACAGTGCAGTGAATTTTTTTTTTTTTATAGATGGGTTTCAATTTAAGATTAACTTTTTACACAACGGAAGTGCAGTGATTTTTTTACGGTAGCAACTTTGGATGTGTGTGTGATACATGTGCATGATTTGAATTTCAATTTTAAATTTGTATTATGCGTCATAATCCAAATATGTTAGTGTAAAAGAAAATTATACACTGTCATAAAAAAGTTATCATTCAATTTATGTGTTCTCTTTGATTGAAAGGAAAATGCCAGAAAAGAGGAAAAAGTGGGTTTTGTTTATTTATTGGAATTAAAAATTTAGAATTGAAGCAATAGGCTGTGCTTGAAGTGGCTACCGTGTGAGACGAGACAGGGAGGAGGGTGCATGTGAGCCAGGAAATTGTTATTTCTATAGCTTTGTACAGTTTTCTTTCTTTCTTTTTTTCCTTTGGTCAAAATTTTCATTGTTTAATTAGTACTTTAATTTTTTTCTTACAATTATTTGGTTAAAATAGTAGGCCACATGAGGTCATAATACTTGTTTAATGGTGGACTAATGGTAGGTTAGACTAGGCTTTGTCAGACTTTTATGGACTAAATAAATAACAAATAATAATATGTGTGCCATCCAACCCGACCCGTGAGATCCGATCCATTTTGTTGTTTGGTTATCCGACCATAGACCAGTTTGTTGCAAGTCCTTTGACAATTTGGCTTTTTTTTTTTTTTTTTGTTGGAGCAAGAATTTGACCAAGTTAGAATGACATGGAACTTTTCTTTTATATATTTTGTTTTTTTTTTGGCTTTTCTACTTCAAATTGCATTCAGCCGTGTAACTTTTTAATCCTTATCATGGAGGTAAAAGATAATTAATACACATGGGTGATGATTAGAGATTTTTGTAATGGTTTCAATCTCTTATGATGTTTTTTTATACCAGCATCAAAGAGACAATAAATCTTTCTTATAACTCGAATTAACTCGAATTCAAGCATTCAAGTTCAATAAAAACTCTTTCACAAAGCCAAAACTTACTTTGAAATTTCTATTTAGATCTTCCTTTTCTTTTTTTCTTTTTTTTTTTTTTGTCTTTGTTCTCCATTCTCTTTTTCAGGCAGTCTGTCAAGTCCCAACAGGTAATATTGAGCAAAAAGTGCTATAGATATTCCATGAATCTGTCTTACCTTTTTTTGTGTTTCTTTTTGTGGGCTTTTGTTTCAATTGTACAAACATCGCTCTTTTTTCGGTGGCAAGCAATTTTAGTTTTGCTAATGCAGCCTAACTCTGTCGAATTGTCAATATCTGCTTATTTCCCGAGGTTGCTTAGTGTTACAAACGAGGCTCTAAAGCATACATTTTCTACTTTGAAGATGAGCACTTTTAAGGGATGCTAAAAATGAATTTGGCAAACCCCAGCTGAGCAGTAGAGAGTGACATGTAATCTCCTCTACCACAATTTAGTTTACATAAAATATCAACCAAGCAAATTAAGCCCACATGTCTAAATTTCCTATTAATAATTTGCAAAAACTCTGTTGTGTGTGTGTATCTTACGAGCGTTTGGATAGTAGATTTTTTAAAATAATTTTTTGAAAAGAATACTATAGCACTTTTTAAAAATAATTTGAACTTCCGAGATATGGTGACTGACGGGCCACAAGATAGAGACGTGGATGCTGCAATGCTAACATATATTTGAGCTCTCTACATTTCTCCACGACACCAGCAGCTTGTGGGTAATAGGACTTGCAGGTTGCTCCTTCAAGCGGTGGAATGCGGCTACACCAATCAACCCGTTGAAGAAGCAACCTGCAGGTCGATTCAGATATTTCCAAAAGGTCAAAAATTAAGCGATAAGGGTTTTGTGAAATCTTCAAAGAAAGCTCAGATCAAATGAATCGGAGTACCAATTCACACTCTTTACACAACGTAAACATTGTTAAGAGTTTTCCAAAATAAATACAAAAAGGTCTGTGACACTGAAATGGACTCCCGATAAATAAGAAAAAATTGAAAATGTCATTTCTCTCATACCACCCTTTCAATACATAATCTAATTATTTTTTTTAAAGTTTAAGAATCAAAGCGAGAATCAGGTCTATTTAAAGAGTGCAAAGTGAAATTAACCCTTTTTTGGAAGACTCGAAATTCACATTAATTGGTGTCTTCATCACCTAACACAATGTATCATATTTTTTTCTTTAATGCAATGATTATAACAACTTAAATAATATGCAGAAATGGTTCTATGATACGACTATGTTAATCAACATTGAAGAAGCATCCAAGATTGGTGCATTAAGCATCCATTTGGTTGATAATTGACAGTCAACAACCAAAATTGGCAGAGGCATGATAAGCTACTGGCTGAAATGAACTTTCATGCAAATCTGTAGAGCGTTTGCTGTACTAAATTTTGAGGGTCGGTTTTACATTTTATCATTTGTTTTTCCGACTTCTCTTTCTCTCATCCAATGTGCGGAACAGCCTGAAACCTTCTATGATTGCTGTGCATGAGAAGCCCATGAGTATCCTGCACAATCCAACCAATTTCTGATTCAAAATTCTCTTCTCAAAGGACCCATCAATGAGACTCAATCAACCCATCAAGTCATTGATATTGGGCTCAACAAAGAGATAATTGTGGGTATTGTTAAACGTAAAGCTCTGTCATTGATTGAAACGCTTACCCAAATACCCAAGTGAACCTGTACAAATTAAATTCCCCAAGACCCCGCTGTTTTTATGGGTATACCACGTGACCCTAAGATTCTGACTATTAAGTTCTTTCTTTTCAGATAAATCCATAGATTAGTGACAGCTAAAGTAATTTTAGCATCAGATATTTTTCTTTGACAGACCTGCAATGGAAATTTCAGCTACAATACAAAGTAAAATTTAAAGTTTCCTTTCTTTTCTTTTTTTTTTTTTTGGGGTATATAATTAATATGTTTGTTATGTATTTAAAGCACATAAAAATGGTCCTGTCTCTATCTCTAAACCTTTGTACAATTTTGCACCTTGTGTCCGTAATACCATTATAAGTAAGGCGTTGATCAGAGAAGAAGTTACCATTCTCAAGAAGGAACACCATGGGGAAGAGCTCGTTTATTTTGATGTTGTTTTTCATTTTAGCCCGTCAGTTCTTGTTCTCTCTATTCTTCCAGTGTTCTTTTCTACTTTTTTTGCACTCATATACTTGCTAGTGGTTCATTGCTCAATTAAACTTTGAAATTCTTCACTCACTTAATAGTCCTCATCTTTATAATGCCCAAGGAATATTCTTCCCCGTGTGATTTAAGTTACTATGTATCAAATATCAAGAATCTTTTCTTGACCATAAATCATTTGCATTTGAATTAATTATGGAGGGTTTCCATTGAATTTACCTATTCAGTCATGCCAACATACTTCTTTTTCTTGAATGGAAACTAAATGTTATGTTATTACCTTTGAAACCGCAGAAGAGCTTGTTATGGAGTCTAAAGCAACCGAATGTAAGAAGGCAAGGTACGTTTCACCCTTCAGATGTTTTGAGAAGATTTGCAAGATATTATGCAAGAAAATCAAATTCGATACTTGGAGATGCAAGGCCAAAATTTGCCACTGCACAAAAGGATGTGGCTCAGAAGGGCCTGCACCACCAGAAATTTCCCCAGCATTTCCTCCAGGGTCTCCACATATTCATGTTTGAAGATGTTTCCTGTAAAACAACAAATGAATAATCCTCCAATCCTAGAGGCCCATGGAGCTGCTGCCAATATCCTTATTTTACTGGAAAGTCCAATGTTAATTAGTATTTAGTAGAGAATGTTTCTTTTTAGAATATACATTTCACCAGTATTGAAGAATGAAAGAGTCTATTGATACGGATTTGCTATTTTTTTTTTTTTTTATTTTGCACACTTAACAACTCCTGTAACTGCCGTGTGAATTGCAGCTCTGTTGCTGTGTACCTGATGGTTACAGCAATAAAAGTTACAGATTTCCAAAAAAAAAAAACAACAACAACAACAAGAAGGGGTTATATGTAATTTGCCTGAATAATAATGATAAGCTGGTAACAGGAAAGATTTTTCGTCAAGATCTATAGGTGTTTGGTTTACTAAATTCTGATAATCGGTTTTGGATTTAAACTTTAGCTTTTACTAATTTTTTTCCTCCCCTCAATTTCTCCCATCCAATTCGATGCCACCGCTATAACATCAAAAGAGTACCATCACTGGAAAAAATAATCATTACTCTCTTTCACATCAAAAATATCCTTTAGACATAAGAGTTGGTACACCAAAAAATTCATTCCCGTATATCAAACTTGTGATACGAAAATACTCTTTAAATCATCTATTCTAAGAATATCCAATTTGTCAACAGTTAATTTTTCCAAGCAACATTTGAGACGAATAGGATATTAATTCATTGATCACGAGCTCACTTTACCATTTGTTCATCATGGCAATAAAAAGATAATCTAAAAGTGCTAACCTTGTTTTATTGTCCATAATACAACAGATTTTAACAGATTAATCAGAGACAAACCTTTGCAAACACATCAAAATCAATCGACATTATCTTTCATTGCATAGAAAGTAAACGGCTAGAGTACGACAAGTAGTTGTAAAGATTCACTTGGTCACTTCCTGAGAGATTGCATTATAGATTATGATGCCCTTTTTGCGAAGAAGACAATCATTTCCATGAACTCAGTCTTGTCACTGGACAATGGACATGCAAGGAGCAAATACTTCCTTGTACCTAGAGAACATCTCTTCTATTGTTCCTTCAGCAAAGTGACTAACAAGCAAGGGCTCAGCCACAGCTTTCATGCATTTGGCAACATTGTATCCGCCATCTTTGAATTCATGAAATTCAAAATGTTCACTATCATAGCATTCCAATGGTGAAAAGTTAGAATTGTCGGTGGTGAAAAATTAAAAATTTTGTGCAAGCAATAACCTCGAGTAGGGGTAGGCAAAAAAACCCGCCGACCCGATCTGATCCGATCCAAAATTTAGGATACCCGATCCGATTTATCTCATCGAATCATATTAGAGTCGAGTACCCGCAAATATCGGGTACGGATACGAGTCAAAAAATAAAAACCTGTGGGTACCCGACCAGCAGGGTATATTGTATAAATATTAAAAAAAATTAGGGGTCAATATATAATTTAATATGTTTTAAGTTTTAACCCTAATTGAAAATCCAAGCAGTAATAGTACATTCGATTCTTATCTTCACTCCGCCTCCAACTCCAAATCTCCACCTTTATATTGGAATTTGTTGGGGGTTAGTTCAGAATTTTGTTATTACTATTAGTTTCAGGGACATTTTTATTTTTTAAATTATCATATTAGCGATTCATTTTTATAGACTAGTAGTAGTGGTAGTATATATTGGGTTGGTGTGGTTGTTTAACTTTTCTCTATAATTAAGCACCTACAATCAAAACTTTTCAACTTAAATTGTATTCAAAAGTGTAACGAAACTTTTTTTTGTCTATTACATATTGTAATAATTTGTATTGGATACTTGAGAGTTGAGAGACTTGTTTGATTGTTGGATGAAATGTGTGATAGAATATTGATGTGTGGACTTTGAAATGTGTTGATTTTGGATTGTTATATTTTTGACGAAATATGTTGGATCTTGGATTGTTGAAATGGATTGGTTTTAGACTGATAAATCTTTAATAAAATGTGGTCATTTATCAATAGAAAATTGAAATTCAGGGGCGGGTACCCTATATCCAGACCCGTTTTTTGCAAGTACCCAAGGATCGGGTACTCGAGAACATGCGGGGCGGGTTAGGATCGAAAATTTGCTGACCCGATAGGTTAGGGTCGGGTCAGCCAAATTCCATTAGGGGCGGGTACCCAACCCGTGCCCACCCCTAACCTCGAGTCCTAAGTTTGTCCAAAAATATTGGAGCATAAATTGCATACGTATCCAAAAATACCTAAGTCAACTCATTAATGACCCATTATTCAAGATATTATTCAACAATAATTTTTTTTAAAAATATTTCTCACATGGAAGGTTAGGACATGACTAGATGGGTTTATATTATCTTGGATATTGACGTGACAGAATGGAATTATTTTGTCTTGGATTAATTTAAAAGGATAAAAGATAACAAAAAGAGTCCAAACTCCAGGACTACTAACAAAAAATAAAAATCCATTAGTTGTGGGAAAAAAAAACGGAAGTTAAAGTAGGACTACTAACAGAACACTAGAAGACACCTAAACAAATCTAGCACAATAAATTCGTTGGGGAATAAAATTGATTAAGCCATTTTCCCTCCATTTTCCGGCTCCACCCGGAAGCCATATTCTCTACAAACATTTCAGGAAAAATGAATATGCAATCTTGATGATTCTGAAACAATATCCAAATCCCCTTCCATAAACATTGAATGTGGTCTAACATTGGATATACTTTGCCGTTAGTTCATGACAATAAAAAGAAAATCTCAGGATTAAGGGGTAATATTGTCTTATTATACATAATACAACACATTTAACAGATTAATTAGGGGCAACCTTCTGCAAACACATCAAATCCAATCAACATCATCTTTTGTTGCATGAAGAGCAAACGGCTAATGTACAACAAAGTTGTAAATGTTCACTTCTTGAGGGATTACATTGTAGATTATCATTCATGCCCTTTTTGCCAAGGAGACAATCACATTGATGAACTGAGTCTTTTCTTTGGACATGCGATCAGCAAGTACTGTCTTGTACCTGGAGAACACTTCTTCTATTATTCCTTCACCAAAGTGACTAACAAGCAACGGTTCAGCCACAGCTCTCATGCATTTGGCAACACTATACCCACCATCTTTGAATTCATCATGTTCAAAATGTTTATTATCATATGCATTCCAATGAACCTCAGTAGCCTCAAGACGATCAACCATAAAAGATCCTTCCACCTCAACGAGACTTCTTACTTCTGCTGGTGATGGTGTGTATTGTGGGATATTGAACGAATCTAGCTTCTCTTCTTCAATCAGACCCTGCAATGGTGATGTCAAATTATCAGCACCAGATAGTAGGATTTTGCCTAAATACTTGGTTTAACCGGTAATTTTGTTGTGTACAACTCGAATTTGTCTAGGTATCTTCAATCACCTCGAGGAATCACTTGGATATCACTAAAAATCACGTGGCATAATCTTGAATATGCAGTAAATAAATTACATGATTGTAAGGACTTTGAAAATTTTTCTTTATAACTCGAATCTCAAATGATAATAAAAACAGTCGTCCCTAATGTTGATGCTACCGCCAGATAAAAAGTGAAAAAATTACACGAAGTAACATGAACCTTCCAAAAATCTCCAATTTCTGACCTCTCATATATGTTTAATCAAGGTGGACTAGGCATGACTTGTGTTCTAAACATATATTCTTTCTTATTCCTTGCTATAGCACTTACTAGACATAATTTAAGAACACTATTCTACTCTGACTGGTTTCAGTTTATAATTTGAGAAGTCAAAAGTACAGCTATTCTAGTTCTAGTTTTGACAACTCTGACGTCTAGTTTACAGATTATAAGAAAATAGTCTTCTTGGATAAAAGTGAATTAACGCTAATTCCTATTTTGTTTAGTACTATGAAAGTTTGAGACATGCTATATGCTGAACCGTGGTGTATATTGGAAACAAACTGCACAATTTTCCTGAGAATAAAAATATTCAAAATACAAGGCAAATACCTCAGAAACCAGATCATTAAGGGCCAAAGCTAAAAGCTCCCAAATGTAGCAGCCATCTTTGCTACAAGGATCTTCACTTTTTCTCCCCAAAATTGTCAAAACCATGCGGCCACCAGTTACCAATTCCTCTGCTCGGCTGATCAGAAAAGTCGAGAAATCCTTTTCAAATTGCGTGACATATGCCCTTATCACACTTGGAGGGCTTGAACTTGCCATGTAAATGTTTCCTTTATTAATCTCTTCCAATTCAGGGACCTAAGGAGCAAAACCAACATTACTTCAGTTCATTAAAAAAAAAAATTGTAATGTTGAAAGCAAGCAAAAAAAAAAAAAAAAAAAAGAGAAAACATACTTGGGATAGCCATTGAAGACTATAAGATGAGTGAACAAAATGAAGACTTTTGGTGGGGAAAAGCCTTTGGTAGAATGAACCAGGAACTCCAGCGAAAACACATGGTCCAAACCCTGATTCCATCTGCATCTTCAGTTTTTCTTGAAATAGTGGCACAGACTTGAAAAGGGTGTTGAAATCATTGCTAGGAAGATCATTCAAGTATATCTGATATTCTGGAGATTTATGGCCTAAAATTTTGCGTTCCTTGTCGACAGTTTTGATAAGCTCAAAAACTGCCAGAAAAGTGTTAGGTCCAGATGAGCATCCCAAGTCTGCAATGCAAATGCTTTTGGGTAAAAGGCTGCAGTAGAGATCACTTATGGCCGCTTCTGTTATTGGCCTCGTCATTAGGATCACCTTTTGCTGCATGGTCCAAATTGAAGTTAAATGAATATAATCAGATTGTTGTCTTTCTTTTTCCTTATAACCCAACCCAAAAAATAAAAATAAAAAATTCTGCATTCAAAGATTGTATCAAGATTGAAGCTTGGTGCCAAATTGCAAGATAGGAATTAATCCCAAGAACAAGATATAGAGAAGAAGAAAATTAAGTTAGGGGTAAAAAGAGACCAGAATTTATCAAGGATAAGTAGACAACCTGAACCAGTGAGTTGTTTGCATAACTTGTATCTCCAATCCCTCCATTCATGCGAAGAACTTCAATTACTTCCATCACTCTTTCCCATTCGTCCCTGACGTGATTTGTGGGTTTTTCTTAACGTGGTCATGTCCAATTTATAATGGTCCTTTGACACACTGGATGGTGGCAGAGAAAATTTAAAAAAAAAAAAAAGTGGCTGTAAATTATTTCAGATTTGTGACACTCACATGAGGAACGAACCGTTTTGTAATGAATACGTTACATACGTTACTTACGGTATTAAATGCATCAACTGATGTCATAGAATTGGACAAAATCAGCAAATAGGTTCAATTTGGTGTAAAAAACCTTATCAAGATTTAACATATATGAACAAAGAAAAAAAAAGATTTAACATATATGAATGAACTTCAAGATTTTTACCTAAAGAGGTAGAGGTAAAATCACTAAAATTGTCCTCTAATCGACAAAAGAATACTGTGAGAGTGAGAGAGAGAGATCACTAAAAATCTTATTTAAAAAGAAGGAAGAAATGTTTTATAAGTTGATAAACTCCTTCACCTCTCCACCTCCGAATGATTCTGCAGATTTATTTTAAAGGGGTCCACTTAACTAAATGTAATTTAGTGCGATAGTAAATTTTAGCTGAAGTAGTATTTAATTTCTCATAGTGGTCACTGGTCATGGTAGTTGGAGAAGAGCAAAGGATAAGTCCATCGACAAAATCTGTACAAAGTAGAACTAGTTTTTTGCTCACGCTAGGGGTGAGTCAGTTATTGGATTGCGGAATTGGTTTCTGAATACAACAGTAGAATAGTAAATGTAGTATGGTAATAGAATAGGTGCATTTAAGTTGTCATTAATTACATTTGTTTTTTGTTTACTGAATAAGGTGATTTTTTATATTGTGCATGGAAGACAAGTGTTTTGTGTTACATTGACTCATAGATAGGAAATCATTTCTTTTTTGATTGCTGGATTTACACATAGTTATCCGTGCAACGATGAAGCATATGTGTTTTTGGTCCTAGTGGTATGCATGCATAAGTATCAAGAGAGGCGTTTTTTTTTTTTTTTTTGGTTTGGATCATTAATCTGTTCTTTGGACTTGTATGTTAAAGGTTTTTCCGATGGTTGTTACCTTTTTGGGAACGAAAATTTTTTTTCACATTAATGGATAATCTTCTTTATATATTCATCTCTGGTGATCAGCTCGAGCCATGGATTCCTCATTTACTTATTGTAGAGCAAGGTTTTCTAAATCGCTTTAAACGGTGATAGGTTGTATCAACAGGTTACATTTACTGATAAGAATAATGGTTGTATCATAATTAGTAAAACTTAGTTACGGTGAGAATTGTTATTTTTTATATGTATTTACTTTTTTGTTGACTATGTTTTACATATTAGTCGTATGGTGATAGATTATATCAATGGATTTCATTTACTAATAGTTCCATAAGTAAAATTTAATTACGATAAGAATTGTTATTTTTTATATGTACATACTTTTATTATTGACTATGTTTTACATGTTGGCCATAGGGTGAGAGCGTTCAAGGTGTAATCTATTTAGATGTTGCGGATTCTCTCATTTAACTTGTTGAATTGTACACAACTTATTACATTACAAATACTGTTATTCAACAAATAACTAATCTAGGACTCGACAAGAAATATTTTTATTTGACGTCTCGGGATATTATCTATTCACAACTTTTAATTTTTAAAATTTTGTTCATTTTCGAGATTTGGAGCTGTGTTTTTATTTTAGCCATTGAATAGATTGGCAAATAGGAAAATTTGTCCATCATTAATGGAAATTACATTAGTAGGAATATAAACTAAACATCTCGTGATTGAGTTTCAACTATTGGTAGGGCAGTCATACTTCCTTCACCTGAACTCAAACTAGATTTATCTCCAGAAGACCGACAAAATCCAGGTATCTCTTTGTGAAACCGCCAAGCTCCAAAGTAAGAGCAATCTTTACAAATTACAATTTGTCCAACTGAAACTTAAAAAGTCCAAAACCTTAAATTTAGTGTGTTTATTTAGTTAATAATTAACAAACTAATAGATTAATAGATGAAGACATATTGGGTGCTATTCGGTCTTTCCATCTCAAAAGTTAGTTTAAGGGGTGAGACTTTCTCTCACACTTTTAATCAAACATTCTACCCCTTCCACAATCGATGTTGGGTAAATTCAACACTTCATTAGCACCAACGTCTTATCTCTTTACTATTAGTGGAGATTGATAATCGCCTGTTGATGTAGACAAATTTTGGTTAGTTTCCTTCATGGGACTTGATCTTTCCATGAATGTAGAAAGTCTTGGACATACTCATTATAGAAACACATGAAAGTAAGGTGGGGAAAATTAGAAAGATAAGCCAGAATAAGAGTTTTTCAACTTATTGAGATACTTGAAAGTGATATGGTATCATTAAAACTTGGATCAGAATAATTAATGGGTGTTTGCGTGTAATTTGGATGATTTTTTAGGAGTCATCTGACATGATGCTTCTGTTCAAAATGAATGATTTTAGGGATAATTTCACAAACATCCCTTGAGGTTTCTGACAATTTCACTTGGCACTGTCAAACTTTTAAAAATCTCACTTAGTTCCCTTATTTTAAACTTTTTGTGGCATTCAAAACTCATTTCAAAATATAATGATAAAAAACTCATTTTGGGAGAGAAAATATAATTTCATTCCAAATTTGCCCTTTTCTTGTAATTCTTTAATTACCATAATATACCAAATTTATCTCTTAATTTTTGTAAATAGATAGATGTTGTTCATTGATGAAAATTTAAAAGTTGATAACGGGATTGAAAACCTCTTTAGTAGTTTTACATCATCAATTTGGATAAGTTATGTTGAATTACTTAAAATTATAAATGGTATATAATACTCTTAACAATAACTTACAAAAATTCATAATCATGATAATACCTCTTTGCATCTTGTATCTTTTTAGTTTTCAAGCCTTCCATTTAGACAAAAAAAGAAAATTTAAAAATATGTAAATGATTTATAAAAATTCTTAAATTAACTCAAAACACTTTATAGTAAAGAAAAATATTATCTTTGTAAATTGCAAAATTCAAATATTAAATCTTAATATAAAAAACACATTATATTTCGTCAATCAAGATAAACTTTCATACTTTTTGTTTTTATTTTCTTTTATTATTAATAGACTCATTTTTTATAATAAAAAGTAAGACAACAAAAGGGCAATTTTAGAATGAGATTAAAACCACTCTCTCAAGATGAATTTTTTAATATTATATTTTTCAAATGTGTTGCATATGATATAAAAATCTTAAAATAAGGGAGGCAAGTGAAAATTTTTAAAGTTCAGTGGTGCCAAGTGAAACTGTCAGAAACTTCAAGAGAGATCTTTTAAATTATCCCGTGACTTTATGGTTGGTCCTCAAAAGAGATCACAAAAGTGGGCCTTGCTACTCCCTCTTTGTTGTGTTTCGTTTTCTACATTCATCTATTATCTTTTTGCGATTTTAATTCAGACAAAAACAAGATAATTGAACCCATAATCTGTCAAGAAATTGTCAAATTAGTGATCCATCTCCAAAATCGCAAAATTGATCAATTCGGAAATGACAAAACTAGATCAAGGGTTACTCAAAAAATAATAAATCTGGATTAAAAGCCAATAGAAATTGGAGGATCGGATCGATTGTGCTTTCCAAATAGAGATGCTTAGACAAGAATTGTGTACATAAAACAATCAACGTACACAATAACACAACACATGTATATGTGGCCACTCTTCAACCATGCATTCAATCAGATATTATAAATTGTATCGCAATATTGATTCCAACCACCCCAAATTTGAAGGATAATCTCAACCAACAACCCCACTTTACACAATGCTTTTTGGTAATTATATTTATGGAGCCCCTCAGGCATCGAAACCCTATAGATCAGAGCACTTAGATAAAGCTTTTACTAATGTCTTCTGTTTCTGCATTTCACCCAAACGGATCAAATCAACAAATCATGCTAAAAAATGACTATCACTAGGCGAGGTGGTCATGGACTAATCTAGGCTTAAAGCATATAGTAGTCGTGACTACAATTATCATCAATGAGTCAACTAGAAACATTAAAAGAAGACCAAACGGTCATTGCTTTGTGCTAAATCAGTTATACTATTTATTACTTTGCTGTACTCTAACGTTAAAAAAAATTGTGTCCAACCAACAAAGTGAAAGTTCTGCGGGCAAATTTATCAAAATAATGTTAAAATCAAAATTTATCCGCCAAATGGTGGCGCTTAATTTTTTTTTTCTCCAGCGGTGCCGCACATTTGACTAAAAGTAATTTCAATTTTTTTTTGTATTTGACTAAAAAAATTGTGGAAGCATGTGTGCAATTTCTCTCAAAAATTTTTTAACCGGTGCCGCACATTCAATCTGTGTCACCGGTAAGCAACCTAAACAAAAAAAATTCACGAGAGAGGTGCCGCTCACATTTATTAAAAAGATTTAAAAAAAAAATTTGAGGTGAGGGGTGCCGCACATTTATTAAAATATATATATAAAAAAAAATTGAGGTGAGGGGAGCCGCACAATAGAAAATGTTGTTCAGCCCTCTAGTCCTCGGATTAAACAGAACCCCGTTTACGTTATTGAACTGGTAGCTGTAGAAGAAGTTACTGGGCCAGGAGGCGGGCACCATCAGCAGCATTTTCCAGTTGCGGAACAATTTCAGAATCTCAACCGCCTCGGTGGAGACGCTGGAGTACTTGATGTTGGTGCAAAAGGAACCGTCGTCGTGTACGACGCGACTGGGATGCAGGATCGCCAGAGAAAGGATCATCCCGACAGCCATGAAGACCATGAATCCAATATAGGTGGCGTCGTTGACGGAAGCGGCCTTGGTCCGATGAAAGTTGAGGACGCAGGGAATGAGGCCGCCGATGACCCCGCCCATGTTGAAGATGCTCCAGAACATGGAGATGTAAGTGCCCTTGCGATCGTGGGGGGGATAGGAGGTGATGATGGGCAGCCCAGAGGAGGCCGGCTCCAACACCGAGGAGGCCACCGGACACGATGGCAAAGGCCTGATGCTGGTAGTGGTTGTAGACTTGTAGTAGAGGAAGGAGCCGGCGTACAAGACGTAAGTGGAACAGCCGGCGAAGAGGGTCCTGTGGGGCCCCAGGATGTTATAGATTCCGGTGCCCAGGACGCCGAAGATGGCGAAGGTGGTGTAGAGGGCGGTGAGAGCGTTGTTTTGTGGGGGTAAAATTAATTATTAATATTAGTTTCACACCTTTTATTGATGATTGTGTCTTCCGTTCCGTCCTTGGACCTATATGTGGTAGTGGTCATCCCAATGAAGACTACAAAAACTAAAAAATTCATTTTGACTGTATGGTTTGCTTTTTTTTTTTTTTGTATAAAAAAAATTGTTCTTTTGGGTCAATGGAGCTTTTTGGAGAATTAGAATGCCGTCTTTCCATTTATTTTAATCCTCACATTTATTATTTGGAAATATGCTCTTGCTGCTTGTATGCTCAGAGCTTCCAACTCTAATTGAAGAAGATTAATACAATAAATGTGAAGAAAGTCTCAATACTTTTGCACGTTTATGGTAAACCAAATTGATTACCCAAGCTCAATGAGTATGAAATGCGTGCCCAGTTGTTCGCACCGAAATGATGAGGTGCTTCCTTCTCATTGCTTGCAATAACTGGTGAAAAGATATATTTCTTATGACGAGTCCATTTCAATTGTTGTGTCAGTGTGTACAGTGTAACATCTTTTTATAAAGGGTTCGTGCGTTTCTATCTCTTTAATAATTTAAAGGGTGTAGTAGTGAGTAATTTATAAATATTTCTAAAAGCATCTTATAATTGTGAGTAATATCCTAACCTATGAAGCTAATCGGAATCGAACCATCCAAATTGAAATAAACTCGCATCGTTTGCATCATCACGGAGGATAAAACAAGTGAGTCTCTATTTTGTTTACCTAAAGATCGCGAGTACTGATATGGATAGTCACTATATATCACAAGTACGTAATTTTCCCCAAAATAGACTATCTTTTTTCTTTTTTTTTTTCCTTTTTTTTTTTTACTTTTTACTTTTTGGTCGGAGAAGAGGTAGAATGAAATTGGTACTAGAACTTGGAAAACTTATTTCTTAATAGATTTAAAATTTTTTATATTCATATGCTCAGTGAAGAAGCCTTGGGTCGAAATGGTTCAACAATGGAAGAAAAAATTATAGGAGTCATCAAATTGTGCAAACTTTTCATTCTTCCATTAAAAGCCTTATATGGGACACAATCCGGAAGTGGACGACAATAAAACACCTCCTATCTCTCTACGACTAATTCATGTCTTACACCTTAGGTTCGTAAATATTTCATTTTCATGCTGGTATACATCAGACGATCTATTTATTGCCAAATGAACTGGTGCTTTTTGTACAAAATCTATTTGCTTGCCGTACAACTGATATCTTAAGGGTGATTAAGGCAAAATTCTCTCCTATCATCAATTTGCCTATCTAGCATCCCACTTCTGATAATTTTCCCAATAAAGAAGAGTTGGAGGAGCAAAGCCTCAATTGATGTGAAATCGTAAGGACATGATTAAATTTCAATTTGCTTTTAGTTTACATGTTTGTTGAGATAATTCAGAAAGCTTACTTTGAGGGAGTGACTTTAATCCATAAACAAACTTCGGAGCCGCAATAAAAAATTGTTAAAAACTTTTTTTCAGGGCCAAAAAGTTTAACTTATGAAGAAGGCTTTTGGGAATTTTCAAAATTATCATAGAAAAAACATAAATTTTTAGAACATAGAGATGGTGGCCCTTCCCAACCCCTTTAGTTCTGTCTTTGTTTATTTAGGTATCAGCCAATTTACGTGTCCAATAAATTTTTATCTCAAATCGTACGTCTCTTAGAATTCTTTTCAAGAAACCTCGATGTATAGATATCATTCGATCATGACTTTTTTTTTTTTTTTTTTGCTTCTTTTCTCCTTTCTGAACCATGATCAAATTGTTGGGGGTATGAATTATAAATGCTACATCGACATGACATTTCTCTTGCCAGAATATAAGTAATCTACAAGAAACGTATTAAAACTCCACAAATTGCAGTTAATTAAAAGTGTCAAACTTGGATGTAAATGTTTAACAACCATTTTTTGTTGTATACATATGCCTTTGGGTACGCAACTCACTGTATTGGATGGGATTTTCCTGAGCCTTGATATTCTGTATCAAGAGAATAGCCGAATTAGTGTTAAATATGGAGCCAGCCAACCGATAAGTAAACTCATCTGGTGGTAAGTTTTGTTGTTAGCTATATTTGGGTCCTTTTAACTGTGGTTTTTGCAATCTGGTCCAGAAGTCTTAGGGGTGACATGAAATGATGCTTGATTTATGGTGAAAAAGTACTTTGAGAGTGGTCAGACCAAACAAAAATTATAGTAATTGGACCTTTGATTCGACCTCTTATTTTAAATGCTGGGTCAAGTTTAATTAATTTTTCAAAAATTATAGAGTTAAGATACATACAATCAATCAACACTCAATTTCAGATGATTCATAGACCAGTGGAATACACATTCAACACTTTCTGCTTTTGCACTTTCCACCCTGCTAAATCAATTAAACAATGACTAGATCGGTAAGGTCAACCACTAACATAGGTTGATATACATTTCACCCAATTGAACCATCATCAAAAAGAAAAAGGGGGTGGGGTGGGGTTAATAACTATGTCCGAAAGGAAGAGGGAAGAAAAGGAGTCAAGTAGTCGACTACGACTAGTAACACTAGGTGTAAATAATTTCTGCACTACATAAAGGTGCTAATGAGAATAATTAATTTCAGCTATTATTCAGTTATACTCATTTTGCAATGATAATTGAGCCATTCAATAATCATTTTGTATTTCTTGATCATTCTAGCTCCTCTTGCATGTCATATCGATAAATATCATATCCTGTTTTCTATAAGTTCAAATACTCATTAAGAACATCTGGACCTGAACTGGAATAAGGTAGCTTCGTGACTCTTAGCGAAAGAGAGGAGATTGTAATGAATTCATTTCGGTCAAGCATCAAGGTGTTAAACAAAACAATTCAGAGGTGAATGGAAGGAAGATAGATATTCAAATTAAAGTAAATAATAAATGAAATGCTTTATTTGTTGATCTTTTAACAGGATCATAATATGACCGACAATGTTAACAATCAATATGATAAACATGCCAGAATAAAATCTTGTCGGTATTCGAGCATTTTTTGCGTGGTTGAAAGTATACAACTTTCTTTTACTCCTTAAGTCTGAATAAGGGATACAAACTGACAAAAGAATACCAACAAAAAAGAAAAAAGGACAAAAGTCAGTGCACTAACACGGTTTTGAAAGCCAAGAAACAGAAAATGATATTGCCATTTGCCAAGAGTGACCGCTGGGAAATTTAAAGATAAAAATCAGAAAAACGAAGGGGGAAAAAGGGAATGTATGCCGTATTACTCGACACTGTTAAACCAAGTTATCTAACTCTTTAGTTAATTATTTTAATTTGCTGTTTTAGTAGCTAGTTTGGCTAAAAATTAGTTTGATAAAGTTCTAGGCTTTTAGATACAAGGCAAGTCTAGGATTGCATGATTTGTCTATTTCCTTATCTTTGATATAGAGTTGTTAGTTATCAGGGCCCGACTACTAATTTGTCTTTAGGCAATCGAAAGTCTGTGCTGTGTTTGTTTCTTTAAAGAGAGTGCTTGACCGAAAACTTGAGAAATTCAACTTGTTTGAGAGTTATTTGTGGGGTGAGCAAAAGTGAAAACTACAACATGATGTTGTCATGGTTGGGATTTGAATTAATAAAATTATTGAGTCATTATTATGTGTTTATGTTCTTCATTTCCCACGCATTCTTACGTGTTAAAATAGCTACCAATGTGCATTTTTTTTTTTTTTGGTGCCGACAAACACTTTAAATGATGTCAAAAGATAAGAGAATTCTTGTTACATTAGCCTTTCACATTCTAATTTTTGTCCACCTTTTTTTCGGAAAAAACTTGTACGCATGAAAACAACAATCTCTTCTTTGTTTTATTCGAATTGAAGCTAACCAAAAATTGTCACATAGTGCACCTAGACATGAGGGAAATGAAAGCTCATACACGCCAGAAAGGATAGTACACATCTGCATCACGCACGAGCATCCTCAGCAATATGCACGATGGTGCAAGATGCTGAAAAATGAACAAGGCAACATGCCTAAACATTCTGAACTCAATTATCTGGATCTTTAATTAAAACCCCATTGACGCAAACTAATGCTTACAGTGAACTGTAAAAGGACCTTCTTCATTGTCTAATAAACAGCAGAAACCATGTGATAAGCACATTTTCAAATTTTGGATCCCTGAAAAGCCTAATGTGTCTGCCAGTGGCTCTTTGTTTCAAACTTTAACATTAAACCTTGGCAATGAAAGATAATCTCAAAGATAAATGGTAAGATTGTTTCATTATATCTAATACATCTACGAAGCAAATTGGTAAAAGACAATCTTTCGCCAATACAACAAAAGCAATCGACATAATATTTTATTTTGCACGAAAAGTGAACGGCTACAGTACAATATAACAATGAAATGCATTTTTTTTTTTTTTTTGCCCCATTTGACTGCTTCTTTGGAAACACAGGCTAAGAAATTTCATACGAACTGTTGTAAATATTCACTCCTTGAGGGATTATATTGTAGATTGTCATGCCCTTTTTGCCAAGGAGACAGTCACATTGATGAACTGAGTCTTCTCTTTGGACATGCAATCAGCAAGAATTTTCTTGTACCTGGAGAACACTTCTTCTATTATTCCTTCACCAAAGTGACTGACAAGCAAGGGCTCAGCCACAGCTCTCATGCATTTGGCGACATTATATCCACCATCCTTGAAGTCATCAAATTCAAAATATTCACTTTCATATGCATTCCAATGTATCTCAGTTGCCTCAAGACGATCAACCAGAAAAGAACCTTCCATCTCAACAAGAGACCTTACTTCTGCTGGTGATGGTGTGTATTGTGGGATATTGAATGAATCTAGTTTCTCTTCTTCAATCAGACCCTGCATCGTGATGTCGATCTGTTAGATCAATTCGTAGAATCTTTGCTAGATACTTTGTTTAAGGGGTCAAAGTTGTTGTTCGACCTGAATTTGTCTAATTAGTATCTCTAATCACTCGAGGATCCTAAGAAACACGTGGAGAAATCTTAAATATGTAGTAATGTTATGAAAATTGTAAAAATCTTAAAAGATTATACTTTCTTGCACATGTATTTGAAATGAAGCGGTGTAATTTTAATATTAGATACGCGAATGGAATAGCATGGGGTCCGTTTGGATTAGGTGTTTTTGGAGTTGTATTTCAAAAACACTACTGTAGCATTACTGTAGCGAAAAACAATCACTGTAGCTTGTATTTGGTGTATTTGGAAGATTTTTTTTTCAATTTTCTTTTTTCTTTTTCTTTTTCTCTTTTCCATTTCTTTTTTCTTTTTCCTTTTTTTCCTTTCCTCTTATTCTTGGACCTCCAGGACCAGCAGTGGGTTTTTTTTTTTTTTTTCTCTTCCTTCCTTCTTCTCCTTCTCCACCTCCAGCCACCCCTCCTCCTCACCCTCCTCTCATGCCTACCTTCCTCCCTCCCCTTCCCATCCTCTCTCCCTCCCTCAGCCACCCCCTCCTCCCTCCCCCTCCCTCCCTTCATGCCCCTCCCCCTCCCCCATGCCTCCTCCCTCCCCATGCCTCCCAGTCAGGGAGGGGGAAGGAAGGAGAGGAGAAAAGAGAAAATTCCTTGGTGACGCATGTGGGGAAAGGAAAAGAAGAAAAAAGAAAAAAGAAATGAAAAAAGAAAAAGAAAAAAATATATAATATATTGTGAAAAACTTGTTTGTTTTTGGGGTTGTATTTGGGGTTGTTTTTACTGTAGCATTTGGGGTGTGAAAAACAGCATTTCAAAAACAAGGGAAAAACTCATCAATCCAAACGGAGAGAATAAGAAAAATTCTAGTGTCACTTCCAATTTCTGACATCTCAAAATTAATCAATTTCAACTAGACATAACTTGTTCCTAAACATATATACTCTCATTAAAGCACCATACCCATTTGGGTTTGTTTGGATAGAGAATTTACTTGAGATTTTACTTGGAATATTTAATGTAGCACTTTTTGTGATGTGATGTATGTGAGATAACAATGTTGTTGGGAAGATAAAAAGGTGACTGGAAAGTGTGATTATGATGCAAGCAAAGTAAATTTTACAAATAAATTTTACAAATTTCTGTTATACAAACAAACAAATTTCCGACTAGTTGCATTTTGTAATTTGAGAATTTAAAAGTATTATTCTTTTGCTCTTACTTTCAACAACTCTGATGTCTAGTTTAAAGATTTTTACAAGCATATTAACTTCTGTATGTAAAACTCGATTAACGCTAATTCCTAATTTGTTTAGTGCTTTGAAAGTCAAGAATATGTTCTATGCTGAAATCCAGTGTGTACTGGAAGCAGTTCAGACAATTTTCCGGAGGTTATTCAAAGTATATTCAGATATGTACCTCAGAAACCATATGCTTAAGGGCCAGAGCTAAAAGCTCCCAGATGTAGCAACCATCTTTGCTACAAGGATCTTCACTTTTTCTCCCCAGAATTGTCAAAACCATGCGGCCACCAGTTACCAACTCTTCTGCTCGGCAGCTCAGAAAAGTTGAGAAATCCTTCTCAAATTGATTGATATACGCCTTTATCACACTTGGAGGGCTAGAACATGCTATGTAAATGTTTCCTTTGTTAACCTCTTCCAATTCAGGGACCTAAGAAACAAAATCAACGTTACTTATAATCAATGAAAACATTGTGAACGTTCGAAAAAAAAGGGAGGGGAAAACGTACTTGGGATAGCCATTGAAGACTATAAGATGAGTGAACAAAATGAAGACTGTTGGTGGGGAAAAGCCTTTGGTAGAATGAACCAGGAACTCCAGCGAAAACACACGGTCCAAACCCCGATTCCATCTGCATCTTCAGTTTTTCTTGAAACCCTGGCACAGACTTGAAAATGGTGTTGAAATCATTGCTAGGAAGATCATTCAAATACACATGATATTCTGGAGATTTATGTCCTAAAATTTTGCGTTTATTGTCCACAGTTTTGATAAGCTCAGAAACGGCCAGAAAAGTGTTAGGTCCAGATGAACATCCCAAGTCTGCAATGCCTATGCTTCTTGGGAAGAGGCTGCAGTAGAGATCACTGATGGCTGCTTCCGTTATTGGCCTGGTCATTAGTATCACCTTTTGCTGCATGTCCAAATTGAAAGAAAAGAATTACTAATCAAATTGTTTTCTTTCTTCTTCCTTATAGTGAATTACTAAGCCTTGCATGTCAAAAATGTAGACCAAGATAGAAACTTTGGTGCCAAATTTGAAGATTAAAATTGACCCGAAACAACCAAATATACGCTCTAAGATTATGTGAAAAAGTACAGAGAAGAATAAGATTAGCTAAACTGTCAAAAAAAAAAAAAAGGGAGCAGAATTAAGGTTAGATACAGCATAGTTTAGTGTACCTGGACCAATGAGTTGTTTGCATAACTTGCATCTCCAATGCCTCCATTCATGTGAAGAACATTAATCACCTCCATCACTCTCAACTTCCCTTTCGTCTCTTGCTTTCTTTTGGTGAACCAAGCAAATTAAGCTGCTTTGCTTCGCTATTTTGATTTGTGGGTTTTGCTTCGTGTGCTCAAGTCCTATTTATAATGGTCCTCTGACAACATCGAAGGTGAAGAAGAAATGTTCTTTAGTATTTAGATAGGGACATTTTTATTAATTTGTTCGACTAGCAAATTAGTGGCTATATTATAAAATAAAAAAAGAAAAGAAAAGAAAAGAAAAGTAGTGGCTATAAATTATTTGACACACGCGATATTTGCAGTTTTGTGAGTTTGTTAAATAATAGGCCATCACGCAGACATTACGCACGTTGCGTACGTTAACATGTCTCAATCAATATACTTAAAAACTGTATATACTTAAAAGAGAAGAAATTAGTGTAATGGGTGCTTTTTGTGCTGTTACTTTATATAATGATATTTGGTAAGTATCTAAATGTTAAGAATGATAATAATTGTGAGTACGTAAAATATAATTTAAGTATAAATTAGATGTACTAACCTATGTCCATAAGTGAGAAAGAGAGCGATCATTGTTGGACCAGAAAGTCTAGAATTGGTACGTTGATAAATCTATTGATTGAAGTTCTTGGGACGAGAAGTCTGTAAGTTGATAAACTTCAAGTCCCAGTGGCCCTGCAAATTTACACAAGGGACTCAGTCAAGTAATCTGTATTTTAGTGTGAGCTCAGATTTTAGCTATAGTTTTAGTTTTTGCTCTAAATGTCTAACATTTTGAGATAATGCACCTAGCATTTCTTGGGCTAAAAACACGTATTGTTTTTCCCTAATATTATCAATCGACCTAGCAATAAATCGGAAAAAAGAATATTTTAGATTTCTCCAAACGTAGTCTATTTTTTTCGTAGTGATCAAGTAGATTGATAACAGATTGAACCTTATTCAAAATTATATAATCTTCAAAATACATGGGTATCCTCTAAATATATAGGATACCACGAATTAAGCTGTACAAGTGTGTTTGATAAAATTGAAATTTGAAAAGTAAAATCTAAAATTTAAATTTTAAAATTTGAATCTATTAAATTATTGAATTATTAAATACTAAATTTTATATATTTGAGTGTATATCACATTAGGTGATAAGTGATTATCTTATCACTTATTTTTTTAGAGTAAATTTTATCTAGATTCTAGAAAATTCAGTGCTACTTTCGGTTGATATGAATTTTATCTAGATTCTACTAAATTCAGTGCCACTTTCAGATGATTTATTTTTTATTATCAAACGTATCTGAACATATTAAAATTTGAATCTATTAAATTTAAATACTGAATTGAGTTATCAAACAGAAGTCAGTAGGTGTGCATAAACACTGGCTCTTTTCATCTAATATATATTCTATATGTCTACTCATGACGTGCTCTATGGTCCATATAGCCTCAAATGCTCAAATATTAAAACATAAGCTGTATAACTTTAATTGCACAATCGGACCTTAAACTTTCAAATTAGCGTCACTTTGCTTCTTCAGTGTGCTTTTACTCGATAAATAATTGAGTTGGACAACTATGAGCAAAACAAAGAAATTACCCGTGTCTTACAAAGTAATAAATAGTGGAGATAAATAATTGCCACTAGATGTGGACAAACCTTGGTCAGTTTCGTTCACGAGGGTCACATAATTTAACGGATAAACAATTACCATGTGTTTGTGGACAAACCTTGGTCAGTTTCGTTCACGAGGGTCACATAATATTAACGGATATAAAAGTCCCGCAGATGTCCACCATACAATTACATAAATTAAGGTGGGGAAATTAAGAAAGATTAGCATAACACTATACATGTTTAGTATTATGCTTACCTGTAATGCATACGCATGAACCACTTGGTTGGTTAATGTGTTTTTGAGCATGAACCTACCACTGATTAAGACAACATAATTGTGAGATGGTGTCATTAAAATTTAGATCACAATACTGGGAATCTAATTTAATATAGATGCTTAAACAATAAATGCATATATTAAAGCACCAAATGCATGCCAGAATAAAGATGTAATAATTTGATATATATTGCTAATTGTGTAGAGGCATGTTTTCATGTTGTTACTAAATATGTTGCTTTAAATATTCTACTTCCATGTATTTGAAATGTAATATAACATATCCAAAGTCATTTGATATAGCCAAAATAATATAGTCATAGGCCTCTGGTGATATTTCATATTCACCGTCATATTTTGAAATGCAAATCTTGACAAAATGCTTTCATACGACAAAGCCTGAAGCATTATCCAAGAAAGACAAAAGAAAAGTTTGGTAAAAATGATAGCAATCGTTAAAGAATTATTTCGTCGCTTAACAAATTCAGAACGTATTATTTTGGTCCCTCAATACATTTCCGAAGCACGAAGCACGGTCGAATGGAGAGTTGCACAATCAACAACCTCGAGCTTGTAATTATATATCTGAGTTCCGAACCAGTCAACATAGCTTACAACACGCATATGTCACCTTATTGATATACAAGCTGGCGTCATAAGGAATGACGTCATAAAGATCAGTTACATCACCAGGCATGGAAAATTGGTTACGCAAAGAGACAGAATGAAGTTCCCACTCGAGAACTTGCAAAAATTCATTTCCTCGTACAATAATAACAACACGTTTCTTTATATTCGCAGAGTCATTGAACTTGTGTTAAACCCTTACACGCAGGACTGAGTCGGCAGTTCTTCAAAATGATGAAACTAATCAATTTTCCAGGACGCGGTTAAAAGAAGGCACTCTGGGGATGCGTAACTGCAGAAAATATATATATATATAATAGCTCTCTGGCCATGCACGTTTATCAATCTTGTACAAATAGAAATTGATTGGTAACACTAAGAAGTGACACTATCAACGGTACCGAGATTGACTGGTGCAGGAAACACTGATAATTATTCCTCATCTCAACATTCACATTTCTATGCTGACAAACGTTGCATCCAATTGCGTGTACGAAATCGTTGCATCCAATTGCGTGTACGCAAATAAGTATATCCCATCTAAGGCTAAACTTGATGTAAGAAATTGAGTGATTGGTCACATGAACAATATTGAATACGTGCTTCAAAATGCTGCGGCAGCAATAGGGGCCTTTTTATCTGCAAAGGGGGCTGAATAATTTGTCATGGTTTCCACGGAATGTGATTTCCTTTTTTGTCCCCTCTTTTTTTTTTTTTTCTTTTTTTCTTTTTTTGTACGAGAATAAGCGCTCTAGGATGCACTCTCCATCAGGAGCCACACTCGAAAAACTCCTAGGAATGAAAGAGGGTGTAATTCAAGACAGAGAAGTCATTTTAAAATTCTAAAAAGAGAACAGGCCATGTTCATCAAAATTCTGTGACTGTGTACACACACACACACACATATATATATATATATATATATATATAGGCCGGCCTTTGGTATTGCAATACAGTGCACAAGGGCATCAAAGAGAAATGGTCCAGTAAAGGACTACAGCTTAACAACCTCAACTTTGTTTTGTTTGAACCCAAAAATAATGCTAACATCATCGAAGTGAGGCCATAATGTTTGAACCAATGTGCATCAGCGTAAGAAAAAGTAGGTGCCGACAATGTTTAGCTAAAGAAATCTAGTATTGAAAAGGACAAGCACCAATATTATAAGTACCATAAAGCACCCAGATTGTGTCGGATATTTGTCTGAGCTTACATCAGGGAAAAGAAGGTAGAGCGGAATTGGCTAGGGAAATAAATAGAGAATCCTGAGTTACACAGGATATTGGGTTGTAACAATTGTTATGACTCTTCTCAGTTGTTTTTCACATGTTTATAAACGACTGTTGTACTAACATCCTAACATTCAACACTAGTGTTTGCTTTGAGGAAATAGAAGGGAAAGGAAAGGAAAGAAAATGGAGGGATAAGAATTTTGATGTTTGGATTAGATTTTGGGGAGGAAAAGAAAAAGATAAGGAGGAAAATAAAAGGGATAAGATATAGTTGTTTTTTATCAGTCTAATCCGTCCAAAATTCAGTAGAAATGTAGACATAGGAAACTAAGACAAATGAAAATTGTTAAATTTCCTAAAAAACCAATTCATTTTTTAAATTAAGCCTTTAAATTATTATGGATAAAACCATAACTCACACATATAGTTTCCCTTCCCAATCCAAATAATGTTTTTAATGTTTTCTTTCTTTTCCTTTCATATTTAATCCAAACAAGACGGATAAAATCTATTTTTCTCTACTCTCATTTCTCTTTTGTTTTACTAGAGTCCCCGTCCTTCAACCCAAACAGTGCCTCAACAATTTTTAAAGAGGATTAAGAGATATAGTACTGGTTCCATTTCTATGGACAACAGAAAGAAAAGATACAAATTCTTTCACACCCTTCAAGATAATTGATGCACTTCTCCTGTGAATCCGATTCATGCTATCATGTATCACAACAATGAAGAATAAGCCAGGGAATATTCCAAACTTCGCATTGTACTCAAATCAAATTCTTAATATCAATATATCATATGTAATAGACTATACTAGAATAAGGGTAACACCTTATTGTCATGATTGTTACATAACTTAAAACTAAACCTTGGATGGTCGTTCAACCAAATAATACACACAGAGACAAAAGGTACATAGTACTGACTTGGCTATCTCATTGAAAGATACAAACATATTATTATTTTTGAACGTTGAGGCTATGGAGAACCACTGTCTCCACCGTGAGTCCAGGTCCAAAACCAAAGAGCACACCCCATTCCAAGCCTTCCCCAGTGGTGTTGAGTCCATCCTTGGCTGAGGCCTTTCTCATCTCATCAAGAATGAACAGGACACATGCACTCGACATATTTCCGTACTCACTTAGCACGTGCCTAGTAGCCCGCAACTTTTCAGGTTTCAGAGCCAGTTTTTCTTCCACTTGGTCCAAAATTGCAGGCCCGCCAGGATGTGTGATCCAGAAGAGTGAGTTCCAGTCAGAAATCCCAAGAGGCTCAAATGCTTCTTTCAGGCTCTTTTCGATGTTCTTCGAGATTAGCCCGGGAACATCCTTTCGGAGATAGATGGTAAGCCCAACCTCACGAAGATGGCAATGGATGGAACCCTGACTATCTGGAAGAATGGTTTGGGAAGCTGAAACGAGCTGAAACAAGGGCCTCTCAACATTGGGAATGGGATCGGCACCGATAATCATAGCAGCTGCCCCATCTCCAAACAGGGATTGGCCTACAAGAGTATCCAAATGTGTGTCACTTGGGCCACGGAATTTAACTGCACTGATTTCCGAGCAGACGACGAGGACGCGGGCACCTTTGTTGTTCTCAGCCAAGTCCTTGGCTAGCCGGAGCACCGTCCCACCCGCAAAGCAGCCCTGTTGGTATATCATCAGGCGCTTCACTGACGGACACAGGCCCAAGAGTCTGGTGAGCTGATAGTCTGCTCCTGGCATGTCCACTCCACTACTGGCACAGAAGACTAGATGGGTGATCTTGGACTTGGGCTGACCCCATTCCTTAATGGCCTCTTGGGCTGCTTCTTTGCCTAGTTTTGGCACTTCAACAACCGACATGTCTTGCCTAGCGTCTAGGGATGGTGCCATGTAAGCACAAAGGTTAGGATTTTCCTTCAAGATTTCCTCTGTCAAGCACATATAAAGCTTCTTAATCGTGGATTTCTCACCTGAAATGAGTACAAAAAAAGTTATTTAGAACTAGTTTGGATGACTTTGCTGCTTAGGTAGATGATGAATTAGGAATTACCAAGTCATGCTTGAATAGTTTGAATACGTACGTTTGCTAATGCAAGAAATTTCAGTTTTATCCACTTGAGGCGATATCTAATTTCTATAACAAAAGTTTGCTTACATATCTGTCATGTTAGAATGGAGTTACGTACGGAATCTTTCGAAGACGAGATGAATAAGTAGCAAAATGAAATGATGGAATAAAAGGAAAATGATCTCAGAAGTCAGAAGCTTCAAACTGTGTTATGGAACCTAGAATACGGGTTCATATTGTTTCAGCAAAGTAACTTCTTTTATTAGAGGAAGCAATTAATCTCAGTTACTAGAAGTGTTCTCTATCTGTCTTGTTATCCCGTTAATCTTGAAGTCTATTTCAAAGGGTGCTAGATAAAAATGTGAGAATAAGTGATTTAGCATTCTTCAGAGTACATTGAAAAGGAATGAATGAACATATTGATCAAAATGATAGAACATCCTGTTTGTTTGATTAAAAATACATTTTTGATATGTAACTAAACAAAGTAAAAACTCGATTATACCCCCAAACAAGCAGAAGAAAACAAAGTCATTGCTGCAACTCAAACTCCTATTTATATGGTAGAAGGATTCAATCCTTCCCTCCATCGATCTTTCACCCAATTCCAGGAGAAAGGAGCAATTATCATTCCCACCAATTACTTACCCAAAAAAAGAAAGAAAGAAAATCATTCACGCTATTCGTTTTCTTTTTGGTTTTTCAATCTTCTAAACTTTTGGCTTTAATCACAAAAGCAAAAGGGTTATACACTTACAGATGCGCTTAAACTTTTCTTTGAGCTCAGTCTTATGCTCACTATTAGTAATGCGAAAATAATAATCCGGAAAAGTGCTTTGCTCAACACAATTTGGTGGCGTAGCCGTCCCGATGGCCATGATTGTGGCCGGCCCTTCGGCCTTTTGAGCCCTCCTAACTTCCTCAACGGTAACCATTTTTGCCTGGAAAAAGAAAAAAGAAAGTTTTAAGTTTGCTCAGTTGGCCAGAAATTAAGGCATTTAAAGCAGCTGCTAGCTTTATAATACTAGAAGAAGCGGCGGGGGTGCAAAGTCCGCCAAAATGGTTTGGCATATATAGTACTCGAAATAGGAGTAAATAGTCTAATGCAATGTAGTAATGAGTCGAGTCGAGTTCGAATAGTGATATGCTCCAACTTGAACTCGATGCTATACAAGTTGACTCGAGCAAGTAAAAAATTATATAACTCGACTCGACTCATGAGCATGCATTTCCAAGTTCAAGGTCAATTCATTAAGGTTTGAGATTAGTTTCGAGTCTTAACAAATTTCAAGGCTCGAAATAAAATTTGAAAAACTCGAAAAAGGCTTGAAAAATTATGGTAAATTATCTAAAATCCTCATTTCTTTTCAAGTTTTTACAATATTACTTTTTTACCATTTAAGAATTTTACTGATTAGACAAAACTTATGATAAATTACTTAAAACATGAACAATTTTTGGTCATTTAATAATTAAAATAAATATACAATATAGATAATATGCCAGTAATCAAAATATTGGACGAGCACTCAAGTAGTACAAATGGAGGCTTGAACTCGATCTCGAATTTGGTCAAACTAAATTCGAGTCGAGTATTCGATCAAACCATTTGCAAGCTTCTTGCAAGCCCTACTCTAATGGTAGGACAGCTTAGAATCACTCTAATGGCGAGCCTAGCAACCCTACCCTATAGCTGAGAAGCACGTCCTTAGCGAACATTAAGGTTGCAATCTAAGTGGTAACAACTTCATAGGCCGGCCGCACATGATGGTTTTGTGTATTTTGCACTTGTCTCTCGAACCATCTATGTGATTCCGCAATTTGGTACCATGTAAGCACAAATGTAGAAGCCAAATTTTAGGCTTCTAATAATAATTTTGGATTCAAGGTTGTAGATTGAAAAATGGAAAAAACACTCAAAATATATGTAGGAGGGAGAGATGAAAATAGTAAACACACTATTATTAATATCTCAAAATAATGGAAGAAAGTCTCACGACAATTAAACCTTATAGACTCTTCTTGGACTCTCTTAAGAAAATACTCTATCTAATGTTCTATTTATAATCTATCAGACTTGTTGGGTAAGAAACCACTTACATAAATAATTACCAAATAAAACACAAATTCCTAAATCACGCAACTACTAAAAATCTAATTCTAATAAGATTAATAAATAAACAAACAAATACTAAACAGATTGGCTTATTCTGCCAACATTGCCTTCTTTAACCAATCTCTCCATTAAATGAGATCCAATTCTATCTCGAGCAACAATTTCCATTGAAAACTCAGTCGTTGGACAGGCGATATGCAATTCCATCTTGTTACCAGTTATCAGTTTCATCTTTACACGTGGTAGTGGACACAATACTTTGCAAATAGTTTTTCAACAATTTCGTCTTGATCAAAATTGTCATTGATGCATACCCATTCATCACCATAGTCACCATATGTATCACCAATATATCGCCCAAAAATATAAAATCATAATTATCTCTTTTAAAATGATCACCACCAGATAATTCAAAAACTCCACGACCAGAATTACCAAAAAATTTTCTCCTTTTCAATTAACTCTTCAAGAGAAAAATATTTTTCAACTCCAATGAAATCCATGTCAATCAAATCAAACTTTTTCACATCACTTTGAAGACAGTTCAAGCCAATAGATTCTTCAACAACAATTTCTTTTCCTTTACATGCTATATCAAAATTTTCCTTTTCTTTCTCTGTCAAATTAACACTTTCTTTTTTTTTTCAACAAAATCATCACTTCCAATTTCTCCAAATATGGTATGCAAATCAAAATTATCAGCCAATTCAAAATCTTCCAAATCACCCATGTCATTAATAAATCTATCACTCTCAAAATCAACTAACCATGTCCAACAACCAGTTTTTTGTTTAAAAGTTTCATTCAACTCAAAAGTTTATAAAACATGATGATATCCACCTAAAATCTCCAAGGTACTTTAGTCCGATGAACAAATGTTTTGAAAAGACAATTAGACATGGTTTTACGCATGAATTGAAAAAATAATCTAACCTTCTTCTTAAAAACATGTTTTAGCAGTTCACTTGCATCAATACAGATAATATCATCTAAATTGCATTGTTTAACATATTTTTCCACTCTTAAAAGCCAAAAATAATATGATTCTCGACTTTTATTTTTGGGAGTTAGTATGCGATACCTTTGACAACTAGGTAGATCCCAAGATATATCCATCATTAATAACTCACATAATCAGCAAATTCTTCCCCCTTTATTAAGTTTTTTGGCCATCCTGACTGATTAGTTCATTAAATCCTTCAATCTGACTGTCTGCAGCAATCAACAAATCTGACAAGATTCTTCTCTGATCTCTGACATAACACTTGCAACAATCTGACAACTTCTAGACCAATCCTGTAGTCAAATTCTTCACCAACTGCACACTTTAGGACTAATCTCGTGGCCTAATTCAATCAACAGAATACTTTCTGGCAAACCTTGTGCCTTAGTTCTGACAGCGGAAGCACTCAAGACTAACCTCGTAGTCTGGTTCTTGATACCAATTGTAGAAGCCAAATTTTAGGCTTCTAATAATAATTCTGCATTCAAGGTTGTAGATTGGAAAATGGAAAAAAACTTTGGCGGACTTCGCACCCCCGTTGCTTTAAATGCCTTAATTTCTCGGCCAACTGAGCAAACTTAAAATTTTCTTTTTTCTTTTTCCAGGCAAAAAAGGTTACCGTTGAGGAAGTTAGGAGGGCTCAAAAGGCTGAAGGGCTGGCCACAATCATGGCCATCGGGATGGCTACGCCACCAAATTGTGTTGAGCAAAGCACTTATCTGGATTATTATTTTCGCATTACTAATAGTGAGCATAAGACTGAGCTCAAAGAAAAGTTTAAGCGCATGTGTACGTATATAACCCTTTTTGCTTTTGTGATTAAAGCCAAAAGTTTAGATGATTGAAAAACCAAAGAGAAAACGAATGGCGTGAATGATTTTCTTTCTTTCTTTTTTTGGATAAGTAATTGGTGAGAATGATAATTGCTCCTTTCTCCTGGAATTGGGTGAAAGATCGATGCTATACAAGCTGACTCGAGCAAGTAAAAAATTATATAACTCGACTCGACTCGACTCATGAGCATGCATTTCCAAGTTCAAGGCCGATTCATTAAGGTTTGAGATTAGCTTCGAATCTTAACAAATTTCAGGGCTCGAAATAAAATTTGAAAAAACTTGAAAAAGGCTTGAAAAATTATGGTAAATTAACTAAAATCCTCATTTCTTTTTAAGTTTTTACAATATTACTTTTTTGCCACTTAAGAATTTTACTGATTAGACAAAACTTATGATAAATTACTTAAAACATGAACAGTTTTTGGTCATTTAATAATTAAAATAAATATGCAATATAGATAATATGCCAGTAATCAAAATATTGGACGAGCACTCAAGTAGTACAAATGGAGAATTGAACTCGATCTCGAATTTGGTCAACCTAAATTCGAGTCGAGTATTGGATCAAACCATTTGCAAGCTACTTGCAAGCCCTACTCTAATGGTAGGACAGCTTAGAATCACTCTAATGGCGAGCCTAGCAACCCTACCCTATAGCTGAGAAGCACGTCCATAGTGAACATTAAGGTTGCAATGTAAGTGGTAACAACTTCATAGGCCGGCCGCACATTATGGTTTTGTGTATTTTGCACTTGTCTCTCAAACCATCTATGTGATTCCACAATTTGGTACCATGTAAGCACAAATGTAGAAGCCAAATTTTAGGCTTCTAATAATAATTTTGCATTCAAGGTTGTGGATTGAAAAATGGAAAAAACACTCAAAATATATGTAGGAGGGAGAGATGAAAATAATAAACACACTATTATTAATATCTCAAAACAATGGAAGAAAGTTTCACGACAATTAAACCTTACAGACTCCTTTGTTCACTGACTAAATAAGGATTTATAAGGTCATATTTGAGCAACTTGAAAAGGTCTATTAATAACATGAATAAAAAATTTTTACCTACTTGGTACATATTTTAATTTCCGTCATCACCTGATTATTAAGAAAATTTTGAGTGGAACAAATGTCATGATTATATATATAGAATATATTGACATGAAAGTATTATTTCTTGACATGAAATTTTAGCCACGGCCAACGAAGAAAGTAAATTCTTGGGGTATTTATCCTCTAAACTGGAATTGGACGATTTATTCGTCTCATTCAGCGGCGCAAGTATGGAGCAGAAAGTGCACGAATTTGCAAACTCCAATTTTGCAAAACTACAAAAACACATAAAACCCTAAACATATCTTAACTTCAATTGTACCTTCATTCTGATGATATTTAAGCCATTTTGCATGAACATGGTACGATCTCAATCACACACTGGTCAAATACATGTTTCATGAGTACATAATATTACTTGTTGGTCATGAATAAGCAACGAGCATGAGAAAGAAACCTTTGTTTAAATCATATTTTGGATTTTTGGGCACGAAACACGTACTTATCTCTTCTTTAACATTGTTGCTTGATTACTTACGTTGTCCTTGTCTTGTTCTTTAGAGTCATAAGTGCATGGATAATTGGGACCAAAGTATGCATACTTCATTATGTGCATGTTTCTCAATCTTTAAAATATTTTTCAGTCTATCATCGGGCAAGAAACTGACGAAGATAATCATAAATATAGGATTAGTTAAGTTAGTGAAGTTAAAAGAAGAAAGAACACAATTTTTCTTCACATAAATATAGGTTTATAATCTTCATATGCAAAGGCAAAAGAAGAAAGAACACAATTCTTCTTCCTTACAGAATTTCAAAGCGTTAAACCAGAATTTTGAGCTTCCTAGACTTCAGTATATGCCATATGTACGCAAGACAGCTTAATAAAGTGATCAACAAATTTCACGTATTTTGGCTCATTTGTTTTCTGAAAAATGAGAAATTACATGCAAGCTGGCTACATTCAGAAATCAATGAGCAATCAAAGAAAAAAAGGGAAAGGAATACATATATGCTTACACATTCGCTTAAACCTTTCCTTAAGCTCAGTAATACTCTCATTATTGGTAATGTGAAAATAATAATCCGGATAAGTGCTTTGATCAACACAATTTGTTGGCGTAGCGGTTCCAATGGCCATGATCGTCGCCGGTCCTTCAGCTGTTGAGCCCTCATAACTTCCTCGACGGTGAAAATGTTTGCCTTGAAAAAATTTTTAAGTTTGATTAATTTGTGGAGAAACTAAGGCAAGTTAAGGTTTAGGGAATAGCTTTTAGCTAATTGCTTGTGGTAGAATTGTTGGCCTGTGCAAGTTTAGGGAGATGGTTTGGTTCATATATATGTACTATGTATAGTACCCGTTTTAGATGCACAAGTTTGCATGCATGCCGGCGGAAAGTTGACAGGGCCACTCAAAGCCAATCAAAATTGATTCATAAAGTTAGCAAATTCCAAGTATTGACTTAGGGTGCGTTTGATAAAACTGAAGTCTGAATTTATTAAGTGATTGAATTGTTAAGTACTAGATCTAATACATTTAAATGTATATCACATTCAGTGATAAGTGAAAAGCTTATCACTTATCTTTGGGAGCAAGTTTTGCCTAAAAGATTCAGTGTCACTTAATTAATTCAGATGTTCTATTTTTGGTTATCAAACGCATCTAAACGATTAAAATCTGAATCCATTAAGTTTAAGTGCTGAATTGAATTATCAAACGGGGCCTGAGAGTTTATGAGTCAAGAATGGACTTTGATTAAATAATACAGGTATGATAATATTGGACGGTTGGATGTGTTAATTTTTAAGGAATATCAAATTACTGGGATTACATTTGAGTGCTTAAACGAATTGTTTTTTTTTTTTTATTATGGTTTTGCTATTATTAGGATGGCATTATACGAAGTAATTCGGCATATGCCATCCCCAGGGACGCCTCCAGGTGGCAAACAAAATTTCACTATTAGCCAAACAGAGTCTAGAGTCTAGCCATGGGGAACCATTATGCAGTCATGATGCCTTTTGATATTATTCATAATAAAATAAACATTATCATTAATCATACGAATGGAAATAAGTATAAAAGAAATTGGCCTTCAAAAATTAATTTTTGAATTTAGTGCCAATACACAATGCAGTTTAGATAGATATTCCTGCTAGTTGAGCTTCGTTTTAAGGTAACAATATAGAGTTTAGTTTATCTGAAATCATAACTAATCAAGATTGTGGTGGTCTAAGGTCTTATACTGGTTGGATGATTTTGACAAATACTTCAAAAAATATGCCCTACAAAGCGCAATTTTCTGCCAAAATTGCTGTTATCTGTTTGGAGCTAATTCTATTGATGCCTTGTCAGTAATTACTTCTTTTCCAATTTTTGTAAGCGGTATCGGTGATATCTTCTAAAATTGCTTTTAACAACAGAATAGCAAGAAATGCTTATTCTTGAAACGCTTTAGTTTTAACATTTACATTTATACATATAATTCCAATTTCTACGTGTGTTTCCAATTATAAGAAAATTCAGCTCTCCTATAACCTTTCTACCTTAGGATATATCTATTACAATGTTAATTTTACAATTATTATAGTTTCTCTCACTTGGGTCTATCGTTCGGTACTTATGAATGACTAAGATCTATTCATACACTTCATTTTCCTTCAAAATGTAGAGTTTCTTTTTTCTTTTTCTTTTTTTTTTTGACTTATGAAATAGTATAAATTTAACAGATCATATAATTCAAAGCAATCTATGAGACAATGTGGCAGCTCCAATTTCTTCAAGGCCAACTTATTAATTTTCTCCAAAATGATTCAGCCCTACAACAAAGTTTGTGCCTCTATTGAAGGTCTTCCCTTGGTTTCTTTTGCAAAATAAGATTCTTGTCCCTTTCTTAGTGAATAGGTGTGGCAAGAGGTTGAATCCTTTCCTTCCATAGTTGATAGTACTATACAGGGCAGGATATGATGCTGTAAATCCATCCATCTACGGCTGCAATCGAGATATTTTTGGAGCAGGAATGAGTTTGACCAGTTTTGCTCCAAAATAGACGATATCTATGATCCAAAACAATATATTGGTGTCGTATATATGTAATCATGGACAAAGCATTGTTTAAATGCTTTTGGGAATGATTCCCACATAATCATTCTATTTCCTTACTTTAGTTTAACAGATCATGTACCTTGCAAACACATAGGACACAAAGAAAGCTACTAAATTTCATTGCTAATTTTCTCTGTAATCAATCAGTATCTTAGTGGAATGGACAAAGTCAAACTGTCCCTGCCTCTTCCCCCTCCCCCTCCCCTCCTTTGTATTTGTTAGAGACAAATTATGTTTATATTTTGAATTTGCATATTTATTGGTACAGATTTTGTTTTTCTTTGTGTGGACTATAATTGCGCACAATATCATCATATGTAGATTGAATGTGCATTTAATTAAGTTTTTCAACTCCAAGTCCCATTTGAAGTATAATTAATTTTTTTCTGTGACCATGCTTTTCTTTTGGGATTTTGCTGTGATGATCATGTACATGATTATGATATTTATCTGTCTTATCCTCTTTCATGTGGACGAATTTAATTTTGTTAGCCTGCTTCAACCTAAGCTAGTAAATTAGCAGTCGGCAATTGTGGAGTGTAGTAAATATTAATCTGAGCAAAGAAAATCTTCCAAGTATATATTTCAATGGGAATTGTAAAGCTTACTTTGTAAAGAAGAGTAAAAGACATACTGGCTCCATTTCTATGGACTACAGAAAGAAAAACTTACAAATTATTTCACACCCTTCAAGACAATTGGTGCACTATGGTTCATGCTCTGAATCCAATTCATGTCATCATGCATCACAACAATGAAGAATTATTAGGGGATATGCCAATCTTCTCATTACACTCAAATCAGAGTCTTAATATCATATATAACAAAATATACCCGAATAAGGGTAACACCTTATTATCATGATCGTTACGTAACTTGACCCTAAACCTTGGATGATCATTCAACCAAGTAACACACATTAAAAAAATAATAACAATAAAGGTACATAGTACTGGTTTGGGAAATTTCATTGAAAGATTCAAATATTATTATTTTTGAACGTTGAGGCTATGGAGAACCACTGTCTCAACCGTGAGTCCAGGTCCAAAACCAAAGAGCACACCCCATTCCAAGCCTTCCCCAGTGGTGTTGAGTCCATCCTGGGCTGACGCCTTTCTCATCTCATCAAGAATGAACAAGACACAGGCACTTGACATGTTTCCATACTCACTTAGCACGTGCCTAGTAGCCCGCAACTTTTCAGGTTTCAGAGCCAGTTTTTCTTCCACTTGGTCCAAAATTGCAGGCCCGCCAGGATGTGCGATCCAGAAGAGTGAGTTCCAGTCAGAAATCCCAAGAGGCTCAAATGCTTCTTTCAAGCTCTTTTCGATGTTCTTCGAGATTAGCCCGGGAACATCCTTGAGGAGATGGAAGGTAAGCCCAACCTCACGAAGATGGCCATCGATGGCACCATGACTGTCTGGAAGAATGGTTTGGGCTGCTGAAACAAGCTCAAACAAGGGCCTCTCAACTTCGGGAACGGGATCGGCACCCACAATGAGAGCAGCCGCCCCATCTCCAAAAAGGGCTTGGCCTACAAGACTGTCCAAATGTGTGTCGCTTGGGCCTCGGAATGTTACCGCGGTGATTTCCGAGCAGACGACAAGGACACGGGCACCCTTGTTATTCTCAGCCAAGTCCTTGGCTAGCCGGAGAACTGTCCCACCGGCGAAGCAACCCTGTTGGTACATCATGAGGCGCTTGACGGACGGGCGCAGGCCCAAGAGTTTGGTGAGCTGATAGTCTGCTCCAGGCATGTCCACGCCACTAGTGGTACAGAAGACTAGATGGGTGATTTTGGACTTGGGCTGACCCCATTCCTTAATGGCCTTTTGGGCTGCTTCTTTGCCCAGTTTTGGTACTTCAACCACCACCATGTCCTGCCTAGCATCTAGGGATGGTCCCATGTAAGCACAAACGTTAGGATTTTCCTTCAAGATTTCCTCTGTCAAATACATGTAACGCTTCTTAATCATGGATTTCTCACCTGAAATGAGTAAAAGAAAAGTTCATCAGAACCAAGTTGGATGATCCGGCTGCTTACTTAGAGATGATGAAATAGGAGTTATCAAGCTATCATGGTTGAGCAGCTTGAATACGTTTCAATAATGCAAGAAGATTGAGTTTTATCCACTTGGGGCAATATCTACCACTTGTCACAAAAGTATGCTTACAGTTTTGTCTATCATGTCTTTCTGCAAAGAACTGAATTAAGAAATTACCACACACATCTTAAGATGAACCTTTAACCAAGAGGGCAGCAAATTCTGACACTTCAATTCTTCAATCTGAAATTGCACGGATTATACTTCTCAATCAGCCACACAAGTTAGCCTTTGAAATTGCCGAAATTGCATATATTACGATTTTAAATACCCATCACATCGAACAATTTTAGTCACCTATGGGTGGACAAAATCTCAACCACACACTTGGCAAATATCTCCATAAGCATATTCCATAGTAGTTTTCTTTTTTGGTTAAATCAAGATTTGTTTGGAATGGAGAAATTAAGTACCCATCTCTTATTTGACGCTGCTGCTCGATGGTGTACCTTTTTTCCCTTTTTTTTGTCCTTTTCCTCTGAGTCATGTCCCTATGTTTATAATTCAGCCAACAACTTAAACTGGGGTTCTGGGAAGGCTAAAAAAAAAAAAAAACTTCTATTTATCCTTTGACATTTTCACTCTTGAAAGTATACATTTGTCTTTTTACTGCATAAACGGACTCATATGTAGCATGTACAAATTACAAACGAATCTCAGATGCTGATTGTGTTGAAATGTCAAGTCACTAACAATCATGGTCCATAAAGTTCCATGCAGCAAGTTAGAATAATATATATATATATATATGTATGTATGTTTTATTTAAAATATTAACGTTTTTTCTGATCTTCAACGCACCATGATTATGAGACTGCCAAGAGTGCAGGTGAGTTGATTATAAAAGAACAAATGAGGTCAGGTTAGAATGGATTATACGTATGGAATTTTTCGAATACGAGACGAATAAGTAGCAAAATGAAATGACGGAAGAAAGGGAAAATGATCTCAGAACCTTCAAACTGAGTTATGGAACCTGGAATACTGGTTCATAATCCTCCCTTCCATCGACCTTTCTCCCAATTTCAGGTGAAAGGAGCAATTATCATTCCCACCAGTTACTTACCAAGGAAAAAAAAGAGAGAGAGAACCATTCACGCTATTGTTTTTCTTTTTGGTTCTCCAATCTTATAAACTGCTCGCCTTAGCCCACTAAGCTATTCTTCTTGTGAGAAAGCAGTAGCAAAAAAAATAAAGAAAGTCTATCTTTTAAGAATTTCAACATGAAACCAATCCATCAATGATTTCAGCAGAATATTCAGGAGCATGCATTTCTAAGCCTCCTAAACTGTAAAGTCTGTAATGCATGTCTAAATATCTAACCAAGACATCATTGGTGATCAATCTAAGTGCTACGTGTGTACAAATTTCAACTCAAAATAGCCAAGTATTTTGGCTGGTTTTCTTTAAAAAGTAGTAGAAAAGATTATGATCAATCAGAACAGATCAAATCACAAAAGCAAAAAGGGTTATATACTTACACATGCGCTTAAACTTTTCTTTGAGCTCAGTCTTATGCTCACTATCAGTAATGCGAAAATAATAATCCGGATAAGTGCTTTGCTCAACACAGTTTGGTGGCGTAGCCGTTCCGATGGCCATGATCGTGGCCGGTCCTTCGGCCCTTTGAGCCCTCCTAAGTTCCTGGACGGTGACCATTTTTTGCCCGGAGAAATGGAAAAAAAAAAAAGGAAAGAAATTTAAGGTTGATTAACTGGCGGAGAAAGCAAGGTACGTGAACCCGCAGGTGCCCGCTAGGTTTGTAGGACTGGAAGAAGTTGTGGCTGTGCAAGGCTGCCAAAAGGGTTTGGCATATATAGGACTCGAGAAGTGGGGGTAAATAGTAAATGCTCTCATGGTAGCTGAGAATCACGTGCGCAGCGAACGGCGAGGTTGCGGTCTGAGTTGCAACAACTTCATAGGCCGGCCGCACGTGATAGCTTTGTGCATTTTATACTTGCCTCTCAAACCATCTACGTGACTCCGAAATTTGGTACCTAATTCCGAGTTCCAATCTCCCTGCATACATTCACAATTTTGTTGTCATGCTTGGGCTCTAGGGTTACCAATCAACAGTCAACACACAAGCTAGCTAGTAAGCTGCTATGAACCTATTTGAATATGTTGGTTTCTTGAGAAATAATTGATTTACCAACTTTCCCGCTAGCAGGTTCAAGATCCGCATTCAAATCTAGCCGTCTGAGGGGCGGGACGAGTGTGGAGAGAAGAGGAAAAGAAAAAAGAAAAAAATTCGATTTACTAGTATTACTACCTTCTTTTTTTTTTACTGGTATTAAATTAATGGTTTAGTTGTGCATTGTTGTTTAAATAAGTCTTATTCTAGTAAGAATTCAAAGTTGAAAATCTATGAATTAGAAATTTTTTAAGTTCAAATTTTGTTATATGTAATTTTCTTCTGAGTATATGTTAGCATACATCCCTGCTTGTGGCGTTCTTGTAATCTCATTCGAGACATGTTGTTCATATGTCAACATTGAGTAATTATTCTTAACAAGAATAACCTTTTTCATTACGATCATAAGATAAGATATGTTCTTATTAGTGTACGAGATATAAGAGTAGAATAGAATGTTGTCGTTGTCGATAAAAAAAGTAGGACTGTAGAATTGTATCTTCCATAAAGAGGCAAGAACAGTCTCAATTCTTAATACAAATTATTGAATTTCTAGTTATTTATAGACAGTTAGTTTAGCTGACATTGTTTTGATCACCAACGGTCTATGGTCTATTGGACTTCATTTCTTAAAAAGCCGGCTAATTTGCATTGACAACGTATAGGGAAAAAAAAGGTATAGCTTATTAAAAAAAAGGGGGAAATTACTCTCTGTTGTTATGTTTTTGGGGTTATCTCAGAAAAGTGGCATTCTGTTGTTGAATGCAAGTTGTTCTGCCAGAGAACCAGCAGTTTTCATGAGGTATTATAAAGACTCTCTGTTTTAATATATGGATAGTTAAATGCGTTTACTAGCTATGTGGTGATGGAAACTCCACAGACACTTAATAATAAAAAAAAAAAACAGAGGCATTTTTAGAGTTCAAAATGTCTTCCTACATACTTCAGGTATATGTGTTCATGTTAACCTAAGATTCCAATTAAGAGCTCGACCTCAGAATAATATTCCGGCAATCATTATGATGAAAATATGGGATGAAATCAATAGGACTATGGATTCAAGCAACCTAAGGAGTTTTAGGAACAAATAGTGGATTGATCTGTTTGAATTCCATGGCTCCTCCCCAACAGTTAGGAGTTTGATTCTTATCTGTGCAATACAAAAGTAGCAACAAAAGGCGCCCCTCTACCCTCCCCGCCTCCAAAATTTAGGTATTCCCTTCCCCAAGACCCCTCATTATAATAGAAGAGGATTTCAACCAAAAAAAAGGACTCCTAAGGAGTTTGTTCTGGCTGGAAAGAGCAATTTTTGGCTGGAGTCCCTACTATAGGTTTGTGCGGTATAGGCAGTAAAGGTCATATGTGCTGAAAAGGCTTCTAACAAGGAGGAGGAAATTTTAATTCCTGTAATGCTTTAATTCGGTTCGGCAACCTATGCAAGAATTTAAGAACTTTTCGTATAACGTCCTCTTTCTCTACCTTCACCATCTAGTAGTTTCGAGATTAACAGTTTCATTAAACTAAATTGTGGTCCTCATCAAAATTGTATATGGTCACTGAACTAGAAATTTTAATTTGAGGGGATGCAATATATGTACGTATAAATTTTTAAATCAATACAAAATTTTTTTAGAAACTTTTGGAAGGACAAAATATTTGCAATATTTAAATTTATCAAAAATTTCAAAATATTAACGAGAAAAAAAATATATATATATATATATATATATATATGTATGTATGTATCCAAAACTTCAGGGCGGAAGCCTCTCTCCACCCCCAAGTTCCGTCCCTAACTCTATATCTAGATACTCAAGATTTCCCGTTTGTATCCAGTTATACGTCAATTATTTTGCCTTGCTTTGAGTACTATCACATTTGTTGCCCTAAAATTGAAACTTTTGAACGGCCAAGAATTATCTATATACTCGATTTTCTAATGAAACATAGACTTAGCAGATCATATTAGGCAAAACAAATCGACTGGGAATTCTGCAAAACAATTAAGTTTGTAGCTATTCAGGAGAAGATTTTCAATGTTCACAAAAGTTTCATTTATTCTCTGCTTGAACTTTAGGCACTTAATTCAAGGGTAACATGTGTCTGGTCCTGTGGTCCAGATTTTTATATAAACCTAACAAGACATTCAACATGTTGTAGTGAATAGGCTTGTGTAATTAACCTCAAAAACAGTTGGTTCTTAGTGGTAGGTAAAATTGGCAAGAGTGATTTAGGGTCAAAATCTTTTTCTTCCCTAGAAAATTATCTAATTAAATTTAAAAAAAAGTATCTAGAAACACTTTGGTAAAAGACTATGTAAAGAAAAAAAAAAGGAGTATCTAAGAAAGAAAAACAAAAGGATCTTCTAATTATCTAATTAACTAGAGATAGAAAAAGGAGTGGTATCTAAAAGAATATGTAGCCAAACTACTTGGACAAAAGTAGTCGTGGCGCATGCAAAGGCATACTCTTCCAAGTCAATCATGAAGAAACCGATCTAGGACAGTGTTGTTTCAGGGTAATATACATCGCTAAATAAAACATTAGCCTACAGAAAAAGAAAGCCAGAAAAACGCGACACGGATTGTTCCCCAACAATGTACTACATTGCTATCGACAAAGGAGCAATTACTTAGAAGGCAAAAGAAGAAATCTTTGGTTCTTTTTCTTCATGGATCAAGAAAGAGAAGTTAAACACGTTTTAGCTATTTTCTGCCAAATAATGTCAAAACTTGAGGATCAAAGTTAATGATCAAGCTCCATATTTTCTGAACTCAGTGAGGTCTAAGTAATTGGGAAAATAATGAACGAAATTTAAAGTGTTTTCTGAATTTAGTTCCTCTGATTAAGGTTAACAGAATCGTTTTTGCGTTGCAGGAGACTTTATTCTTCATGTAGTTCATTGCAGAATTACCCGCCAGTAGTCTACTAAATTAGCACAATCATCTGCGTCGCGGGAGACTCTATCCTTGTATTACTGTACATCTTCAGCAAAACCTTTGATCATCTCTGAAATGTATTTGTACCCTTGTTTTGTTATAGCTATTCCACAATTAATCTTTTGATCGATGATTATTAATTATTATGCTACGTTTGAACCTTTCATAGTACAAGTTTTAACCAAAGCTTAATTATGTGGATAAAAAGCAAAAATGACTTGTATACTTTTGGGTCACGAATATTTCCATTCGATTCGTCTTCACATCTTCTTTTGGTAGCTGTGATTCCACATCTGCTCTTTGTTCAACCGTGTTTTCGTTGTGTTATCTATATATTTAAGATATCAACTCAAACTAACAAGCAAAATATCTACCAATTTATCATGCCTATCTACTGATCTCATCAAAGACGAGATCATTCCAAGGGGAACCGGCGCTTTAATGCTTCAACTTTGTCCTTTTCCGTGAAATTTAAAGGCTTTTTGTGGTATATGATCAAACAACCGAAGTTAAAATCCTGTCATGAACAGGTAGGATACGCCAGAAAATTCAACCTCAAATTAATGATTTTCAACTTCCCTTCATGCTCAAGTACTTGTGAACCAAACTCATCAAATCAACTTCCAAGTGTACCCACTTTCCATTTCCTAGTACAAATGGTTAGGCTTTGTTCATTGATATTTGGCAAACAATTGCACAATACGTACATTGAATGTTCATTTGATGCTTTTAGATAGATATCTAAGAACCGATTTGGACGGCTATTTTCTAAGTTTTTGTAATATATTTACGGACAATGTAAAAATTTTTGGATAGAACATTACAATCCAAACAGCGCCGACTTTCGGCAAAGGTTTCATTGGATATATTCTCCATGCAAGTTCCTTTATCATGTACAATACAATTCTTGCCAGCATCTAGCTGTAAGCTTGTGACCAAGATTCTTGTTGTGTGACTAGGTTGCTTTTCCTGTGGTGATGGCGGCCAATCGCAGTGCTACGTCTACTTACTGAAAAAGGAAGTTTTTGCCGAGGCATCAATAATGAACCTTGTGCTGTAATTGAAAGTGACTCAGTTTTGGTATTGTTAAAGGTGTGAAGCGAGAGACTTGGCCGAATGAAAATCTCTAAACTTACCAACCATTTCGTAATCGATGCAACCACCCACCAAAGTGCAAGCACATCAAGGAATGGTCGAGCTTTAGTTACACCCTTCCACAAATTTCTACATCAATTTGTAGATTGATCATCGGACTACCAGCTTTCGAAAATGTCTTCAAAAGTACTTCTCCGGTTTGACAAAAAACCAAAACGAAACAAAAGGGCTTTTTTTTTTCTGCATTGTTTGGCAGAAAATAAAGAGGCTTTCAGTCTTACTAGAAAAAGTTTTGCACATATGGAATCAGTTTTCTAGTTTCGATCATGGATTAACTTTCGAATGTTCCACCTGCAAATCAATTTCAATTTAATCAAGCACGTAATCCAGCTATAGGTACGTTATTTCATTCTATAATGTTGTCAATTTTTCATAATGGATGCAAACGTAATCTAGTAGAATTCATTTTGCTTACCAAACTCTTTACAATGTAATAAAATATTTCATCAACTGACTGATGTGAACAGTTTTGAGGTACTTCTATTGTCTAGTGAAGGCGACCATTCGCATCTTGGACGAATTTGTACGTCCTATTATGCTGCTCAATGAAGAAAAATTCCAGAACAAATTGTTTCAGATATCAATTTAAAATTTTTCCAAAAAAGAACACTACTCTCGACTCAATAGCAATTATTAAAGGAATTTGGATTTTGTGGATCATCCAACACAGATGCGATGGTTGTAATGCAATGCAACTGAAATTTCTTCACGGTGTCGTATCCATGATGCTAAGCATCTTTATCCTATTCACTAACAATTGTCCCTAATTGATATCTTCAGTAGGGCTTCGAATTTTAAGCTGACACTTGGCTGGGGCAATGTAAGATAGGAGCCCACGACTTTTAACCTATTATTAAGTAATTAGGATAATGCTAATGAGTAGGAGGGCATACATTAGTTTGAATGTTTATGCAGTTCTAAAGATGTAAAGAAAATTATAAAGTTCTGATATTTTCTAGGCTTGTGTTTTGAATTTGTCTTGGTTTTACATGCATAAAGCATTGAACCAAACAAATACAGAAACCGAATTTTGCCGACACTTCACTCCCATGCTTCACATTGACTTGGTATGATATTCATTTGCAAGTAATAAGCATTTGAGCCAAAGAAATAAGCAACAAAAATTGGTTTGAGGTTCATGGCCTATTGAGTGTAAAGTGCCATGGCAAAAAACTTACGACGAACCTAATTTACTAGTGATTGTTGTGGAGCGTTAAACCATTCCAGCATTCTTCCATCTTTTTGTAGCCGGATTGTCGAGATCATATATAGGGCTTGTTCTCCGTTGTTAGAAGTTTTGCAGAAGCTATAAAGAATATCAAAATCAACAAAAAAATTTTCTGTGATCAAACAAGTAGCTAGGCTAGGTTTTTCATGTATGAGACAGTCATGGCCTCGGACATAGATTACTTTGAAAGATATCTTTTTTTAGTGAAAGAACAGTATCGTAACTATCAAAGTATTATGTATATAAGGGTGTGAATATCTTTTCACACCATTCATATACAAAGAATCACCCATGTTTGCCTATTTGTCTGTAGTCGATAATGGAATTGTTTTTCTATCACACGGAAGTCGGAACAATTTACTATTCAACCTAGATTACAAGGATGAACTTGCAATTAAGCCTAATAGCTATCTTGTTAGTTGGTAGTTGAATTTAAAAACAAGAAATGATATTCTGGCCGAATGACTCATTCAGATGAAAATTGCCCACTAATATGACAGTAGTCAAAAGAAAACTTTCTTACCTATTGTCATACAAGTTGCAAAATTTAATTGTTAACTATATATCGGCCTCTCTTTCTCAAATCCCTATTATTCTCTATGTTTCTATTAACAGAAATGTCTATGTCTATACTAACAGAAGTGTCTTACCTATCGGTTATCACTTTCAAATCAAAATCCAATTATATTAATCATCGTGTCTACCACTGCCCCCAAATCCCCTTTAATTTCTTTCCCCCGGTTCCTCTATTATAACACCCAATTTAGCAGGCCCAAATGGTGACAATCGACCCTGTAATTTATACTCGATCACCGTGTATTGTAGTCTTCTTTCTTTCAAGACACAAAGAAAAAGAAAGGCAGTAAAGAAAGGGACAAAGTGTTAAGTAAATCTTGAAAGTAGGAAGAGCAGAAGCCAGTGTTGGTGGGGAGTGTTTATTTGGAATTGATGAGTTACTTTCATGCATATGATTTTTCCTAAATGACTAATCAGTGACATTTGGACTCCGATACATTGCATTAAAGTTCGGGATCGGCTTGTCTATAATACTCTTTAAAAATTTACATCAACTAATAGGGATGACAATGAGGTAAGATTGCAGCAAAGAATCCTTTCTTTTAAGACACAAAGAATAACGGAAGCAGTAAAGAAACAGGAAAAGGGCTGAGGTAAAATGTTGAAAGCAAGAAGAGCAGAAGCCAGCGGTGATGGTGGGGTAAGAGAGTAACATTAGAGTTTTTGTTTGGAATTGATGGGTTATTTTCACATACAATTTTTCTAGATGACTTAATCAGTGACATTTGAATTCGGACACATTACATTAAAGTTCTGGATCGACTTGTCTATTCTACTCCTTAAAAACTTGCATCAACTAACCGATGTGGAGGGTTCTGAACTTCTGCTTTTTAAAGTCCACCTTGTGAATCTTGAACCAAGTTATACATCATAGGAAGAAGCGTTGGGGTTAGGTGCCCCCCTGCCTCCTTAACAATTGCGTAACGACCCTTCTAGTTTTCCTAATTCTATATTTTAGTTGCACTACGGTCTTGTCTAGAATGCAATTTTTCTTTTAAAAGTTTTTACATTTTTTCGTGAAAATATTTTTTAATTATTTTTTTATCTCACATACATCATATTGACCTTTTACGTCAGTTATTTAGTTATTCCGTAACTTATCGTAGCTTATTAAACATATGTCAAAATTTTGTACGAACTTTTCATAAAATAACAAATTTAACTTGTCTAGAAGCAATTTTACTATATAGTTTGTCACCCAAATCTCCTTTTACCGCACAAAAGAAGCACGTACTATCTATCTTGTCACCAACACTTCTTTCTCATCTAGTTACTTTCTTGACCATGTCACCTTGTCGTGGAGTTGTAGATGAGAAGGTTATAAAACACAAACTTTTGAAAACACAATCTTGAGCAAGATTTTATGTAATTGTTAAAGGAAAGTGACTGTTTTATAGTAAATTCCAAAATGTCATTTTATGTTATGTTTTCATGCAATAGCTGTACTTTTTCTTGAAATAGCTGTATTACTTTTGCTTTATATGTGAATATTGGGATGGAAAAAAAAAAGAAAAAAATATGTGAATATTGTTGTTACCTCTTATTTTCGGAGCAAAACAAACAATAAACATAACTATAACCTTGTTTGATAATCCAATTAGTCACTTAAGTTTAACAGGTTTAAATTTTAATATGTTCAGACGTGTTTGACAACAAAAAATAAAAAGTCTTAATTAATTAAGATGCTCTGAATTATCTAAGTAAAACTTGTCCAAAATAACAAGTAACAAAGCTATTCACTTGTCACTTGATGAAGAATACGCTCAAATGTTAAGATTTCAATATTTAATAATTTTCAGTAACTTAACAGGGTTCAAGTTTCAATTTTATGAAACGCACAATTTATTCACATGCATAAGCATTTTTGATACATTTACTAAAAAAATACTGTGACTTCTCATGAGACTCGTGCTTCGACTTAGTGAAATTCAATCGTAATTAATAAAAATATAAGTTGTGACTTACTTAACTATTTCTAAAAAATTTCAATGTGTCATTTTGATAATATTCAGACTTCTTCAACAGGCTAATAATTGTCCTTAACTGATGTCTTAAGCATCAATAATGGGATTTCAAGCAATTTTGCAACTCCAAAACACAAATGCCATATGATTTTGGTGACTTAGCCAATTGAAAAGCTATTAAGATAGACGGCAGGGCTTTGATTATTTCAGGCTTAACACTTAGCTGGGCCAGCTACATTAGGAGTTGCGGATATTTAACTTTATCTTGAATCAGTTAGGATAATACAAATATGTAGGACAGCCTATGTTAGTCAGTTTTGCGCGCATAAGCATTTTCATTTAATAAATGTTAAGCACAGAAATTCAGATTTTTCTGTACCCATCTTTTGAATTGACTTAGTACAACCTTCATTTGCAATTTAATGAGCATGCATAAGCATTTAACTCAATAAATACAAGAGAGGGTTAGGTTGGAAGGTAGGGTGGAATGGAATATAAGTTGGAGGTTTTGAATTCAAAATCTTTTATTTACTTGAAAATAAAAAAACTTCTAACAAATACAAAACGCAAAATTTGCAGGAAGTTTGATTTTGCAGGCCTCTGCAAGAATAAGCTTTTGAACCTGAAAAATGCCAGTAATCACAAATTGCAGAAGCTTTCTTTTTTCCCCCCCAAACAAAAAAACTCATGCTTTTAATTGACCTACAATGAGAAGCTTCACCCTATATAATTAAAGAAAGAGGATTAGATAAAAGTTGCAAACTATTTATTGGCGATTTCGATGGTAATATTTGTTTTTTTGTTGCTCATTGAAAGCATGCAAAAAACAATTGCTACAATATGACTCCACCTGTTGCTCTTTCTCACATGCATGGCAAAACATCTTTATCCTAATAGACTTTTAAAGTATCAATTTGCTATCTAGACTAATAATGCCCTGCTTCAACAACAGGCCATCTGTGTCTATATTTGATATTTTAATTTCTGAGAACTATATGCAGATTTCCTATGATACATCTCCTGTTCACGTTCCACTTGCAAAGAGAGTTATTTTGTTGAAACCATGGTTCAACGTCGTAGTCGCGGTCGCATCCTATACCGTTTCACAACGGTTCATATCTTTGGATCACTTGTTTGGATTATTTTATTTCATTAATTTACGTATTTTAAATCATTTTATTATTCTAAAAATTGTAAATAATCATTTAAAGAATCAAAATATTAAAAAAAAACAATAAAAAAATTAGTTGATTGACTCGTTGCCATTTTTTGGTATTCGGTGATCGGTATCTCAATGATTTCCTGACAAGTTGGTATTCTTGGAGTCAAATCAAAACGGTTTCGAAACCGTAAAACTCAAGACAAAAACGAGTCGTCTCGGACTCAACCGAATCTTTGGACCATGGTTGAAAAAACAGAGGTAATATGCCTTGGAGAGGGGGAAACAAATCCCTCCTCCTCCAAAGAAAGAAAGAAAAATCCTACAGCAAAGGATGCCTAACCTAGCAGAAGTACATGCTTGGTGAAAACCATGGTGGAGACATGATGCTGCCTAGTGTTCTGCTCTCTCTCGAATTGCGTGCAAAGCATGTTGCTTTTGCTTATTATCTTTGAATTCTCAAATCCCATCTCGACTAATAATTCTCCTTCATCAAATCCCATCTCCACTAATAATTCTCCTTCATCAAAAGCAAACTAAGAAGTACATAAAATAAATAATAATAAAGCGGGAGATGGTATCCAGACACCTCCAATACTATCTTAATTTTCATTGCATTTTTAACCAAATTAAAATAGTGAAGATTTGAGATATGAAAAATACTAATCAATCTTAACTAGATTTTTCAGTTCAATATCATGGTAAAATTCCTGCATTTGCACACCCAAACTCATGTTAAAATATACAGTTGGGCTGCAATAGTAGGCTACTGGGCTGCCTGTCTAGGTTATAACTAACCTACGATTTTTATATTTTAGGATCTCAGTAGCAGAAATACGATATCTTCCGCCTAATCAAGCCAACCATTTGACTTCCAGATACCTAATGGAGCATTCAAGATCTAGTTCCGTGCGATAATCTGAAGACACTTCATTATAGCCCAACTTCGTTACTCATATTTGCATTGTCACTAGCGAGTAACAAGTTATCACAAAAGCACCAATAATGAACCCCATTTTCTGCCACAATGTAATAGCTCCCTTTCATATTTGAATGAAAGAACTATATGTTACACGTCATGTGATATTCAACCACCAACAGAGTAGTTGCAATCATCCAAGGTGAGCCAATATCCAAAAAATGGCTACGCTCACGCGTGCAGGTGCACAATTGAATCATACTCCAAAGCTACAAGGTGAATATCACATACCACAGGAACCAAAACAGATCATCATTCCCAAACAACATATTACAGGAACTAAAACTGAGAGAGAATCTTGAGCAGTCCCTTGTAGATTCCCTAAAGTGCCGAGAAATGTTTACCCAATTGATGCATGCAGGATATTGGGCATTGCATATTGCCTCTACGCCTTCTTAACACACGTAGCATCTAGTATTACTCATCAGTGACACATCCTCTTGAAGCCGACTGCACATTCTTGATGTACTGGCACCAGGAAAAAAAAGGCATAAAATTCTAGTCTCAGATCTCTGTCGATTGAAAGAAATCAACTCGACCAAAGAATACAAGGAAAATTGCATACCTTGTAAAGTACCCCTCGGTCGGCCTTATATGTTGCCGGTTTCCATTTCTTTCTTCTCTCATCTAACTCGGTATCTGTTAAATCAACATCCATCCTCCGTTTTTGGATGTCTATGGTAATGATATCTCCATTTTCCACAAGACCAATTGGACCGCCTTCCTGCAAATGAAGTGCATCCCACTCAGTTAAAGAGCAAAGCTTTTGCTAAATTAGACTTCATATGACAGATGTTGATTTGCCTAATGGGTTACATTTGTTTAGAATGTGCTTTCTTCAAAATAATAAAAGCTAGTTCTTAATCATGTGACACATTTATTTATATTTAAGGCTGGGGGGAATTTTTAAAGGATCCGCAAAGAAATGAATGTCATGTTCCTCTTCTTTCAACAACATCATCTGCAGATGCAAAATTTGATTAAAATCCATCAAGAAAACACCAAGCATCTTATCCCTACTCTAGGTCATGGCTTGTCTAAACCAACATAAAGTAGCTATATCTTTTGATTGGTATGCAGCTGCCAAACGGTCAGGAACTGATGCAGCATTACCTATTGATGAGTTCCTAACTTTGGGTCTTCTCAGTTCAATTGTTAAACAAGAATATATATGTATTTATCTTCAACCCATGCCAAACTAAGGATTTGAGTTATCTTAACTCTTGCATAGGTTAGACAATTTGAACTGAGAAGACCCAAGTTAGGAACTCATCAATAGGTAATGCTGCATCAGTTCCTGACCGTTTGCCAGCTGCATACCAATCAAAAGATAGTTGTAGTTACTTTATGCTGGTTTAGACAAGCCATGACCTAGAGTAGGGATAAGATGCTTGGTGTTTTCTTTTACATAAAGGTAACCAGATACAAGTTATGCATGTTGACAATTTGAGCCAAGAGCAACACTACATCCATGTTATCTATAGTATCTTCTGACTTGTTCCTTTCTTACTTTAATTTAGCATGACCTCCATTATACCTTCGACACATTTTAGACACAAAACCAGTATACCTGTGCTTCTGGACAAATGTGTCCAACGACATATCCATGTGAGCCTCCCGAAAATCTTCCATCAGTCAGCAGTGCAACATCCTGCAGTATTTAAATTGAGCCACAAATTTGTTTAGCATAAAAAGTTGCCACCACTATCATTTCAGGTCTAAACACAGCTAAACCAGAAAAACATTTTAATAAAAGTTTCAAGACAACAAATAAACATTTTGGCGAACTTCCTGTTCCATCCCCAGCATTGTTGACATCATACAAGGAATGCATGAACCCAAGTAGCCAATAGTAACTATAATCAGAAGATAGCATACCTTTCCAAGACCTGCTCCCATTATTGCACTAGTTGGTGTAAGCATTTCAGGCATGCCTGGTCCACCCTTAGGCCCCTCTCCTCTAATAACTACTACTTTGCCCTGGAAGATGAGAAACATATGAAAACCTTAAAAGAATATTCCAGTTAAAGCTAGTTAATCAATCATACAAACAGATACATTTAATTATAACAGTTTACCTCCTGAAGTATAGAAAGGAGAGAAACTAGAAGCAGCTAAAATTATTGAGCAAGCTGCTCACAGCTCAAGTAACAACTTGGCTGAGAAAGGCTCATATTTCAACTAAACTACAAAGAGATCAATCTTTCTTCACCTTATTTGGCACTAATTAACTTATGAACCTGGAGCATGGCATGCTAAGCAATGGGAATTTACAGGAGGATGTAAGAGAAAAAGCCAACCAAGCTTGACTCAAAGTTGCAAGGTTAGATCTTGTTCAGTGTGGCTTGAATATAAAACCAATCAAACTTGAAAACTCACAGGTCTGCTTAATATTCTTTTAGATGCGATGAAAACATAAAGGTTAGGCAATCAGTCAAATCATCAGAGTATTAATGTCTACCAGTATCAGCTTAAGCAAAGACAATATTGGGAACGCATCAAAGGAGAACATCCAAAGTGGAAAAGCAGGCTCATTTATTAAGAATCGAGAGTTTTCTGTCAAATATATGAGAAAAAAGATTCAAATATGGTTCCATTCCTGCTTGAAGTTGTATATGAGAGGCAAAGAGGTGCACATTAAAGATAAATAGCATATAATTGTATACAAATAGGCTGAGAAAGTGTACAGTTTAACAACTACACAGGAAAAAGAGAGTGAATGCCATGAAAAATTCTCAGTTTGTTTTCCTCAAAAATAGCAGTGGGCATGAGATCTTAACATGAAACAAAAATCATTTTTGTGGCAAAACAGGAAAAATACCATATACCCTTGAATAACAATAAGCTACTAGGTCCCCATATAGGAGAAGAAAAGAAGAACGGAAGTTTTTCTTTTTGAGAGGGGGAGGTTGCTAAAAGAGAAAAAGGTATTAAGACGTTTTCAAAGAATTTTTCTTTTTGAATTGGCCAACTTCCAATACAACTTGTGGTGCCATTTTAAGTGCCAAAAAGTTTTTGACGATGAAACTAGACCAAAATCTAGCAAAACCCAGTCTTTGAAGCTTAATAACATAATCAAGCAGAAAGAGGGAGGAATAGATAGGACATCAGCAATTAAAGCAGGAGCTAAGCATTATGCCTTCCATAGACAAAACCTTCAGATCTTTTGTCTTGTCTCCTACTCCTAAAAGGCAAGTACATGATAAAAAACAGAAGTCACACAAGTAGCGACCTCACCTTAAAATTTGCAGGATTTTCTGAGATAGCCTGGAGCATAGATTCCTCTCCTTCAAATACAAGAGCCGGACCTGATAGATAAATACATCATAATTTTCTCTTTAACATGGCAGATATGTTCAGAAGAAAAAGTTATAGATTTCATTAAAAGGAATATAATGATTGCAACACAACTGACCTGAAAAATATAGTCCTTCTTTTCCTGTAATTTTTGCCACAGAACCCTCAGGTGCAAGATTCCCATATAATATTTGGATGTGACCAGTTTGTTTGATGGGGTTTGCCAATGGTCTTATTATTTGCTGTGAAAAGAAAGACAACCTTAATTTTGCTTCTACCAATTAACCAACAGAAAATAACTATACATCTTTGCCACAGATTGATGTTCTGCTGACAGGAAGTTACCTGACCCTCAGACAAAGATGGGAATAGTTTTGCATTTTCAGCCAAAGTCTTTCCAGTCACTAGACAAAAAACAGACATAAAAGATTGAAGAATACTGAATCAACTTTAAGAAATTTAAAGCCTCAGATGAGGATGGAATGCACATTTCAACCTACAAAGCAGTATTAAAGAAAGAATTGGAAATGAAAGAGAGCTTTGAAGCAGAATTAGAAATTTTCCCCTGCAACCAATTCCTGACACCTAAAACAAGCTGACAATAAGCATACCAGTGATACAATCCCCATCAAGAAATCCAAGCTCTAATAGGTATCTGATGATTGCAGGTGTACCTCCAATCTATAAAACAATGTTCAATGAGAAAGTAATTCATACAGTAACATCATAAAGACAAAAACTGGAGCAAAAAAGTCATCCACCAAAGTATACACACCCTGTGGACATCCTCCATGACATATTTGCCACTTGGCTTTAGATCTGCAAGGAATGGAACCTTGTCACTGACTTTTTGGAAGTCATCAAGCATCAACTGCAAACCAACAGACCTGCCAGCATCTAGCATGTGTTACTTTACATTGATGATTGGTAAGAAGAAAGGCTAGCATCAGGCATCTCACCTTGCAATAGCAATCAAATGTAAAACAGCATTTGTGGATCCGCCCAGTGCCATAACCATCACCATTGCATTATGTAGTGATTTTGGAGTGATAATATCTTGTGGTTTCAGGTCCATCTTTATCAAGTCTAAAAGATATTTTCCAGCAAGGCGGCACTCGTCCAACTTGAGTGGGTCTTCAGCAGGTGTTGAAGAGCTTGTTGAATAGAAACCATAATAGCATCTAGGCTAAGAACAATACAACAGCCCAAATAACCTGAATCAAAGACAAGAGAAGGGTTGATTAAATTATCTACCTGTAAGGAAGGGACATTCCCATGGTCTCAATGGCAGACGCCATGGTATTGGCAGTATACATTCCACCACAAGCACCAGCTCCAGGACATGAATTGCGAACTACGTTCATCCTATGTTCATCACTGACAGAACCACTGACATACTCCCCATAAACCTACAGTAAGAATTATGACAAGATTAATGGAATCCAAGTATTTAGGGATATAGAAATTAAGAGAAGACAGAAACTAGAAAACAGAAGGAGAACTAAACTACTTGTTCCCAAGACAAGGATTAGCTGAAGTTATTCCCAGTAATTTTAATTAAAAGAAGAAGAGGCGTAAGCATTTGCAGGAGTAGCAACTTAGTTCAACTCCAAACAAATCATCCAAATTGGATTGCATAAGATTGTGCTCTGGAAACTAGACCCTATTTATCTGCACTAAATGGAAATTAAAAGAAGAATGAGGGGAACTTCACGATTCTTTATGTGCTTCTATTTTTTGAAATCTTCTAAACTAGCAAAAATAGAAATACGTTTACCAAGTTATTTGTTTTCCAAACCTCAACTTTCAGCCATATGAAAACTAACTCAAATTATCCAAGGAAAACTAAATTTAATTTCAGCTATGAACTAACTCAAACTATGCAAGGAAAATTATAGTTGATATTTTCCATCAGTAAGCCTGTATGAAAAAGCAAAATGCACTAAACCAAAAAGCACAAATGAAACTGGGAAAAGGTGGAGTGGGGGAGAAGGACAGAACAAAAGAAAGCAAGAAAAACCACCTACCCAAATCAAAAGAAAAACAAACATTCAGCAAAATACCAATGCAGCATACATACCTGGAAGGCAGATACTATGTCATATGTATGGCCTTGAAAATATCCAGGCTACAGAAGGAAAACAGAAAAAGAAATTTTTAGCAATACATCCTGAAGCACAAGAATGATTCACAGGCATTTTATTCAAGATTCATAGCCTGCATAAGAGATACAATAACCAATTCAACAGCTCATTCGTTTATATGAAAAAAAACAGAGTAATGATATCAATCCTAACACTATCTGCAGACTTTTTCAGCTTTTACAATTAAAGAGTGGATATCTCAAGATACAACGCCAACATTGGAAATACACACAACACAGAGTACAGACCAAATATCCTACTTGACAGTGTTGTTTTTTGTATCATCTTCTAGACTTTTAGACTCCATGTCCCTTAGTGTCAACTTCACCAGGTAAACTCTTACATAACCATTCATGTGATTTGCAGAAGATATAATCAATCTCAATAATGGTCCATGACATAAAAATTTGACAAAGAAAACAAAAGAGAGGCCCAGGAGCTTCATGGTTGGTGTTCTACTAGATGATTTGAACAAGCACCACAGGATCCTTAACAAGCTTCAGTTTCTTTAACTATGAATGGAAAGAACCGGAAGAGTATTAAACAAAGCTAGAATAAAACTAACCTTTATGGTTCCACCGTAAACCATAATGCTTGGCCGATTTAGTCGTCCCATTGCCATAATTGTACCAGGCATCTGCAGCATTAATACACTAAATTGAATTCACTTCACTGTGAGATTTTTTCCAGTAGTCCTTCATCTATGAATTACTTAAAAATTTGGACTCTCCTAGTCTGAATTTCCCATGCACTAATTACCATAGATACAGAAACAGCAAAAGACAGGAGACAACAATCGTAAAACTATTTGATAGACAAAAGTACATCTCATGAAAATCAGGGATGGCAAGTTCAAAAGCTCAAAAGCATCACACTTAACATGCAAAAAGTCTCTAGAAAATGAAATGAACAAAATTCAAAATTTTCTGTATTCTGAATTTGAGGCCATGATCTTTATATTACTTGGCCATCAAAAGCTCAAATTAAAATGGCACTTCAAAGTGTGCTATAACTAGAGGACTTTTTGCAATGAATCATTTCATCCAACAAGTAAATGCTTAAAATTCTCAAACAATGCTTTCTGGAGGTAGCCATGGAAGTTTTAAAATATACTTGAGAAGGGACAATCAATAAAGAAAAAAAAATGTAATGTCTACATATTACCTTCCATCAAGTTTAAAAAAGGTGGAAAGAAGCCTATCATTTATCTGTCTGCTTAAGTACTAAGTTCATGAGACAAAATATTCAATCTCCAAAAATGTCATGATAACATAAACACTTTTCCTACCACTTTCAGAAATAATTCTTAATCGCCTTCAGGCTCAGAAACCTGATTCATCATTCACCAACAAAGATATCCACAGAGAGATTGCATCTGCTTTCACAATCATGAATTCAAGTACCTCCTATAATAAACCAAAAACAAACGAAGACATGATTGTATTCATCCAAAATCATATTCTGATACCACTACACTAGTGAAAGGATTAGCTTAGAACAGAACAGAGGTTAAAGAACATTGACAGCTGAAGAAAAGAAGGTTATTGAATATTTGAAATTAAGCTAATCTGTCCCGTTCTCTAAACAACTTAAGATAAGACTTCGCAGACTAGCATTACTAACTAAAATGACTACCCATTATAGTGGAAAATCAACATACTAGCTCCAAAAGGAGAACTAGTTACCCCTCCATACAGAAGAACCATGAATAATTGAATAATCGAGATTTTTGCATTAACTTTTAAAGTCTCTCATCCAAGCTCAAGCTTCCAATGCAACAGTCATCAAAAGTTTGAGCAAATTGCAATATGTTACTAATTTGTCTCTTTAAAAAGTTAATCAACATCAAAAGCGAAGATCAGCCCTCGCATGCTAAAAATATAGCAACTAGAATAAGTTCTCCATCTGAAAAATCAAGGTAATAGTTCCAAAATGAGAAAAATGATCCTCCATATAGAAGACCCAAAAATGACAAAAACCACAACTTTTATACAAACGATCAACTCCTCTCTAGAAAAGGTTAATCCAACAATGAAAGAACATTGAAACGCTCAAATCTTTACCTAAAAATGCTAACCACATTTGATAGGGAAAAAAAGGCGCTACAGCAGGAAAAAAAAATGTAAAGAATGTAAAGCCGTACATTTTTATCACAACCGGGGATGGAAATGTTTCCGTCATACCACTGCGCAGCCATAACAGTCTCAATACTATCAGCAATCAAATCCCTTGACTGCAAACTATAACACATTCCTCTAGTCCCCATAGAAATGGCATCACTAACTCCAATAGTATTGAACCTAAATCCCACCATTCCAGCCTCTTTAACTCCTTCTTTAACAGCCTCAGCAAGTTGCAACAAATGCATGTTGCAGGTGTTCCCTTCATACCAAACCGAAGATATTCCAATTTGAGGCTTATGCAAGTCATCTTCTGTCAGTCCTACTCCATAAAGAACTGCCTGTGAGCCCCCTTGGGACTTAGGCTCGGTGATTCTTGAGCTGTATTTGTTCAGCTTCTCCGACAAAGTGGTGGTTTGTGGTGGCGGAGGTGGTGCTGCAGTCTGAGCTGTGGATGCTTGAATGGTGAAATTGGGAACCCTTTTAGGGAAAAGATTGAATTTTGGGACGTGGGTTTTGAAGGGGGGAGGTGTTGTGGTGGTTGATGGGGTTACTAGAGCAGCTTGCATGTTGGCGGCGGCGGCGGTGGCGTCGTCTGGCGGCGGAGATGGTGGAGAGAGAGAAGGAGAAAGTAGGGGTTTAGTCAGGGGATTAGGATTTGAAAGGGAGTGAGATCACAGTTGAAAAGGGAGTGAGATAATGACTAATTTTTTTTTAAATTTCACTAGGTGGGTTTGAATGTGAAGTTTTATTTAAGGTGCTTTATGTAAAATAAAAAAAAACATAATTAAAAAAGAAGATGATTAAAATACATATTCAAAATGCAAACAAAGTATTTTTAGCAAAACTATGTATGGTGGGTATATAGTATGGATTAATATAATCTTGTGCTGTCCATTTAGGGGGTTAGCCAGTATTTTTAGACAGCTAATCAATTTTAAAAGATTGATTAAGCTATTGTGATTACATTTCTTTAACGAGTACAATATGGTTTGGTTAGAGTCAAAATCATATGTTTGTTTTGATTGACGGTTATTTTTTTTAATGTGATAAATGTAAAATAAAATAAATAGTTAAGAAGCGTGTTTTAGATTAATAAGAAAAATTTTCCAAATTTATTTTTGTATCCAAACTGATCCCTTTGTATTTTATGCAAACATTTTGAAAATTTATCAGGAAAATTTTAACAATATTTCTTTAATGTTTTATCTCATAACTTATTACATTGAAACTTGTTAACGTAGTTCAAATTAGAATTAGAAATGAATGTAAAGTGTGGCATCTATTTTTCCTTTTTTCGCTTTTCAGTTCAATTCAGTCAACAATTCTAATATCACATATAATTATTAACTTTTAGAGAAAAATAGTATGTGTATCAGCGTTTATGTCATAATTTTTCAAAAATTTAGAGAAAGGTGAAATTGTAGTTAATAGTATAATTACATCTCTTATTAATTTGGATGTAGAGACAGAAAGATCGACTTTTAATTTTGGTTTAACATGCAACAATTTTTAAATTTAATTAATGAAAGCTTGAAATTCAATTCTGGAGGCATATAATAAAAGCCAAACACCAAAGTGTGAACGGGATATGTGAAAAAGATAAAACAGCAGAGACTAATGTAAAGAGATCGGATCCCTCCTTTCCGTGCCAGTGTCGCCATCCACCCCGGCTCTCCACTTTCTGCTTGATGAGATGCTGAGATGATTTCTTTCATCACTGACAGCGAAGAAGAGACAGAAGGAAGGATAGGGGCTGACTGCTGCAATCTATTGTCACTGCCACTGGAGTCAGCCAACATCATCACCAGCAAAGCTCTGTAACCCCTTTTTCACATAATTTCTGTTTATAATTTGGAAATTTTAAGAATTGCTGTGCAACCTATAGAATTCTGAGCTTCATTTTCTTTCTTTCTTTCTTTTTTTTTTTTGTGAATTTTGTGATCATATGTTCCTTTATGTGAGAAAGATGATGAATTGATCCGCGGTGATAATATATTTTGAGGTTGGGAATTTGGTTTTCATAAGTGCTTATGATATGTCTATAATTCTTAGGCCCTTTGTACAAATTAATTGTCCCATCATTATGCATGTTCAATCTATAACCAGCTCAATCCAGATCATGGTTCAAAGTCGTAGCCGCGGTCGCGGTCTGTACCTTTTCATATCGGACTCGGCATATCGGTTGCGGTCTCGGCGAGACGCATATTTTCAATCATTTATTATTTCAAAAATTGTAAATAATTTTTTAAAATATAAAATAAAAATATGCTAAATAAAAATAATAAAAAATTAGTAAACAAAACCGAGTTGCCATGAGACGACTCGAGAGTCTCGGCCGATTCACATCATCTCGGAGACGACTCGGTCCGAGTTGGCCGAGTCTCGACGATTTCTTGACGAGTCGCATGTCTCGGAGTTGAATCGGAACGGTCTCGTATCGTTGCCCTCCGTTCAGATTCCGACTCGGCCGAGACTTTGAACCATGATCCAGATATCATAGTTGGTATTAGATGGTCATTAGTCTTGCATGTTTGAATATTTGTTAATAATTTCTATTTACCTTGGCATAAAATGCTACTACTGACTGTGACATTCTCTGTTCTGTGGTATATTTTGTCTCTTGGAGTATATGTCTGTTTTTTTTTTTCTTCTTTCCTGTTATATGTCTGTTATTCAATGATATTTTCAAAGTTACCGCCTCACTTGGCGGTTGTTCTAAATGTAACTTACTCTTGCATTGATGCCTTTACCAATTTCTAGATTTGATCTTCCAGCAAATTGTACCACCACTATCTGATCAAGATAGCAGAGTTCGTTATTGTCCTTTTGAACATTGCAAATGTACGATAAGAAGAGATTTTGCTGGTACCTATTCTATATCTTGAGCTTCATCCTCGATATTTTATTTTATTTTATTTTATTGTTTGAATGGATTCATTAGCAAATTCCTCAAAATATTGACGAAATGAGAAAAAATCCGCAATTTGTGGCTCTTTTTCTTTTTTTTCTCAATCAAGCGGTGCTGCACATCTAATGTGCGGCACCAGACTTGATTTTTGTTTTTTTTTTTTTAAGTGAAAAGGCCCTTCATAGCAATTTTTGGAAAATTTTTATTACTGGTGCCGCATCTCCAGTAACAATCAAAACAAAATGTCCCACGACCGGTGCCACCACTAAAAACATCATCATCCATCTCTTTAGATTGGTTAGATCAGATGCATTTGCAATAAAGCATACATGCATGGTTGTGTCATGCGTGGATTTGATGGTCTGATGTCGCTTACCGTGATGGTCTATTATAAATATATTCCAATAAAATTGTTCCAAAATTGAAACAGAATATGTTTTTGAATACAAATGGATGCCAAATTTAACTTTACAAAAAAAAAGAACAATATTTCTGTGCAGTACACCAAATTTTCAAAGTTTCCCCAGGTCGTTTAAGGAAGTATGTTGTTTAAGGAATTATGGTTATGAATGAGGGTTTTGGATAGTAACAATTTAGGGTCTTGGGTTTAGATTTTATGGTTTAGGGTTTAAAGAAATAGTATATAAAAATAAATTCATGTCAGAATGGGAAAAAAATATTTTATAGTAATAAATCAAATTTAAATGAAAAAAATTTATTGAATTGTTAAAATTGAAAATTTTATTAAAATTTTTTAATAAACCCTAATAAAATTTTAATAAATTTTTTCAATTTTAACAATTCAATAAAAAAAAATTCATTTAAATTTGATTTATTACTATAAAATATTTTTCCCATTCATGAATTTATTTTATATACTATAAACCCTAAACCAAATCTATCAAAAAAATTCTTAAACAAACATTTATATTGTTCTTTTTTTTTTTGTAAGTTAAATTTGCATCCATTTGTATTCAAACACATATTCTTTCAATTTGGAACAAATTTGAATATATTTATAATAGACTATCATAGCATCGAATATCAAATGACACAACCATGCATGTATGCTCTATTGCAAGTGCATCTGATCTAACCATCTAAAGAGATGGATGATGATGTTTTCAATGGTGGCGCCAGTCGTCGGACATTTTCTTTTGATTGTTACTGGTTCCGCACATCTAATGTTTAAGGATGAAATTTTGCAAGCTAAGTGACAAACTCTAAAGGTCCTAATGGATGATAGGCAATTAGACAATTGTATAAGAGGAAATGAAGATAAGTATAGTGCTCAAGAATGTTGACATGGAACTTCTCCTTGACATCCCTCATTTATTCTTTTTGTTTTTTCTTTATCAAACCATTTGCCCTGTTGAATTGCTAAACTTCTATCAGAACTCTGCTAGCCAGAAATTTCTGCTATTGGTTTAGTAATCAATTGCAAATCTTGTTAATGGAGTGCTTTGATAAATGTTAGTATTTCCTTGGGAGTCCCTTTTGACATTCCCTGGTTATATAATTCATTTTCTCACATCATTTATAAAATTTTGCAACTGAAATGTTTTCAATGATGGATCTCACATTAAATAAGAGTTACAAATTTTATGAATAGCTGATGATGCTTGTGTGATTGTCGCATGTTTTGATGTTTTCTGTGAAAACTTTAGATGAAAGACTTGGCTGGTCCATTTTGTACTTTAGATTGATGTTGCGTGGCATTTACAGGTAGAAAGTATGATGGTGGGAGTAATACAAAAATTTGTTGTTTGGATAGTAGATTTTTTGGGATAATTTTTTGAAAAGAATACTGTAACACTTTTTTGATGTGATGTATTTGAGATAAAAAGGTGATTGGAATTTGTATCGATGATGTAAGTAAAATTTTTTAGCTAAATATAAGCAATCCAAACAATAGTATCAGTCTAGATTTTTGTTGCAAAATTTGTCCTTGAAAGAGGCATTTTATGAAGCTTGATTTATAAGGATAATGAAGTTTTTGGGCTTGAAAACTGCCAGTTATTCAAAGATATGTTGAAGAATAAACCGAAGACAACTTGCTTACTTTTTTCTAAGTGTACGCTTTCATTACTATATGGAACTCTGAGGTGCATCTTTGGCAGAAGGAATGTGTCTGTCACTCGTGACAAAGGCACCTTATTGTTGCTAGAAAAATAAGTATTTAACAGCGAAAAGTGTTACCTTTGAATTGAAATGAGAAGGGCAGAATTGTTTGCAATTTGCTAAGATGTACTACTTATCTGAAATTGAGATGTTATGTTACATCCTAAATCTTCCCTCTGCTTAGTGATTTGTATTTGTTTTTTAAACTATTGGTTTCCCTTTCCTTGAGGGGGATTCGTTTAGGGGAAAGGATATTATACAACATGGTTCATAGCTCATCACTGAATGATGCCATATTTCTTTGTCCTTGTATGAAATTCTTTGAAAGATGTTACTTATGACTGAACATATGCAAACATCGGAGTCAATGATTCTATTTGCCTAAAAAATTTTACTTGCATCATCGACCCAAATTCCAATCACCTTTTTATCTCACATACATCATATCAAAAAAGTGCTACAGTATCTTTTTCAATAAATTATCCCAAATAATCTACTATCCAAACGCACTAAATTTGTCTGAGTTTTAGCTCTGATCATTCAGAGCTATTCCTCTTTTCCTTTTGCAGTTTAGGAGTTCATTGTTGAAGGCAGCTTAGATAGTTTAAAGTAGATTCTTAGTTGTTATTATTTATAGATGTGTGCAGTTTGTGTCACGTTTAAATTGTTGTCTCTCTTGGACTAACACTAAATGATTGTGATTTAGCTACTTAACCTCTTGAAAACTCGGAGTGTAGATTATTTTCCATTGCCCTTTCCATTCTGGCCTTGTGGTAGTATTCAGTATCATTGTTGCTGTGATTATAAGACATTTTCTACTAACATCTGCACTCTGGAACAGGTTCTACTCAATTGTCTCCTTATTCTGATACATTATTGTTGAGCGGTTTCCTAGCTGTCATATCTGTGAACGTGGTTATTGCATTCTACATTTATATGGCAATGAAGGAACCATCATGTAAGCACGAGCCAGATCCTAGATTCCTTGCAGAGGCCAAGGCTAGCATTCGGCACTCTGAATCAACTGAGCCTGAGGATTTATCAAGTGCAAGTACAAAACAAGAGTGGCTCTTATCTGGTTGTAGCCTCTCAGCTGCTGGATTGTATGCACATTGACTTTTTAGTTGAGAAAATGTGCGCAGTACATTGACTTACTAATTGCATGTTAATGGAACAAATTAATTTTCCCTAGTCAAGGTTCTGTTATAGTGCTGGAAACAGTTTTGGGGCTGGTAGTCCAGATGTTGATTCATCTGCTTCATGGTATTGTCTAAGTTATTGTCATTCTAAGGGACAATGATCTTTTGATTTTGTTTTACTTTTCTCATTTTGTTGTTCTAGAGGATAGAAGGGACAATGAAAAAGAAGAGTTGTGGGGTGAAGTGGAGGAGGAGGGAGGGGAGGAGGAGAGGGAGGGAGAGGGAAGGGAAGAAGAAAGAAGAAGAAAAAAAAAAAAATGGGAAAAAGAAGAAAAGAAGAAAAAAAAAGAAAAGAAAAGAAAAAGAAAAGAAAAAAAAAAAAAGAAAATACAAAAAAAAACCATCCAAATACAATTGTTTTTTTTACAAGATCTTTTGAAAAACAACTCCAAAAACAGTTAATCCAAACGAACCCAAATTAGTTATTGCCTGTACTCTTCCCTCCTTTTAGCCTCTTTTACCCGTTCTTAACGAAGATGATGCAAACGAATGAGCTTTTGGTTACGTTTCACTTCAATTTTCTTTTTTATTTCATATACCTAATTAAAGCAATATGATGGATTGAGGGCATTTGGTTAGAGGGTTTGGGAATGATGAATTGAATAAACCCTTTATTTACTGCTCCAATTAAATCTATTGAAATAAATTTTTTGGAGTCATATCTAAAAACTAAGACTTCGTCATTCATTAACAAATTGGAAGTTTTTGGACAAATTTCTTCACGATATAATCTAAACATTTTTACTCTTACACAATTCCAAATTAATGCCTCTATTCCCTCTTTGCAAAACAACGCTTGGTTTGTTCTTTTCCTTCCAACACTATCTCTACTGTTTCTTCTCCAATAGACCTTCTATTGTTACATATTTTCTTTATCACTTGTTCAAAATCTCTTTGTCATGTAGTAGGTATAATTTAAACACGCTTATTCTTATCCAATTCCGAAATTAACACCTCTACTCTCTTTGTTTGCAAAACAACGCTGATTCCCTATTTTTCCCTCTTAACATTTTCTCTACAGATCTTTCATTGTTGCATATTTTCTATATCTCTCATCCAAAATCTTTGTCATGTAGTGGGTATAATTGGGAGAAGCAAATCTACTCTAGGAAAACCAAGTTCTAGTGTAGATCTGAATGGGTGATGGTTGAGTACATGACCAATCCAAGCAGATCAAAAGGCGTGCTAATTTCTCCCTGCCCAATATGAAACCAAGTGCATTTAACCCACCGCAAGACATAAAAGGCGTGCTAATTTCTCCACGCCCAAACCGAAACCGGGTACGATGAGACATCAAAGGCCATTAATTAATTGTCAAAATCTATTAATCTCTGATTCAGAAAAGGGCCAAAAAAAAAAAAAAGAAACTAGAATTCGAAATCTTATCTACGCTCGCGGTCAGCGCGTGACTCCAGACGCATCTTCGTCTCGGGATATAACAACTCTAAGCCCATCAATGAACATTTTACCTGGCAGGTTTGGGTTTTCAGACAATCAAGGAAACCCATCAAAGGTTAGATCCTTATTCTTCAATTTATGCCAAGAAATTGCTTATTTTTGCTTCATTGTTGTTGTTTTAATTTTTTACTGCCACTAGAAGCCAAAAATTCTAATTCTTAAAAATCTTTTTTCCATGGTAAATCTTACGAAATTTTGATCTTCCTGAGTTTTTCTTCTTTGTTTGAGATTGAAAGTTAAGATCTTGAATTGGGTTTCTGGCTATTTCTTCCCTTTTCTCGAGAACACTTTCTTTGGGAGATTTTTTCTTTTGTTGTTTTTTGATAAAGGTAATATTATTCACAAGTTCATTGCTTTTCATCAATATTTGATATGAAAAGGGGTATCTCCAGCATTTCATATTGTTATTTCTCCTTTTCCTTTTTTTTTTCCTAATTTTTGGATAGTAGGTTAGGGTTCTATTTTCTTCTCCCTTTTTTGGTGGATTCTCTTAATGATTATTAGGCTAAGTGCATTTGCCTCTTTCAGCGGTTTACTTTCACCTAGGAAAGAAAAGGACAGAGAGGTATAACAGTTTCATGGAAACCAAACTGGACTTAGTAAGAAATGGTGAAAAAGGAAATATTATTATTTTTTAATTCTAGTCTATAGTCTGAGTTCTTATTGGTTTTGCTCGCAATATTGCCAGCAAAGGGAGGGCAGTTTCATGGAAACCAAACTGAACTTAACAAAAAAAATGGTGAAAAAGGAATTAATTTTTTAAAGTTCTGGTCTATATTCTGAGTTCTAATTAGTTTTGCTTGCAACATTGCCAGTTAATGGAAACACGGTGAAGGTAGTTGATCACCAGATATTTGGTGTTTAATTTCTTATCTGATCATGTTTTGTGGTCGAATTGTTGATCACCAGATGTTCTATTGACTCATTTTCGGTTGGAGTTGAGAGTGCCAGTTGATCGTTTAATTTGACATTGCGCCACTGCATTGTGTAGTGATCACTTGGAGCATTAGGTGATCTCTATGATGTAGAAACACAGTGAAGGGAAGAAACAGAGCTACATTTCTTGAAATTGCTTTACCGTCTGATACATTACCCTTCCCCCTATGTGCTGGTTTTTACTTTTAAATGCTTCTGCATGAGTGTAGTGGAATATTCTCATTTCATGCTTTCAGAGTTGATATGACAACTCTGTGTGCTTGAATGATTAGTCTATCTTTCATCTTGTTTCATTTATTTGTCCATGTTATGATGTGACCGAGTATGTATATGTGTATTTTGCTCTTTCTCTGCATGTTAAATACATCTGCCTTGGGTTTTTATGCAGATTATGGATGAGATGGATATTGATCATGTACCTGATATTCCTGACACCCCTGATAGATTGACTGCACAGGAAATTAAGGGGAAGAGCAGTGCAAGAAGATGCAGTAATTTATCCATCTCTGGTAACCGCAATAATTTTGATGGATTAACTAGAACTCAGTTTAAGGTTAATGATAATGGGAGTGGGAAGTATTCCATGGGTGCTCCAAAAAGTGCTGGTATTTCATCTGATCACCGTAGTTCAGACTTTGTCTTGGGAAATCCATTATCCTCCAACAACCCTTCATTTTTTCGAAGAACGAGAACTGATGAAATTCATAATCATGAGCGCATAAATTTTGAACCTAGAAAGACTGATAGATCGGTGTATGTACCATCATCTGCCCTAGTGGATCGGACTGAGCGACATGGACATAATGGACTGCATAAAAATGCTTTTCCCTGTGACGCACCTGCAAGTACCATGGGGAGTTCTTCTATAACATCACGCTTTGCTAATAAAGGTAAAGAGCCTAAAGACACTGCTTCAGGCTTTGATCGTGGTAATGTAGTTAATTGCACCCAACCTAAAGCCGGCAAGATTTCTTCCACATCTTTAGGTTCTACTAGGTTACCCAGAGTTACTGGCCAAAAGAGGTTGGTTCGAAATGGATGCATTTCTCCACACAACATAGCAAAGGCCAGACAGTCTGCTGTGATGGACAAGGATGGCTTGGATGGTGGAGCTAATCATACTGCAGGGGCTGTATCCAGTTCTCCACAGATTCCAATTGGTGAAAAGGAATGGACTGGTGAAGTCCTTAGCTATGATAGAAGAAAGGGCAAAGGTGTTATGAAGGTTCCTTTGTCAGTCGAAGACCCTGATGCTCAAAGTGCTCGTCCGCCTGGCAGGTAATTCATGCATTGCAGTTTCATTCATGTCTATATAAACCTGCCTCTCTGAAATTGGGAGACGGGCCCAGGACAATGAAAAGTCTTAGCTTTTGAAGGAAATTGCTAACCTAGTCTAATTGTCAAACTGCTAGGAAATATTACTGTATTCTTCATTGGTATATGAAATTTCTGTGCTTTCTATACAGTAGATGAGATTAAACCTCTGGTATGGGTCAGCAGCTTGAGATATGAATAATTTATTCAACTTGAGGAGTTTGATTATCCTTCTTTTCGTTATTCCTAAATGGAAAATTCAGACATCACCATCTTTTTTTGAGCATCTCCCTTTTGACCTTCTAGACTGAACAGAGAGGAAATAATGTCAAATCTTCGTTATCTGTAAATTTATCAGAGTTTTCAGATGAATATTGAAACCAAAATTAGCACATATGTATATAGTGAAGCAATGTTTTTAGATAAGAGAATATTATGAAAGAATTTTAGCACTTACTGAAAATGATGAGTTGATATTAAGGACCAAAGAGAACTGAAGGCCAAATAGCTGTGGATTACATTTTTATTTTTTTCCTAAAGTTTTCATTTTGAATGCATAATGATAAGGTTGTATGGTCAATTTAAACATTGTGTTACAAATTTGCATGTGAAAATTTTTATGTCTTGTTTTAGATGAGTTGTGTTAATATATAATAATCAGCAAATTGTTCTGATGAATATTGATGCACTTGCATTTTGACCGCCATCCTTCTTGTCCTATTGACAAAAGTATCATAGTGGTTTTGTATTTGATGCATTTATACCCATGCTTCAAATTATGGATTTTTCAATTCTCTATTTTAATAGTTTTCTCCTGAAAAATTTGAGAAATTTTGAAGGAAGCCTCCATAAGATACGGTTGATTCTTAGTCACACTAAGGATTAATTATTGTCTTCTATTCTTAGCTAAATCTATTAATTTTATTGGAGTTATTGACAGCTTTGCTGTTGATGGAGGTTTCAGTTTATCAATCCTGTATGTGCTGATCAAAGTGTATTGTTCTGTTAATACACTTGCAGGAATCCTGTCATTACCAATGAGATAGTTAAAGAAGTTAGTGACACCAACGGTGATGTAGGTAGAAGCTTCGAGGAACTCAGTGGATGGAGAAATACACGTAACCGAAGTAAGAAAATCAATATGCCTTCCTCTCGTGAGAATAGTAGTATTCCCAGGGATAGCCCTGGCTCAAACAAGGGTTTGCCTTGGCATATCGCAGAGAGAGGAGAAACTAGAAGTACAGCTGGGACTAGTCACAGGAATCCTTTGGATCTTGATGTGACTTTTAGTCGGGATGCCTGTTTGCCTTTTGGAGACCAAAGGACATCCCATGTTGGGTCTCAAGTAGGCCAATTCAACAGACACAGCTCTTCTGCAAGCACACTGTCCAAGAGACAAAGGCAGGGGTTTGCCTCAAGTAGCCATGGTGAAAGCTCTACAGCAACCATGGATGATTCAGACATTATATTTCTTGGCTCACCTGAGCATAATGCAGGACAACCAAGATCAATTGGGACAGTTAGTCAAAACAGCTTCCGCTCTTTAGAGCCAGTTATTGAAATTGATGAAACTAGTCCTGAAGTTAGAGGTGATGGATCTAGCAATGCTGGTAGCAATAGTAATGATGCTGATGCAATGGCCAGACAAATCGAAGCTGATGAAATGTTAGCTCGGGAATTGCAAGAACAGCTTTATAATGAGGCACCTGGCATTGGTGTTAGTGAGGTAATCCCCAAGTTTCATGGTCATGGCCCTTGTTTAACGTGTCTTCCATATTGGTGCTTCCAACCGTTTCTACATTTAATGACAGATGGATGCACATGTGGCATTGGCCTTGCAGCATGGAGAGGATTTATCACCCATTTTTCCTGGAAGTCGTGCAGTTCATGCTGTGAGTCAACTTATGTTTAATGATTCTCTTGAACTAAATATATGAACTACACACACATACACACACACATGTTTGCTGCATTTTGACATTAGTAATAACTAGATTTTAGAAGATTATATCTATACTTGTAGCTGAAATTTTATGGATAATAATAAACAATACTTTAAGTTCTTGAGCTATGTGATTTAAGCACTAGTTGGAGATTCTAGATTATTTCTTAGAATGCTCTGATTGTGTTTGAGACATGACTTGGTGGTGTGATTTCTTTTATATTTTCTCCCTGGGATATGCACATATCCTACTTTTATCTACCTCCAGTAGAACCTCAGATTACTGAAGTATCTATAACTGTGTGGGGTACATCTGGATGAAAACCTTGTGGAAAAACTGGTGAAGATTGCTCATATGCCCTTTTGATTCATTGGTAAGAGTTGTTTGACGTCTCTTCTGAATGAAGGCATTAAAGGTTGCTATGGGCGTAAAGGATATTGCCTGAAATTCGGTAGCTCGTTTTATGAGCCATGTGCTAGACGTGGTATTTAGATTTGTAGTATCATCCTTCAAATGCTCACTTTCTCATGCTTGCGACTGGGTTAGAAGACATGTAATGGTCACGTAGTCACAGCTGAATGTATATTGGTAGCATGGAGTTAGACTAATATATGGTGCGCCAAGGAATTTAATTAGCGTATAATGGTTAAGAATTCTGTTCGTACCTAGTCTGGAATAGATAATCCACTGAACACACAGTTCAGCATTACAATTTCTTAGTACTCCTTTTCTGTGATATAGCTCTCAATTGAATTTTTTCCACTGAATCATGTATTTCTGACAAATAAATTAGTTCACAATGGAAAAAAAAATCTGGTCTTTGCTAGTTTATTTCTTATCGATTAAGATACACTGAGTGAGTTTGTGCCGCAGGCTTGAATGCCTTCATACCGCTTTGGGAAAAAAAAATTCTGGATTGAAAATAATCATTAATGTTTGCTTTCAGGTTCATTTTTCTTTCCCTCAAAGATTGAAAATTAGCAATTTTTTGAAACAAAGACCTGTTTGACCCTTGAAAGAAACCAAAACCTCAACAAAGCATTATCTGGTAATAGAGGTTATCATGCAACTTTAGTACTGTAATGATGCATTTTTCACTATTGACTCAAAATGACAGTCAGCTTAGTTAATTTTTTTTCTGGGAAACTCGTTAGTAATTGCTATTAGTTTTAGTTTTACTGTTAATAACTGGTGATGTGACTAATATACATTTTTAGTTCTTCAATATCTACTCCCATATGACTTTCTCTCCTAAGGAAAATTTCATGTGTTTTTTCTGCACAGAGAAACTCATCTGCAACTAGCTCGTCTAGACAGTCTCAATCAAGCTCAGCTCTGAGCCTTTTGCGTAGAGGTTCTCAAGCTCGAGCCCCTTCTGGCAATAGAATGGCTAGACTGAGAAATCGCTTTCCTGGACGGCCTCGTACTATATCATCATCTGGAGAGAGAAACTCCGTCTTTCCTGCAGAAATGGATGTTGACCTCGTATGCCTCTTGCTTCCTTTCTTTATTTGCAGTTCTGTTGTTGTATCCCTAGTCTTAGGTTAAGCCCTTACTTTTTTTGTAGTCAATGAAATGTCTTGCGGTGAAAGCTGTTTACCATATGTCTTTAAATTATGTCTTTGGATATTTAAAAAGAAAAAGTTTATATGCAAGAGTGAAGGTTGCCTGTATAACCCTTAGGGCAGAATCTTTGTTTTTCCTTTCATATAGGAATTGCTTTTGTTAGTTTATTTTTTCTGTCTTCCTACCTGAGTTATTACTAGTTTAGATGGTAGAAAGTTTATGAGTTCCCAAAGTAAATTTCAACTGATCAGAAGGTGTTCAAAGTAGAAGGTTGTCACTATTTGAGGAATTCTTTGGCGTCATTACTATTTATTGAGCAAAGAAACACTGCAAAAAGAAAAAGAAAAAATAATTGGCAGGATCAGGAAAGGAGCATTTGGCAGAAAGGTTGTCTTCGGGCTTAACCTCAAGACTCAAAATATTTTTCAGTTTAATGAATGTGTAGGATTTACCGATGTTTGTGGCATCCTAGAGCCAGGTTATATTGTTTTTATGTCTTTTCTGGATGGATGGGTAGGGAGAGAATGGATAGTTTGATCCTGGTGAACTCTTCAGGGCTGTTTCTCATTTTTTATCTTACTGGAAACTGTGTATTACCGACCCCAGATGTTATCCTGACTTCCTCCTGCATGACGTGTCTCCCACTTCCCTTGTCCTACCACCCCCCTTACCTGTAGTCCTACCACTCCTGCATGCCATGCGTTTTACAATATTTTTTAAAAGGTAAGGGAGAATGAAGCAACTGGAAGTATAAGGGGATATATTGAGCCTTTTTCTTGGGACGAGGAACAAAGATGTTCAATGAGCAGGATATATTACAATAGGTGTCTGCCAAAAAATACAAGTAAAATTGATAATCATGATCTGTAGAGCAGAGAGGAAACAAATTGCATTGTATTCGTGATGCCCATATCTATTTGATGTTGAAAATGAATATAGATGTACTCTCCTTTCTTTTTTTTTTTTTTTGGGTGGTTTGTTATACTTACTTTCACTTGTTGCTTTCTGATATCCCTCTTGTGCAATGCAGAGGATGTATATATTGGAAACATTAGAGGCGATCAATGACATGGGCGTAACCAATGGCTTTCTTCAAACCCAGCGTGACTTTAATGAGTAAGATGCTGTAGAAGTAGATAATTGTGTATTCTTGTTCTTTATTGGCTCTGTTTAGAAAAGTTTCGGTGAGCTAGCATCAAGCAGTTAGAATCATATTTCAAATCATTTTATCCCCACATGTAAAACAGTCACATAAACATCACGCACTTATTTAGAGTTTTAGACAATTTAGAATCGTGATGCAAATCATTTTGATCCCCAGATTCAAAACAGTCGCATAGAAGTCATACTTGTTTTAGACAATTTTAAAGTTTTAGATATTTCCAAAAGTAAATTGCTATCTTTTTGGATTGCAAATAGTTAGCAATGTTTTTGCTTGGCTCTTCTGTTTGGTCTACCTGTGCACAGGTTCAAGTTACTTGATTATTTTATATGCAAGAAAACTAACTATTCTTCTGTATAGAATAGGTTTCTTCCTTGCAGTAGTTTAATTTTCTTTTCCTGATGCCCACTGAGTTTTGAAATTTAAAAGTTTGTAGTGCTCTTCTGTCCATGTAATTTATGTTTTCTTCCTTTCTTCTCCTTGTGGATAGTGTGTGTTTACTTGGCATATGATGGATCAATCTCATGATGATCTTTTTTAATTTGACAAAAATTTCCACAACTATAGTGATAAGCAGGTGAAATTCTTTTGTGGTACAAGATTTTAACCAGCTATGCATGCTAAAAAGAACAAGCTCGGGAGAGCATATATTATCTTTTAGTATTGAGTTGCATATTGTTTCCCGATACTTTTGGAAGGCATCCACTATATAAGTTAATCATCATGTGAACCAAATTCATTAGATAATTGGTTTACTCTTACTAGGAGTAGAATTTTCTGAAGTTTATTACTTTATCATATAAAGTTGACCACAAGAACACTAATGTTTCCCTTTTGCTTCTGCTTAAGATCAGAAAGCTGTAGCTTTACAACAGCAGTGCACTGTTATTGATTCCTGGCAAATAAGTCTCTTTTCTATATCATATATTACTCCATTTTGTAATTTTAAGCCCTAATGTTTGACAAACTGACTGCATCTATTTACCTGATATGGTGGTAAATTCTAGTGGATTGGAGGTTTGGAGGGAATGTAGAGGTAGCTGGCCTTGCTTTGGTGTAATGGGGGTGGGTTGTCCTAAGTTTTTGAGTGTAGCAGCTATTCTTTGGTTCTTAATTCATGACCGTTGAATGTGTCAATATGTTTTCTATATTCAATCACCTAAGGCATGGGTTCCACAGTTTTCATCTTTGCAAAGGAGCTGAAGAATATTTGTGATTTTTTTAAAAGGCAAAGGTTTCCATATTATTATCGTTATTATTATTGTTGTGTTGCTGTTGTTATTTTTATTTTATTTTATTTTAATGGTCTTCTGTCCATGTCTATACTTATTTTGGCTCTGTTTTTGTGTTAAGAAATGACTACGAAATGCTGTTGGCCCTTGATGAGAATAATCACAGACATGGCGGTGCATCTACTGCTCTGATTAATGGTTTGCCACAATCAACAGTTCAGGTACTCTTCATAAATCTAGAATTGCTGATAAGCAATGCACTTGATGTCCTTCTGATGCACCTGATGGCTTGTTTGTTTGTGTACACAACGTATTGTAAAATGTGTGGGTTGCTTAGTTGCAAAGTGTAAAAGCTGTGGACTTGGAAGTGTTATCCTGAGCCATGAATGTAAGCTGTTGATCTTGTGTTCTTGGTAATCATTGGCTGCATTTCTGTCACTTCCGTGCAGAGTGATAATCTTGAAGAAGCTTGTGCGATTTGTCTTGAAACACCATCCATGGGGGACACTATACGCCATCTTCCTTGCCTTCACAAGTTCCACAAAGATGTGAATACCTTTCCTTTTTATTTTTTATTATATTGGTGTATTATTTATTTAAATGCTGTCGAGGAAGTGAGGAATCTGAAACTTTTCTGGGCCTTGTACAGTGCATTGATCCATGGTTGAGGAGAAGAACATCGTGCCCAGTATGCAAGTCATCAATAACATGAGTAATTTCTGCTCGTCTGAAGATTTTAGTCATTTTGTGGCGAGCAAGGCCCTGGCACCCCAAGTGAGCCCTTATGGATATTCAGGTAACATTTGGCATGTCTCTTGTCGCTTCCAACTTTGGTTTGGTGTTTGATGGCTCCTTTTGAAAGGCCTTGTGTAACTACCAATAAAGATTTTAAGTTTTTAGCTATATAGACTTTTATTGATGGTAAAGCTTGAGAGCAAGCACATGGACTCTTACAATGTGTGCTAACTGCATTGAGCGTTTCTTGGCTTTGGAAATAAATGGAAATATGCAGCGTATCGTTAAAGTGCATGGTGAAACGATAGGTAGGTGCAGAAGGGGAGCCACAAGCTTTTGATTGAGCATCACATCTTGGATGGATTTGATGGTGCAATCTGATGACTCTATTGATTTTGTAAAATGTAGGCCATGCATGTACCTGTGCTTTTTTGAATCTTCAGAGCCAGAATGTGCTATGACCTTCCCCTGGCACTGAAACTTCTTGTTGAGAAAAGCAGTAATTACATGTTTGCTTTATGCTTTTATGCAATAGATTATGGAGTTTTTGTTCATTTTTATCTTTTCGTCAGGGCCTTCTTAATTTGGATTCTAAGAGATAAACGTGACCCATTCTTTTTGTTTAAGATGGTTTGCAAGAGATTGGTGCAGCTTCATAATTTATAGCCACGATTTCATGAGACATTTGGAGCTTTTATCTGCTAGCTCTTGACGTGATATCATAATCAAGTCATCCAACTTGCTTGTACCTACATTCTGCAAGAGCTGAATCATGAATGTAGTGTCTTGCATAACTGGAACCCAAAGAAGTTTCTGTAAAGCAAGGTGCTTGGGAAATTAATGCAAATAGGATGAACCAGACAAAGCTTTTGGTGTCGGCAAGTCTCATTCCTATTTTGAAAGAGACCAAGTTTTCAAGAATCCTGCGTTAGTTTCCAAGCACACTGCACAAAGCTGTCATTGAAAGCAAAGTTTAGAATACCACACAATCCTCAACCTGTACACCAACAATACTGGCTGTAAATTCTATGACAGTTGATCTAAATATCCCATCAAACTATACCTATGTATCTTCAGTGCGCCATCTCAGAGGCACCTGCCATCCACTATTTCCCAAAGGCGTAGGCTCTCAGACGCAAGTCATTTTCGTTCTAAAAGCCACATGCTGGGTAGAAAACTTTCTTCTTATCATTATTGTTAATAAATTTTGGCTGAATAGAAAACCAATTATGAAGGTATACGTGGCCATCAATCATCTTTTCCAGCTCACAAACTTGAAACGGACATGCTGCATGGTTTAAACAACATCCCACAAACCTGTGCTCCATGGTAGGAAATTGATGCTTAAAGACCCCGATTATTTTCTCCCTACTGGTTTGTCATGATTCCGTTGATTCAGCCCAATAGACTAGTTGCCAACTGCCTTGGTAGCGGTTCTTTTTTTCTGTCTCGGTTTGGGACCATAAGAAGAACCTTTGAGACTTCAGTTAGATCACTGACTGCGTCGATGTGATTGATGAATTGGATTCTTTCTTAATTTTACCTTAGTTAATCTTTTATGATATACAAGTAGCAACCATTACACAAGATTTTGCAATGACAAGTATCTCAACAACATAATAAGATCTGCATGACACCTTAGAGGGTCTGACCATCCTAAAGGCCATCATCCTCATAAAGGGAAAGGGGATGATGGAAAGAAATAGAAAGGCATAACAAACTATTTAAAAGGTAACAAAAGATTAGGAAAATAGACAGGCTAGTCTGGCCCTCAATAACAAACAAACAAGAATTTCAAGTATCAAGCAGCACATCCTGCATTCCTGAAATAGCTGTGACTCATTCCACCTGCACTGCTGAGGTATTGCAAAACGACCCTAGCATATGATAAGTTTTTCCTCAAACAATAAAAACCCAGGTTATTACATGCTCTTATTGTTACAAAGGTCTAGCCCATTGATGTCATTTAATCCTATATTCCACAATGGTTGATTGATTCAGTCTATCTAGCATCCTTAGATAATAAATTATTGGCTCCAATTTTCCGTGCATTGCACAATTCATCACAGGAATCGCCCCTTTCAAAAACAGCAGCAGCCCCCATTCCTGTACCTGCAATCATTTTCAAATTCACGAGTTGAAGTCAGATCTTCAAGCAAAATTGTATAACTTCACACCACTAGGTAACAATGAGACTTGAGAACAGAGCAAGAACGAACCTATACACATGGATACCACGCCGAAACGGCAATCTTTACCACGGCGCTTCATTTCATGTAACAGAGTCGCAACACAACGGGCTCCTGTAATAATATGCAGAATATCTCAGCAAGATATCATCTAGGATCTTAAGTATTACATACACATCTATGGCCAGTTGTTACATGTAAAAGTAGATTTACTCAAATATAAATCACTGCAACATTCTGCGTTGGACTGCTAATTAATCTAGAATGTAAAGCAAAATAAGTATATGAGCAATTAAGAATGCTGATAGGACAAAGAAGAAGATCTGTATTTATGCACAGGAAACAAGTTATAGCATTATCTCTTACCAGTTGCGTCACATATACATTAAATCTATTAACATCAATTGCTTCTTGAATACCTGTGGCACCCAAAGGATGTCCAATGGCCATTGCACCTCCATTTACGTTAATCTTTTCTGGATCAAGCCCTAGTTTCTCACGGCAATACACAAATTGCGATGCAAAAGCCTGAACATGATCCATGAACAGGTTGCACGATCAAATTATAATCAGGTAACAGAAACATCAAAGTATCCAAGGGCAAAATGCTAAAGCTGCTGCATCAAAATCACCTCATTTATCTCAAAAAGATCAATATCCTCCAGTTCAAGACCGGCAGATCTAACTGCAGCCGGGATAGCAACAGCAGGACCAACACCCATGATTGCAGGGTCTACACCAACTGCAGCAAAAGTCCTGCCAGAGCAGCAATAGGAAATTTTGTTCAATATTGAAAAGCCATTTTGTGTCCCTTATGTAGAAGTGGTTCACACCCAAATGAAATCCCAGAGTAAAGCTATATATTGTAAACTACCGAACAGCATGGTGCTTAGCAGCCAAAGAAAGCAGAATATAGGATGACAAGGCATTTTATGCACAAGAACCATCAGCTGAAACATCAGGGATAGGATAGTCATATACAAACTTTTCGCATGTAAACAATATGTATTTCTAATGGAAAGAGATGAAACATTCAAATGATAGGCAAGTTACAGAAACAACAAAGGTAACAATTCAATGAGGCCTATATCAAAATAAGGTTTGAGTTACATTTTTACTGAAGATTCAATTGCCATGGGCATACCTAAAAACACCAAGAATTGGAAGCCCTTTCTGCATTGCAACGCTTCTCTTCATCAGGAGTACAGCACCAGCTCCGTCAGTAACTTGGCTAGAATTTCCTAAAAAAACCAAGAAAAAGTTGGTACACGAAAGTTTGTAATTTTGCTAATACTGTCAACAATACATGGTCAACTACTACCTGCAGTGGTTGATCCGTCTTTCTTGAATACAGGCTTTAGCTTTGCGAGGTCAGCTAGTGTTGTGTTTGGCCGAATTCCATCATCCACTGAGATCGTGACAGGTTTCTCGTCCCCAGTTTTTGGGTCAACAATCTAATTACATGTGGTATAAAATCCACATTAAAGTCAATTCTATTCATATATTCTGTATGCAAAATGAATTGAAGCACATTAAAGAAAGTAGCTGTCTAAAGTTTAACAGTCATCACCTTGGTAGCTACAGGTATTATCTCATCTTTAAATCTTCCAGTAGCGGTAGCAGCTGCAGCCTTCTTATGTGATTCAACCTTACAGTAGAACAAAAGGATATCAATCATTATTTATGGAGAAATTGAACCATTGGACCAAGGATACTATCAAAATTTTGGAAAACTACCGCAGCTTGGTCTTGCTCCTGCCTTGTCACATTAAAGCGATGTGCAACATTTTCTGAAGTAACACCCATTGGAAGAAGGCAATTCTGTGCCTCTGCCATTGTCTTCACCTGAAACCAGAGCAAACAGTACGTTAAAACATCAAGGTTATTGAGCACCCATGATCATGGAGATGCAGACTATGAAGCATAAAGAAAGAAACATACTCGTGGATTGACTGATCCTTCCCAAGCCATTGGATTTGTGGTCATTGATTCCAATCCAGCACCAATCCCTAATTCATGCAAATTTTAGCTGATAACCACAAAGTAAAGCATCCATATGTTCTAGATTATGCTAAAATCATCTCCCAAGAACAGATATCTGCTAACCTATGTCATAGAAACCAGCTTTAATTGCTGCAGCTACATCAGCTACTGCTTGAAGGCCAGATGAACATTGCCTGTTTACTGTTCGTACTGGCACAGTTTCTGTAGCAAAAGATACAAGTATCTCAGCATACATGCATCAGCCTACAAGATATTTTTAAACCATGAACTTCAATGACATATATCCCTACCAGGAAAACCAGCATAGAATGCAGCCATCCTGCACTCACTTGCTCTTTGAGAACCAGGTGCCAAAACTGTGCCCACAACAATGTCACCTACTTCACTTGGGTTCACGTTCGTCTTTTCTATCAATGCCTGAAAAATAATTTTGATACCATCATCTATTAGCAAACGTATGGCAATATCAGCTTTAAAATTCGGTGATATGGGATAAATAGACAAAAGATACATACCCTTAGAACTGGTGCAAGTAAATCATCAGGATAAGTATCTTTGAAACCACCCCTTTTAGACTTGCAAAGTGGAGTTCGATAGGCACTGCACAAACACAAGCAACAATAACAACATTTTAAGGAAAGGCAGCAACTCATTCTCAACCAATGTCTACTTTTGGGGAGATAACTTACGCTACTATGACCACATCATCGCCAAACAAAGATGTCCTGTGATATGCAGCACTGTCGCCAGCTGCACACACAGAAGCCTGACAGGAATTTGCAAAAAAGTTAAGCACACCCTAATATAAGAAAGAGTCATCTAATGCAAAATCCTAGCTGAAGTAACTTTTTCCTCAACCAAAACTATATATATCAGAAAATCCAAGCTTAAAAACCTTTTTAAACGTGCTCTAAAGTCAGGTTTGCTCAATTGTCAAGGGCATATTCTCATTTTAAACCAGAATATCGAAAAGCAATCATTCAAAAAGCTGGTTACAACATTAGAAGCATGTTTTCAAAAAATATTTCAATATACATTAAAGATTTGTGGCCAGATATTGGCATTTTTCAGCTTAAAATAAGCTAAATGCAGAAAGTAAATGCTGTGAGTAGCTTATTTTAAGCTAACAAGAACAGGCCCTTGATCTTGAACTAATCTATAGTACAGCCTCTAATTATCACATGTTTGATTAGTCTACTCTTTGATCCATGAATAATCTATTGTTTACATTCTTCACATACTACAAAAACAGGGAAAACAAATCATATTGAACCTATTAACACAATTAAGTACGTATTGAACCAGAAAACTGGCAAGATAACCAAAAACTATTTATCGAGCTTAACTTATTAATCAGCACCTCCTTTCAATCTTATGAACCGCGACACCATCTTATGTTGGTTTTATTGATCCAAGAACAACTCCTTATATTAGATAATAATGCAATAAAAAAGATATACAAATTATTTGGACAGACATACAAATTATGAAGGCTTGCATAGATCTTAAGTACATGTTCCATCCAGAAACTCAAAACTCAAATAATCTCATAATTCCTTATAAACCCGATTTTGGAAATAAAGAAAAGAGCTGACTTAACAATTCGACAGCTTCAAGATAGCATTTTTCTACTCAAAATTCAAATCATCTTATAATTCCTCGTAAAACCCAGAATTCAGAATTAAAGAAGAAAGGTCACCGAACATTCCACAGCTCAAAGATACCAACTTTTTCCTGCAAAATGGAAAAAATGATGCAAAAACGAAAAGGGTCAAATCAAGAACTTACAGTAAGGGAAGAATCAAGATTTTCAAGGGAAGAAGAAGTGAAAGATGGCTTGAGGTGCTGCAGCACGATTCTCTGTCTCTCGATTGCTCTTTCCATTATCACTTTCTTTCCTGTTCTCTGAAAATATCTCAGAAAATTCAACGATTGGACTGAATTCGGATGAATGAATTCTGGGTTATATAGATGTGTGTTTGTATTGGGATTTGTGAGAGATAAGGAAAATCCAAGAAAAAGGGGAAAGAAAATGAGTTTTCTTTTTTTTCTTTTGTTTCTTTAAATATAAAAGAGGAGGCGGAGGAGATATAATAGAGAGCAGTGGGGTTAGCAGAAGATGTGCATAAATTTTGTTGAGGATAAGTTAATGTGTAAGCGTCGGAGCTGACAAGATTACATTAGTTTTGTCATATTGCCACGCGCATTCTTTAGCAAGTGGGGATGCTAAGTACAAATTTGGATATTTTCTACTTTTTTAGAAGAGGTTTATTACTACTTCTAGTCATTATGGTAATATTCTAGATTTATCAGTGATCGAGTATTAAGTTTCATTCAATGTTAGTGACTAATGTAAACATTCATTGCTCATCATAGGGTAGGGTTTAAATTTTTTTTCATTACATTCATTGACTAATGTAACTTGTTTAAATTTTTTTGTTTTCTAGTATAGGGTAGGATTTAAGGAATGGGAAGGCGATTCAAAACCTCTAATTTTTTGGAGTAATGTTATTCATTATTGGATTTTAGATAATCTCATTTAAATTTTTTGAGCATCCTCATTTTATTCCTTCTAAAATGGAACTTTGTTTTTCTTTACACATAAGATGAACGATTAGATTTTTGTTGATAATTCCGAATATTCTTAATATTATTGTTATGTTTATTACAGTATGAAAATAAGGAGCCAATTTCTTAAAAATCTATTTTGCATTTATTCAATCTTAATGTGCAAGAGAATATAAAGTCTATAAATTTAATGGAGATATTGAGAAGGAAATTGCTTTTTTAGTTATGAATCTAACTGTCTTGTTATGTCAACAAATTAATGTGTGGATAATTTGATGAGAAAATTAAAGATTTTTTATCATAATGTTTTGCATTTTTTTCTTAGTTTTTGTTAATAGTTTACATATTCTAATGCTCATGACAATAGTCGATATGAGTGCTTTTTTTTCTTTTCTTAGTTTTAAACCAATTAATTACATTAGATGAGTTTTGTATTAATGTACTGTTAAAAATCTTAATAATAAGAAACATTTTAAAAGAAATACCGAGGAAGAGATCACCAAATCTTTAATTGCATAGGAGTAAATTAGATAACATGAGAAGGTAATATAAATTACTAACGTTGGAATCATCATTCGTACTTTATTAATAAAAAGATATGTGTGTGTGTATATAACATTTGCATTCAAAGCTTTCTTATGCAAAATAAAAATAAAAGTTAGACAGAATCCAATTCCAATCTTGCTAAGTTAAACATAATTCCAATCATTTAAATAAGCAAATATTTTGTTGAACGTATTTAATTTTCTGATAAATAAAAAGGAAACTTGAAAAGCATGAGAGTGTTTGTACGTGCGCTAAGGTGAGTGGTTCATTGCATAAGTACCATCCATTGAATTGCGTGCCACCAACAGAAGAAGCAATAATATATTAGTACACGGAAACGGGCTCCTCATATGGGTTCCTTCGCACAGTTATGCGCGTTAACTCCTAAATCTACCTTTGCTCCATCTGAGCCATTGATCCACAGGTCAAAATTTGATTCACCTTACAGTCTACGAAAGCAACGTAGATTAGCAAGTGGGAAGTATGATAAAGTAATAGCTAATGCAAGCTGCCGTTCCTTTTACGTTAAAGGGGGAGGAATCAAGTACGATCGCAGCACGTATTCGCATGATCGTAGAAGCGTTAAACTACTCTTGATTACGGCCTGTGAATTGTTGACAATGATGCTTCGTCTTTTTAAGCATACAAGTATATTCGTCAAAAAAACCTAATAGAACAGTGACAATAAACAATTTTTCTTTTCCTCTCTTCTTCTCTCAGATTAATATTATTATAGAAAGGGTCAAAAGATTGTAACTTTCCAATTAAAGCATTAAGGTATTTTCCTGTTTGGATTGTTATTTTGAATTTTTCATAGAAAAATATACTGTAGCAATTTAATGTATATAAAGTAAAAAATGTATTTAAAAAATGTGATCATGGAAAGCGTGAAAATTTTTTGTGAAAAGCTCTAATCCAAACAAGGTAGGGACCTCAAGGATGAGACAAAACTGGAAAAGAGATAAAACAAGAATGGACATGGCTGCTAATCAGTCCATAAGGACAACCCAATGCATTTCTATTAATAGAGAAATTCTGGACATGGGTTAGGTGGGCTTGCATTCCATCGAGCTCTGTTCAGTTGATGTAAACTCATGCAATTTTTACCCTAACGACGTGTTTTTATTTATGTATAAACCCCATTTAAATGATGGATAAGCACCCTGAATATGTAAGAACCAGACTAATCGGATTGAACGGGATAGAAATCAGCTGGACTTGCTGCACTGTTATCATTAATTCTTAAATTGTTGAATTGGCATATGCTAAAATTATCCTTTTGCATCCTTTTCTCAAATCTTTAGCAATATTAAGAATGGACTTTTGTGCTGAAAACAAATAATGAAGCTAAAGAGACAAAGTAGAAATCTGCAAGAGACGCCTTTGAATACGTATTACTTCAGTTAATTTGGATTCTCTTTTTATTTTTTGTTTTACTTGTAGTCTTCAATTGATATACGGATGTTGTGGATGGATTCCAAAGCCAGTCACCTTGTATTTTGGCTTATACTCAAGTCATTTAATGAAAAGATTATTATTATTTTTTTTGGTTGTTGTTAATATTGAAAAGATTGATAATATGTTTATGAATTATTCCATTATTAGGATGGTCATGATAAAGCGGTGCAGAACAGTTAAAGAGAGACATAAAATCAAGACCAACCATCCAGTCAGAAAAAGTTTAAGGAAACTAATTGTTTAAGTGGCTAAATTAAATAAGTCACTCTTTGTATTTAGCTAAGCAGCCATCCTCGCAAAGTCATCAGTTGTAGTCACCATTCTTTTCTGGGGACGACCTTGAGAAGGTAGAAAAATGGTCTAATATAAGCACAATCCACAAATATAATCCGTTCCTATAAATCCACTGTTGAAACCTTTCCTTTGCTTAAGGCACGGAATAACACCAAGTACACAAAGCGTGAGTTCATTATAAAATCACATAATCACCCATCTACTACATTGCATACCCTTCAATCTAAAATTTAGTAGATTAAAAAAAATATTGATTTCACTCTTTTCCTGTGCCTTTATAATCATGGTGGCATTGGATAAAAAAGGGCCCAGGATTGAATTTACAATTTATAGTTTGCATATGTTGTAAGGTGTACGAGTTGCTTGGATAAAAGAGAGACCATCATCCTTCAATTAACCCACAATGGTTCATCTCAATCTTCACTATACAAATTATCCTTATCATGACTTCAAAATTCTACTTCACCATGTTGGATTTTACATGAGAGACAGGGGTGTCTATATTCCTAGGTCCTAGAAAGGAATAGATTTTTAACAAACTAAACTCTTTATTTATGGTGTGATTTTAAGGAATAGATTTTCAATTAAATAAACAATTTATTTACGGTCTGACAAAGTCAAGTGTTGCGTAACATCCATATCTATCGTATATGTATTGCAGGTGGGGTTTTCTGGGGGCTCCTCCAGGAGTCAGGAAATTCCCAATCTTTTTTCTAGAAATTTCTATTTAATTTAATTCAGTAAATATGTGATTAGTCTAATAACTTACTAATTTCTATCCATATCTACCCACGTCTATCCTAACTAATCCATATCCCATTCCAACACACATTTCCCATTCAGGTGCAGCGATTACCTTCCACCACTCCGTCTCGAGCTGATTGAATACTTGATATTTACGTTATGCACTCCCAAATGGAAATTAATCAAAATAATAATATTTTAATTTTTAACTTATTTTTGGTATAACTATTACAAATAATTCATTATTATTATTATTATTTTAAATATATGCACGGGTCAGAATTTTAATTTTATTTTTATGTAAAAGCTTATCTTTTTGTAAAATTTTCAGAAAGCATTCTTTATCTTTTGCAATTCAAATGGTAGATAAACGTGGGTGGATTCAGAACCTTGTGAGTTTTCACTATACAACAAACATGGGAATGTTTGTTCTTCTTTTGCATTGGCAATGCCTCATCCCATTGTTTCAATTCATGCAGAAAAGATTAGTGACTCCCCGTAACCACAGGCTTGTCTTTCTTTTCCGTTTTCTTTGCTTTAATGCAGGGTTAATAACTTACCAACAAAAAGATATTAAGAACTTCTCCACACACACACACACATATATATACACACACATTGAGGCAACATACTCTCGTACAACACCGGCCAAAGGCTCTAGGACATCGGAAAGAGAAGGCTCAAGAAACAATGGCTGATCCCATCAAGTTTTGCTTCGTTCTTTCCATTTTTGTTGCATTATTTCCCTTTGGCCACCCCCAATCAATTGATTATAAACCCATTTGTGAAAGAACAACAATGGGCAATCTTTGCACTGAAATCATTGGTAGATCCATTTCAGATCATTTGAAGACAACTCCAATCGGTCATTTAACCATCCTCAGAGATAAAGTCAAGCTGTTCCTTCTTACTACTCAAACCCAAATTGGTGATAATCTAAGAAAGATCAATATTACATCTCGTGCTAAATATTGTCTTGATATTTGTTCATATCAATATTCTCAAGCTATTTCTCTGCTAGAAGATTTAAATTGGTATGATCTTGATAATAACAATTTTCCAGATCGTATGGCGATCCTTGAAAAAGTTCTTGACGCAGTTAATACTTGTATAAATGTCTTCTCACATCCTCCTATTCCTACTCCATCACCAATCAACGTGTACAATGAAGACACCAAAAAACTCATTGAAGTTACTTTACAGTATTTAAATCTTAATATATGTCTCAAAATTACTGCCTGTAATTTATAATCATAGCAATGTGCATGGATGAATATTACACTACACCATGCTTTCAAAGGCTTTCGATTATAGTATTGTTAGTTTGATTATCATTATATTATTTCCTTCATCATTATTCTCGAAGTTATTAGTCATCTAACAAGTTGACACCGAAGTTTTATTTCAAACAATTTGCAGCCTAGTGTTACAGGGGCATAATGTGTAGCATAGAGAAGTATTTTCTACAGGAAAGAAAATGAGAATAAAGAAAAGAGTGGATTGGTTGTTTGTACAAATAATGGCCTTATGAATTCTTTTTCTTTTTGTACAAATAACACTTGGAAAGGCAGTATTTTGTTTGAGAGACTTGGAGGAAGCTACAGAGGAGGAGAAGGAGGAGAAATAGGCTTCTGGTACTTCTACTTTGTACTCTAAAAATACAAGATAAACACAAAAAAAAAAAAGAAAAAGAAAAAGAGAAAGTGGACTAAAAAAAAAAGAGAATTCATTATTTCAAACAGTAAATAATTAAAGTGGGTGGTTAAAAATTACCATGAGGTAACTGAGCCTGGATCGAGAACCTAAATACTTGATATTATCCAATTGCTACAAATATGCATACATTAGCTCTTTTTGGTAATGGCAACGCTTCATCCAATCATTTTATTGTTAAAAAAGGATTAGCCACAGAATTTTCTTTCTTTTTCTATACTCTTTGATTAAATATTATAGAGTTAATGACTTGCCAAGGGAAAAAAACAAAAAGAAAAGAAACTTTTGATTAGGCTCTGGACACTAAACCAGAAGGCCATGAACAATGGCTGATCGCGTCAACCTTGGTTTTGTTCTTTCTTTCTTTGTTGCATTATTCCCCTTTGTCCACCCTAAATCATCTGATTATCATCCCATTTGTCAAAAAACAACTATGAGTAGTCTTTGGAATGCTATCATTGATGAGGACAATGCCTATTATTGGAAGACAATTCCAAGTGGTAATTTAACAATACTCCCAAGTAAAGCCAAGAAATATGGTATTACTACTCATATACAAATTACTGAACCTCTCCGGATTAATCCCAGCCCTCACCTTGAATCTTCTCTTCGAACTTGTTTGGATCAATATTCTGAAGTCATTTATGTGCTACAAATGTCATATTGGCCTGAGCTTAATGCTACCACCAACTATCTAGATTTCATGACAGAGCTTGGAAAAGCTCTAAATCGAGTTAATGCTTGCATAAATGTCTTCACACAATTTCCTCCTCTTCCTACTCCATCACCGATCAATGTGTTTAATGCAGATGCTAAAATGCTCATTGAGCTTAGTTTACAAGTTTCAAAATATAAGAGAATCACTTCTTGTATATTCTAAGTATAGCAATAAGTATCCATGATTGGATTAATGTCATGCTACACCACATCTTCAGAAGCTTTTCCTTCAAAGTCTTCAACATATGTATAAATAAATAAATATATCAGGCCATCCAAAGTATATGTTACTTTGAACATATCAGATTTTCTTGGTTATTATTTGATTTTTTTAATATCATATCGTATTTGTTATTTAGATCGGGCCATTCAAAGCCTTTGTTTTTTAATTTTATTCAGGCGTCATATCCTTCATACTGGATTCACTTCTTAGCTGGTACCAAATAGACGGATCCATTTTTACTTGGGAATCATTTTATCAAACAATTGATTATCTTTTGTTTCAATCAATGGACATAGTAGTTCTTTGGACGTGATATATGGGTTGTCTCTCTCTCTCTCTCTTAATTTGCTTTCTCTTATTTTTTGCTTCATGAATGTAGGTATTTAAGTCCTAAAGTTGGAAATGAATATTACGTATGTGGAAAATAATTTTAAAAAAGCATAGAAAACGCAAGCCAAGTCATGAGAGTTCAAAGCCAAAAGTGTGAAAATGAGGTAAAACTATAGGGATCTGTATGGATTAGTTATTTTTGGAGGCGTTTTTTGAAAAATAAGGATCCAAAGAGTGACTCTTATTTTGTGCTACACAAATTAACTCATACTAACTGAGAAACATTATTGCTGGAATTATTATTCAATTCCATCTTAAGAAAAACGCTAAAATAGCAATTTTGATCACCGAAAGAGATATACTCACAGGAGGTGTCCGCAACTAACAGGCTTCTGTTTTAGTACATATGCAAGATAGGATTCTCAATTGCTTTAAAAAAAAAAGAAAGTAATCTGGCAATTGAATGGTAGGGGGCTATATTGCTAGGATTATCATCAAATTAAATAAGATGTCTGCAGGAGGTCACCAACGTTTCAAAAGTTTCATTTCACTTACACAACTAATTTTCGTACTAAATAAATTTTCAAACTTTCTGAAGTGAATTATTTTGGCCGTTATAATCCATTCTATCCTTCAGATAGTTTGAAGTTGGCCATGTAAGAGATGCATCTCTTTTTGAATGAACAATTTCGTCATTTTGCTGCCAAAATTCCTCTGTCCAAACCAATTAAAATATTGTTTCACTTTAGAAAAACTCCCAAATCCCAGCACAAAATCTCGATCCTCACAAAAATGGAATCTAGCCTTTCCTAAAACTAGATTTTAGGGTTTTTTTTTTTTTTTGGAGCGATAGAATACTTAAATTGATTGAGGCAGATGGATTTCAGGTGTAAAATGACGAAAACTTGCCTCTCACATGGCCAATTTGTATCTGTTTTGACGTAGAATTGAACACAGCATAATGATCAAGATGAATCACTTTAAAAAATTTTGGTAACCTCATGCACACTTTACCCAAAATGATTTGTTGGATTTCAATTACCACAAATATGAATGTTTTTTTTTTTTTGGGCCGGGGCATCGTCAAATCGTTTCATTGGAAAAAGATTGGCGACTCCCCGTCACCACAGGCTTATCTTTCTTTTTCCATATTCTCTGCCTAAATACAGGGTTAATGACTTACCAAGAAAGAACTTCTGCACATACAAATCTAGGCAATATGCCCTCCTATGTTATCCGGCCAAAGGTAATAATCGGACAACAAACCAGGACTCCACAAACAATGGCCAATTCCGTCAAGCTTTGCTTTACTCTTTCCCTTTTGGTTGCATTATTCCCCTCTGGCCACCCTCAAGTAGATTTTCATGATGTTTGTCAAAGAACAACTATGACTAGTCTTTGCAATTCTGTCATTGATGGAGATGATGGCCATGGTTCTAAGACAACTCCAGTTGGCCATTTAACCATACTTTCAACTAAAGCCAGGGATTTTAGTTTTGCTGCTCAAGAACAAATTCGTCAATATCTAATGCCCCTTCTCGAGGGAAAAACTAATGACCCTCGTCTTCAATATTGTCTCCAACTTTGTGCAGATCAGTATCTAAGAATTTGTTATGCTCTAAATTGGTTTTATTGGCCTGAGTTTAATGGAACCAGCAATTATCCAGATTATATGGCCAAGCTTGGAGATGCTTTGGATGGAGTTAATACTTGCATGAATGTCTTCACACAATTTCCTCCTATTCCTACTCCATCACCTCTCAATTTGTATCAAGTGGACATTAAAATGCTCATTGAGCTTACTTTACAAGTTCTGAATCTTAATACATGTAACAGAATCACTGCTTGTAGGTTAATGTGATCGATTTATCATCATGCTATCCCAGATCCTATGAAACTTTTGCTTTGTTTCTTCTATATATATATATATATTGGTGTGTAGGCCTTGTAAAGTATTTGTTACTTTGAATATTAGTAAATTTTGCCCTCCTAAATTAACTTTTTTCTTAAATGGTTTTGTTCTACGTTTGGCCCCTCAATGACTCGTCCTTTTTAGTAAGAGTGACTGCCTAGTAAATTTATGTCTCGGATCTTTTTAGTTATCAATTATCTTGTTTCTCTAACTTATTTTCAGAGTCAGAGTACTCGTGTTATAGCAAATCCAACTAATCCAAAGCCATGTAACGCAGCATAGAGTAAGAATGAAACATATCATGAGTCACCCCGGATAACAAAATTCATGGCCTTGCACTAGAGGGATCTAAAATTCCTTTACGGACTGTGATTTGATTATTCAAGCCACGCATTTTATAGTTTGACAAATCCAAAGAGTGTGTAAAAGTGTTTCGTTTTGGTTTAAATGGACAATTCATATTGAGCAACTGAAACTAAAGACCATGATTGACACATACTCCATATACGTGCATGCATACAAGTCTATATAGGTATATAATTGTGTGTGAATGTATATATATCATACATGTGGTGGGTTTTTCCGAAAAATTTTCTTTACGTTTTTCTTAAAGAATTTGTTTCATTGCTCTCCTTTAGTTCCCAAAAGCACTACCCAATTCTAAAACCTATTCCAAAATGATATGAATCAAATCCAATCTTTTGTTGCTCAAGAAAATTAAAACGATTTTCTTTAATGAAAACTATATTTCTAAATTTAAAAAAAAAAGGAGAAAAATTAGCCTCAACAACTAGAAATAATAGCATATGAGGTTGAAGTAATACCAAATAATTAAAATTTTATGGTGAAGGTAACTTTCAAAAGAGATCTAAAACACTCTACTCAAACTCCTATCAAATCCAATTACAGTTGGGTGATTAGGGATGGATTTAGAATCTTTCCTGTCAAATGCAGCCAAACTACCGCACATTAGCATCACACTTTTTATTTCCCTTTGGCAATTCTTCATCCGATCGTTGCACTGGACAAAGATTAGTGACACCCATCACCCCTGCATTATTAGTCTTATATATTCCGTATTATTTGCCTATATATAGGACCAAAGAACGAACTATTTATTACATATATACATTATGAAGTAGCCAAGGGCTCTGGGACGACAAACAAAAACTCCAAAAACAATGCCTGATACTGTCGGCCTTTGCCTCATTCTTTCCATCTTTGCTGCATTATTCCCCTCTGGCCACCCTCAATCAGTTGATTTTCATGTGGTTTGTCAAAGAACAACTTTTACTAGTCTTTGCAATCAGATCATTGATGCATCCAGCTCCGAAAAGTTAAAGACAACTCCAACCGGGCATCTAACTGCACTCTCAGATAAAGCCAAGTCATATATTATCACAACTCAGACGCAAATTGGTGATCTTCTCAGGAGCAATCCCAACGCTCGTCTCAAATATTCTCTTCAGACTTGTTCAGATCAATATACTAATGCTCAATCTGCGCTAGAGATGTTATATTGGTCTGAGCTTAGTCCCACCAACTATGTAGATTATGTTGAGGCTCTTGGAAAAGTTTTGGATGGAGTTAATATTTGTAAAAATGTCTTCATAGAATATTCTCCTATTCCTACTCCATCACCGATCAATGTGTATAATGTATACGCTAAAATGGTCATTGAGCTTACCTTACAGGTTTTACATCTCAATATATGTAACAGAATCACTGCTTGTAAATTACAATGAGAGCAATGTGCATGGATTTCTAGCATATTAAATCAAGTCTATGAATTCCTAAAGTTTTAATATAATTTGTTATCATTTCGTTTGGGTATCATATGCTTGAGTTGATACACCTGCTTGCATGATGAAAAACCAAACCAATTGCTGACCCTCAGATTATATTAAAAAACAATCATTCGGAATATGTTGTTGAATGATGTGGAAACTAGTCATTGAATATAAGTTTAGGAATTAATGGTGTACGAACTAACCATTCGATGGCTATATTTATCAAATGCACTATTTCAATTTAGTGAAATGATAAATAAACTTGAGAAAAATCTTTTTTCCTTTTTTAGCATATTGCTCCTTGTGACTTGCCTAAAATTTGATAAATGCTCCCCAACCCCCCCGGGGCCCAAAAAAATTGCCTCCCATCAAAATTAAACACTTCTTGCACCATATAAAATAGGTTCTTAACGGAATCTATCAGCTCGAAAGAGAATGGAATTCAAACGCTAATGAGGCCGAGAATGATGTGTAAAGATTAAACTGTTAGATGAGATTCTCTTAAATGGGTTCAGCGACTTGGTACTAATTCAGTCATTTTGAGAACAAATTTTTTGTTGCTCTTGCAATCACAAATGTGATGTCTCTATTTCTTTCACACTTCACTATCCTTATCAAAGAACTAAATTGATTTGAACTACACAAATCAGTCAGTTTATTAATCAATTTCTTTCCAGGTTGTCGGCAGCGTCAACTTCTATGAGCTTCCCTGGCAAGAAGATTCCCAGTGCTTCTTCTACTTCAAGAAAGGTACAGGATTCGAAACATCCCACACGAATTCTCCTACAAGAAAAAAATCTTGCCTCTTCAATTCAACTTTGGAGGCTAGAATATTAAGAGTTCACCGACTCTTTCTTACCTGAAGAGTCTGGAACTACTAGGTCTATCTATTCCACTACTAGAATGCTCTGGTTGCATTTGTATATTGATAGGAAAAATGTGCACTGTCTCACTTGTGAAATAACCGACATACGGGTAGCATAAATAGGACATTGCAGTCGTTGTAGTGGTAAGGTAAGTCTCCAAGCTTCAAGTATCTTGGTGTTGATCCTAGTGAGGTTGTGTTTTAGCTTTGAGTCTTCAGTGTTGTCTCACGTTTGTATTACTTTGATATGTATAAGTATTTTGTGTTTAATTGTTGCGTATTGTTTGCAAAGTTTAGCTTGACAAAAACTAATATAGAATTCCAAAATGGCTCGAGCCTTCAATGCCTTTTATGAGGGCTGGATAATGAACCAACAAAACTTGCTTGAAAAACTATTGAGCCTTTCATCTTTAGATGGTTTAGTTGATGACAAAGATGACAAACGCAGAGACTTGATTGCTCAAGTTTTAGCCGACTATCGACTGTACCATGAAGAGAAAACAAGAGCTGTGTATCAGAATGTATTTCTCATGCTCTCCCCACCATGGTTGAGTTCTTACGAAAGAGCTTTGCTTTGGATTTCTGACTTCAAGCCATCCACGCTTTTTCCTCTGATTAAGAACTCACTGGGAGAAGATTTATCCGATGTACAAGAGGAGAAGATTCAGGTGATTAGAGCTGAGACTTGGAGATTAGAGAAGGAAGTTGAACAAGCAATGGCTGCAGTTCAAGAAAGCATTGCCGCCCCACCAATCTTCAATTTGCTGAGAAGATATGACAGAATTGTGGACGGCGAAATATCGGAGCCAGATGCAGCTATGGATGAGTTTAAAGAAAATATGATAAGGGTCATCGACGATGCTGATGCTCTCCGAGGATCAACTGTGATGAAATTGGTGGAGATTTTGAGCCCTGTTCAGACTATCAAGTTCTTGGCTGGTGCTTTTCATTTTCTTCTTCTAGTAAGAAAACGGGGCTCGCAAAGTGATGCCCAGAAATCAGAAATAACAACAAGAGAAGTTTATCTGTAAATGGGATACCAGCTTGATATCCGTTTTGGATGAGATCTTTACTTTTAGTTGTTGTTTCCATCATGTTGTTAAGAGATACCTATTGTGATGGAAGTTGGAATAGGTGCCTAAGCTCTCTTGCAACCTTTTAAGGTTACTTCATGACCAGCTGCCAAAAATAAGGTTACTTTATGACCAAAATTCAGGAATGACAAGAATAGATGCTCATCCGTAAATGGAATGCCGGCTTTTTATCCGCTTTGCATGAGATTTTTTTTTTTTGTGTTTCCATCATGTTGTTAAGAGACACCTACTGTCATGGAGGTGGAATAGGTGCCTAAGTTCTGTTGTAACCTTTTCAAGTTACTTCATGACCAAAATTAGCTTATTGTCTCGAATCATTCTATGTTTGTTTCCTCCAAAAAAAAAAAAAAAATTGTGTTTGTCAGCTTTGATTACATTGCATTTAGTTCAAGCTAGGTGATGAAAAGTTTGACAAAAAAAAAAAAAAAACACGAACTCTTATTTCTTTTTTCTTAAAAAAAAAAGAAAGAAAGAAAAGCTTGTGGACGTCTACAAATAATGTTTTCTCAGCAATGAAGTTTACGAATATTTTCCATTTTGTGTAGGTTTTTTAATGTATAACTTGATATTGATTATTTTACTGAACTGTCAAACGATGATGTGAACTAATCGGTTTATATACAAGCTTTAACGAATGAACATCCAACTCTTGACATATGCTACAACCCAGTGACGTTGTTTCTATTAACAAAGCATCCCTTTTTCTTCACTTGAGTGCAAGTGTAATTTTGTAAATAGAGATTTTAGGTGCTAAGTATAATAATGCTAATATGAAAAAAAAAATACATAGTGTTTAAGGTGCAGAAGTTGAGATTTGATTAGTTGAGGGCTTGATTTTGGAGGCTGCTTTATACTTTTCCTTTTTTTTTTCCATTTTAAAAACTAGTATAAGAAAACGTACTTTACACATTATTTCATACTCTCAGATAAAGTCAATCTTTTCTGGAGTCATTCTAGCTTCTCTTAAACGTTCTCTTCGTACTTGTTCAGATCAGTATACTAATGCTCAATTTGCTTTAGAAATGTTATATTGGTTTGAGCTTAATTGATTCTATCCACTGTTCAGGTCATGTTGAGGCTCTTGAAAAGTTTTGAATGGAGTTAATACTTGCAAATACATCTTCATATAATATCCTCCTATTCCTACTTCATCACCAATTAATGAGTCTTATGTAGATGCTAAAATGGTCACTGAGCTTACCTTGCAGGGTGTTTTACATCTTAATATATGTGACAGAATCTAAATTTCAATGAGAGCAATGTGCATGGATTTCTAACATATTAAACCAAGTCTATGAATTCCAAAAGTTTTAATATAATTTGTTATTGCCTCTTTTGAGTATCACACACTTGAGTTGATACTGAAGACTAATTCATGACCCTCAGATTAGATCAAAAGCAGTCATTTGGAATATAATTGTTGATTTGATGTGGAAACTAGTCATTGAATATTAGGTTTAGGATTAATGGTGTGGGAACTAACCAATGGATGGCTTTACTCATTAAATGCACCCTTTCAATTTTGTGACATCAAAAAATAACCTTGAGAGAAATCTTAATTTTTCATATTACTCCTTGTAACCCACCTAAAATTCGATAAATGTCACCCCAACTCCTCCCACATCCCCTCCCCCCCAAAAAAGAAAAAGACAAAAAAATTGCCACCCATCAAAATGAAACACATTTGTGCACAGTATAAAATAGGTTCTTAAAATTAAAAATATTGTCAATTTATATAAGAGAAATTTCTTTAGAGACTTCGAAAGAAATGCGCAACATTACCCAAGATATGCAGTATTCCAAATTATATTTCATTAATAGTTGTAACAGTGACCAAAAATGATAAATTACATGTTTTATTTTAGACGTAATTCAAAGGCATTGACCTTGAACTTTCATCAAATAGGTGAATGGAATTGCATTCAATTCAGCAGTAAAACAACGCTGAAGTCATTATTCTCCTATGTTAGGCATCCTTCGCAGCCGCCTCACTTGAATACGCTCTCCTGTTTTTTGGTTCTTAGCGACTGATATTACAAACTTTCCCAACACTTTCGTCAATATATATAGTTGCATGTATATATATCCAACAAAATTAGAAAACAAAAGGCAAATGTTTTACTTCTCCGTGTACTTCCCGCGTCAAGTAAACTATTGTATTTAAGCTCATAATATCCAAAAAAAGAAAAAAAAAAAAAGAAAGAAATAAAGAGTCTTTAATTACTTTTTTTTTCCTTTCTTTTCTTTTCTCTATGGCTTTATTTATTTATTGTTATTATTTTTTATCTGTTTGTCCTTTCTCAACCGTCCAACGGTCTAAGTATTGACAGACGCATTGTTTCTATGTCATCAACTTTTGCAGTACACAGTATTTAGTATAGACAGCAACCAGAAATTGGGATCAGAACAAAACAACAAAAGTTGCAGTATGAAATTATAAGACTGACCGACCGGAAGGCTAGAAGCCACGAGCCCACGAGGCACCAGCTCCTCTTCATCATCATCATCTTCACCGCTAATTTCCCACCTTATACTGCACTTCAACGAAGAATAAAAAACGCACACCTGAGGATGGAATAGAACAAGTCAACCCCACAATCCTTCTTATATGCATTCTTATCGACGAAGGAATTTGGTTTGAACTGCACAGATCATCCGAATCAATCAGTTTTTTACTGGAATCTTTCCCATGTCGGCAACCGCAACTCCTATGAGCTTCCTCACTAAGGAAATCCCAGGACTACTTGCTATTTCAAGAAATACAGGTTAAAAAACTTCCTATATAAACTCACATAGGAGGAAACAATCATCCCTCTTCAATTCAGCACTCAAGGCAAGAATTCCAAAATGGCTCAAGCCTTCACTGCCTTCTATGAGGGTTGGATGTCGAACCAAAAAAAATTGCTTGAGAAGCTCTTGAGCCTGTCATCTTTAGATGCTTTGGTTGATGATAGAGATGAAAAATGCGGAGACTTGATTGCTCAAGTTTTAGCTCACTATCAACAGTACTTTGAAGAGAAAACCAGAGCTGTAAATGAGAATGTATTTCTCATGCTCTCTCCGCCATGGCTGAGCTCCTATGAAAGAGCTTTGCTTTGGATGTCTGACTTCAAACCATCCACGTTTTTTCCTCTGATTAAGAACTCTTTGAGAGAAGATTTATCTGACGAGCAGGTGGAGAAGATTCAGGTGATTGGAGCTGAGACTAGGAGATTGGAGAAGGAAGTTGAGCAAGCAATGGCTGCACTTCAAGAAAGCGTTGCAGCCCCACCAATCTTTGATTTGCTGAGAAGATATGAGAGAATTGTGGACGGCGAAATATCAGAGCTGGATGCAGCTATGGATAAGTTCAAGGAGAATATGATAAGGATCGTCGAAAATGCTGATGCTCTTCGAGGATCAACTGTGATGAAATTGGTGGAGATTATGAGCCCCCTTCAGACTATAAAGTTCTTGGCTGGTGCTTTCCACTTTATTCTTCAAGTGAGAAAGTGGGGTTCGCAAAGAGATGCCCAGAGTTAAAATTGTCAAATATCAGACCAAAGAAAGAAGGGATGCCTAGAGTTCTAGAATTAATAACAAGAGATCGATGTTTGTTCCGCCTAGAGTTCTGGAATTAATAACAAGAGATCGATGTTTGTTCCTAAATGGGATGCTTGTTTGGTATTCCATTTGCATAACAATTCTAATTGTTTTTTGCTTTTCCTTTATGCTGTCAAAGATGATTACTGTGTTTGAAGTCAGAAAAAGGGTTGCTGGTTCTCTCAGTTGGTTATGTTTTGGCCATGGGGGAACTTTAGGGAGAGCATTTTCTACTTAGAGTCGTAGCCAAATTTATCTGGAGTCTTGAGTCTATGTGGTTTTGTTTGCTTGAGAAGGTCTTTTTTTTTTCGAAAAAAAAAAAAGTTACGGAGGTCTTGACCTGTTTCAATCCTAATTTGAAACTATTTCAAATAGGAATGTGCCATAGTCTCAAGTGACAAATAGAAACATAATGTAGTTCCAAATGAGAAAGTGCACTTCTCCTACAAGTGTAAATTGTATACAGACGTTTTCGATGCTATATATATATATATATATGGCCACAAAATAATAAGGGTAATAATACTAGGACCGAAAACAGATTAGGTGTAGAAGTTGAGAACTTGAGCACTTCATTTGAAAGTGAACAATTTTTTTTTTTTTTTCGTTCTTTTATTCAAATCTAAAGTAGTTTATACTTTATTCCTATTATTACTTTAAGCCTACCTGAACCTAAACTATTGAGTCCATTATGTTGGACTCAATGGCTATGGGCCTGCATCAATTACCCAATTTTGTTTTGTTTAAGCCTCAATCAAAACAACCCAGTTTCCTCACTGGCCCAGCTAGTTTTTTGTTACTTTTCGGGTCTGATTTCGCCGTTTACCAAAACGTAGATCAGAAAAAGGAGAGCCCAGATACAAAGTCAAGTCATGCACCAGCAACAGTAAGGTGGTCCAACTTTGTTCAAGAACCACGCCTTTATAGAATGACGAATGTAAACAATTTGAGAGTGTCTTTGATTATTTTTTATTGACATTGATACAAGTATAAAATTCGAAAGCTCAAAGAAATTCTTTAAAGTTTTTATCCCATCTTGCCTCCATCCTTCAGCATCTTAAGAAACTGGAGTACAAACACTATGGAAGCCAAGAATGCCGCTTAGAGACCTACAAGTGTTGTTCGCTTGGATGGTGTGTTTTTTTGAATATTCATCTAAAATTATATTATAACTTACTTTAGCCATTTTATAAATAATATTGGTGTTTATTCAAATCACTAATATTTTTTTTTGGAACAAACCCTTCTCAAAATTTGATTATCCATCGCTCACTACTAGTACCCTATTTAATATATTCTTATGTTACTGTTGCTACAGAACTTATATGCGTGTTTTTAGATGTTATTGTAGATAGCACTTTAAGCAAATTTTATATTTCTGAAACAGGCCAAAAACACGTCTAGCATTGATTCATCTGTTTCTCTTCCCTTTTTTGTTATGTGTATCTGTGTACGTAGTTTGATTTTTCTTTTTTTCCGAAGAAGGGCACGATTATATTCAATAGTAGGTGTATGAACGATGATTTTTTTTTTTTTGGTGGAACTTGGATCTTCTGAGCTAAAGGTTAAAGTTATGAGGATATTTTCTTTCACCTAGAAAACAATACGAAAAATTTCGAAAGCAATGGTGTATAATGCACATGATTAGGATTTTGCATGATTAGAAAATCGTGGACAAGGCAATTTGAACAGGACGTCTTTTCAACCAACAGCACGCAAGTAACGGACAGATTTAGGGTTTGATGCCAATATAATCCTCCAAAATAGGTGAAAATCTCAATTTGCCATTTTCAAACTATGAAAAGTCTTAATTTGGTCCTCTAAACTGAAACTGCATTCTAGAGTGGCCTTTCCAACTTTCTTCAAATTCCTATGTTTAATTAGTCAATAAGTAACCTACGTACCTATTAGAGCTTCATTTGGGATTGCTGCGGTTTATAAAGAAATATTTTTGACAACTTTTGACACAAGTGTTTTTAGATTACCAAAAATTGGGCTCCTTAAGTTATGAAAAAATAATTACCAAACATCCTAGAAGTAATTTTAGTGCTTCAAATTGCTTTTTTTTTTTTTTTTGGATAAAAGCACCACCAACCCCAGACAGGGACTAAAACATATGTATGAATAATTTTTATAATTCTATATATCTCAAACTTCTTTATGAATAATTTTTATAATTCTATATTCTCAAACTTCTTTATTCTTTCTTTCTCTTTCTGCCTTAGAAGAGTAACAAGAAAAAGTGAGATTGTTGCTAACAAGAAAGGTGATTGGCTTGTGACATTTTTGCAATTTAATTAGGTGATGAACTTCTAACAAATTACACACCTTTGGATTTGATTTTTCGAGTAAAATGTATATTTAGCTAAGCAAAGTACAAAAGACCAATCAAAATGAGGTCAATCAAAACAACGACCGAAGGCGTCTCCAATGACACATTACATAAATCAAATCGTAATAACACAACAATGACAAAAAAAGTGGTTATCCTTGTTGATGTTTTTAAGGGAGAAAAAGAACTATAGGCAAAATGAAAAACAATTGAAAAGTCAAAGAAATTAAAAATATAAAAGTTCATACCTAGAAATATTAGCTTGTTAAAGGTTGGAGGGCCAAATATTAGAAACATTTCATTGTGAAAAGATTAAATGTTTTGGATATTTTAGAGAGCCAACAGCCAAGTTAGCATTAACCATAGTTTCAGAAGAATGTCCTAGAATACGGGCCTGTTTGGCACCCCAAGTTTTTTGCAAATTTGTATAATACCCATTTTTCCCTATTTTAGCTATAGGAACCTCAAAAAACTACCAAAATTTTAACATACATACCCAAAAAATTACACAAAAAAACTCCTTCATTCCTTTCCTTTTTCTTAAACAAAAAATACACAAAAAATACTCACCACCGACACTAGCCATCATTCATTCTTCTTCTTTTTTTTTTTTTCTAATGGTCACCAGATTGGTTGCGACCAGATTTGGTCGTGATCGGATGGGGGGGAGGGGAGGGTGGTAGGGGGAGAGGGAGGAGGGAGGGAGGGGAGAAAGAAAAAAAAAAAGAAGAAGAAGAGGAGGGGAAGGGGAGAGAGAGGAGAGGGAGGGAAGGAAGAAAGGAAAAAAAAAAAGCAGTGGGTTGGGAGGGGAAGAAGAAAGAAAGAAAAGGGAAAGGGAAAAGGAAAAGAAAAAAGAAAAGGAAAAGGAAAAGAAAAATGAAAAAGAAAAAAAACAAAATCTATCAAAAGTTTTACACATTCAAAAATTTTTCTACAACTTCTATACTAAGATACAGCAGAGTTTTATACCTATTTCCAAAAAACTCAAAAACTTAACTGCCAAACTGGCCCACGGTTTTTGAAAATTAGCTAAGAAGTGCATTTATTTTGTGTAATCGTTTTCGCAGCTAAGACATAGGGTGCACGTTGCTCAAACTGCATCCAAACAAATCCAGAACGCGCGTTCAATTCACTGTGTGGTCAGTCATGCATTACCTGAATTGTGGTTAGCATTGAATTTATAAATCTTCAGTAATCACTAATCATTAACACTTTTCAAGGATGGCAGAGTACTGGTGAGCTTTTAATGTCCCAAGCAATTAATTGTTGAATTTTTTGTCTTGCTTCCATGAGATATTTGTTCAGTTCAGTTATTATTTGTTGAAATTTAGATGATGTCCCATATTTTTATTATCATTTTGCTTATATCACAATTATAATTTATTTTAATTAAATTTTTGTCTTTCCAACAACTTTATTATGTAACGCATACATCACAAAAAGTGTTACTATAATTATTTTGAATAATACTTCAAATAATCTTCTATCCATCGATTCAATGGCCAGTGGAGAGTTTTTAGAGTCTTTCCTCGCCATCAGATTCAGAGTTCGAATTTGATGCCTTTAGTTTGGGATGATTAGAGTGTAGGAAAGGAATGGGAGGATAAAAAGAACTCCTATCCAATCATAAGCGTTTTCTCAAAAAATATGTAGGGAAGGTTGAATGATGAGTACTGCACGCGTCATTTGTCTCACCACAGGAGTGTAGGGAGGAATGGCAGCTCAAAAGTTGTCTTTAAATCTTAGGTGACAAAGTGGGGAAAAGGGAAAAATATTTGGAGGTGTCTCGTCCTCTCATTTTTTGGTGGGTAAACTAGTTGATCAATACGTGCTGGCAGATGCGGAATTTATGATGATTGTAGACAGGCCTATTGATTGGGTTATTTTGTGTTAGGGTTTTGTGAGCTCAAGTTCAGGCCACATGCAATACCAGTCAACCCAAAAGAGAGTGATGGGATAATTTTTGAGAAAAAAACTGTGGTACTTTTTTAATATAGTGTATGAGATAAAAAAAGCAGTTAAAAATGTGTTTATGATACAAACAAATAAAATTTTGTAAATAATGCACAATCCAAACAAACCCTAAGATGCAGTGAAAACAGAAGTTTTAATTACATAATAATTATTTGACTGGATTTTGATATACAAGTTTTCTCAATTCCCTTATAAATTTGTAAAATACAAGCTGAAAAAAATATTTCTAGACAAGAAAAGACGATAAGATGCTAGGAAAAATAATAGTTGATAGTTTCTTAAACACTACCATTAGAAAGCCATATTTATAGATCGATGGAGAGAGGGGTTGAGTTCAAAGTGCAGTGGCTCAAGATCAGTTTACATTTCATCAGCCTCAACCCAATATATTTAATGTCAAACAACCTAAATTAATGTTTGCCCGGCCCTATTAACAGTCCTAATTGTATATTGATGGTCTCTCAAGATGTGTATATATTAGCATGTATATGCTTAGATGATTGTACACGTTTTTTCTTTTATATTGTTTCTTGATTACTAGATCACTATGTTTCTGTAAATATATACCATTTATACTTAGTAATATACTAGCATACCACTTTATCAATGTACATTATCTCTCCCAATCGATGATTATTAATCTAACATCGTACAGGAAAAGGATTATGCATAACAAGTTGATGGTCGTGCAGCAAGATTCTCTTACAAGGGCTTAAATGAGTTGTAACTTAGTACATAAAATGTATTCACTACATGTTTAAAGATGCTAGTCTCCTATTTGTGAAAAAAAAGAAGAAGAAGAAGGCACAGAAAATCAACTCATTGAGCACAAATTCTTTAAGATTTCATTTGGATTGAAGAGTTTGATGAAGGACTTGAAACCCATATAAAATCGCTCTAATTATTTGAATTAATTAAAAGTTACTTGATCTATAGTTCATCAATTATCAAAATACATTTTAAACATTACAATATTTTGTGATTTACAAATTTAAGTACCTTTTAAATACTCTAAGGTTGTGTCTGGATCGATGGATTTAAATTTGAAGAGGGATTGATTTCAAATAACTCTTATATTGAATGAATTTGAAATTTTTAAACTAACCTATTCTATCTTATAGGTGGATTTAAAATCTCATTTTTAAAATAAAATTTTCAAATAGTAGAAAAGATTTGGATTGTGAATTTAAAATCAAATTCACCCATCCAAACACAGCATAAAACAATTAGAAGGATCTGAAATCCTTCAAATCCCTCAATTCAAATCCAACCTAAAATAAAAAGGGGAAGGGAGTGGGGGAGGATGAATTTAACATGTGGTAGACGTGCCAAAAATGATCAGACTAAAAAAATACAGCATGGAACTAGAAGACTGCAAATGTGACACCCCAAATCAGAGCAGCTAAATGGGATGCCCGACTGTTCTGCAATTTAACATGATTGCAGCGTGGGAGTGTGATGGAGAGGAGACATCATCCATGACGGACTGAACCCCTCATTTGCAGTTGCAGGAAACAAGGGAGACAGGGAGGAGTTTATTAACGGTGGTGAGATATCTAGGGTTCCTCCAAGTTTCCACTGGTACGTGGCATCTTTACATGATACGTAGGACTAGATACATTGCTCCTTGAATTTCCATTTCTTTGGCACGAAGAATTAAGGTGAAAAATTGCAAAATGTAATCTTTAATGCTCCGTCTTTTTTTTTTTTTCAAAGTATTCACACATATGTAAGTACTGGTTTTTCTACCAGTTATTGATAATTTTAGTTAATTTTAGTTGGTAAGTCCTTCGAGGGCTTTTAAAAGGGTTAGATTGTGCATACTCGAACTGCTCAAGTACGGTTTCAGTAATGCATTTTCAATTTAGTATGCATGAATTTTATGTAATTTATGTCTTTAGTTAACCAGATGGTTGCTGAGTTAATATGTTTGCTCACGAAATGCTAAAATCGATATAAACCATTTATTTCCAAACCGTTGAGAATGTTATAATATATACTGAATTCTAGTGGCGTTCATCGCATCTTGAAGCTACTGAATTTCGTAGCTTGGTTTGAATTGAAATATTTGATGAAAGATTTAAAATTCATGTAAATCGCTCTAGTTGTTTAGAATGTGTAAAGGGTATTTGAATTTGTAATTTATCAAATATCTCGATGCATTTTATACACTAGAATAACTGGTGATTTACAAATCTAAATTCCTTATAAATGATCTAAATAATTAGTGAGATTTAAGAAAGTTTCAAATCCTTCATCAGATCCCTAACATAAATGTCAATATTTGAGAGAGTAGTTGGGATCATAATAGCTTAGACGAAGAAATGAAAGCTTTTCGAATTTCCAAATAAGAGAAGCCTTTCTAAAGCACGAAAGGAGGACATAGAGTACTTCTACCTTGATTCATCACTCGAATTAGAAAAGTTCATGAAAGAACCTTGAGAAACTAACCCCGTTGATTACTGTGAAATCCATTGTCGATCTCCCTGAATTAGATAACCATATCCAGTAAGTCCCTGAATTTATGGTTCATGATTAATTCAACATGAAGATATCTTGGTCGATACATGCTTTTGGTCCTTGCTGCTTTCAGTTGCTCTTCCATGTGTATAATATTTGGAGTTATAGAATAAACAGTCCATTCTTGTACAAAATACCCTTTAGGATTTAGTATTTTTGGTCCACTTGGCTTTCCTTTCTTTCAACTAGTAGTGTAGTCTAATACATCCAAGCAATCCACAGTAACAAAAGGACCAGTAGAGTGTAGTCTAATACATCCATGCAATCCACAGTAACAAAAAGACAAACCATGTGCTATTTAGTTTCTCAAACTTCCAACCAAATGCTATCGACTGAAAGGCTTGTATCTTTTATGCGTAGAAGGTTTTGAATCTATGCCCTCTTATTTATTTATGATCTCTTCTAATTTTCTATCTCATCATTCAATCTAACTCTAATAGCTTTTTTGAATTCGTTTAGTTTAACGAATTGAGCTCGAACTGAAATTTGAATTTCTATACTTACATGAATAAACGAATCATCGAATTCAAGCTACACTTATAAGTCGTCCGATGTTCGAATCCAACTCAAATCCTGTTGTATACAAACAGGAAAATGAACACTAGTAAGTATTCGACTCGATTCCGTCGTCAAAATCAAAATCTCCGCTTCCAAGTTCCAACCAATTTCAATCAAATGAAGCTTGTGTACTTTGATATGCTTCACGTGGCTATAAACCCCGATTATCAGACACGTGTTCTCCACCAACGTGATTTTAAAGCACGTGGCACCATGCCAGTCCACATCCGAGGGCTAGTGTCCAAATGGATGATTGGGCTCCAGAATTACTCCAAGACAATTTCGGTGATGTTTTTAAACATGTAGGGCCCGATCTGCACGGGGTGCATACTGCACCCAAGTGTCGTCGGTACTGGGTACAAAACCCTCTTCCAATAACATGGCGCAAGCTCAAGAAACCCCGTATGCCTGACCACGTGCAGGCCCATATGCTTCCTCGAGTTCATATTCTTTGACCAAAATTTGCTACTGTTCTCTTCCCCCGGTTTTGTAACTTAAAATTTGGTGCTTCGTGTATAGCTTGCTACAAGATTTGAAGACGTCGGAGTTTTGTTCCCAAGAAACTGATTCCGTATGTGGTAAGCTTAGGTCATGACAAATTCATGGTACAAATCCTCTAAGAAGTTTGTGTAGACAATCTTCTCAAGTATGTTTGTTAAAATTAAGGTTCTTTGTCTACATTTCACACCCGTCCTTCGTTCCTCGCCCAATTTGGGGGAAGCAAGAATTTTATGAGGTACATTGACAACACTATTGCTACTCTAATAGAAGTTAGGCCAATAGAACAAAAGTCGTAAATTTTGCATGATTAGTCATAAAAGCGAATATTTAGAATAAGTAGGATCAATTAAAGTTCTCGATCGATCATCATAGACTCTGTATAGATTGTCAACTGATCAGAATCAGTTAAAGTTACTTGTTGCTAAATTTTTTTTTTTTATTTTGACCTTTTTTGACTATCACAAAATACAAAACTATATCAAAAGCAGAAGAAAACATAAAAAAACAAAAAAGAAATTAATCATTCAAGATCACAATCTATGTGATCAAACAAGAACAAATCCTGAGGATACGAGATAGATTTTGGAAGGTTGTGGAGTGTTCGAGTAATTTATGTGACAAAGAAGAATCCAGATACATGTTGTGTTCAATGTGTATGTGATGGTGGCTACGGGAGGATTGATTTAGATTTGGAATTCGGACATCATCTTTGATTTGAGCATAACTGGAAAATGGAGTAAACAGGCATGCATGCATGTACGTTTGCAACAGTAGGTCCAAAGCTGTTGCCTTAACTGGGCTAACTGGCATGCATGCACCTGAGACTGAGGAGTGGAGTCTGACCCTTTAGGGAAGGAGAGGGTAACAACGACAACATCCAGCCTGATCTACTCATGAAATGGATGCCAAGAACAAGTGAAGGGAAGTCTAGGAAACGACTTAATTCCCCGAATTTTGGTTATCTTTCATATGTACTACTCGTTTTGTCCGTTCTCACTGTTCTTTTCTGAGAGTAAAATATCTAGAATGGTGTAGTGAATATAGAAATGAGGACTCTCCCACTTTTGTAAAGTTTTCACAGTTGATCAATTATTGAAACTCAAATTTTGATCGAAAGAAAAAAGAAAGTCAGTAGCTGCATATTCAGAAGAAAAAATGGTCCGAGCGAAGTAGGAGGCTAATTTTATAAAAGCAATAGCCTAATTAGTCCACTGAGAGACCTAAGTTGAATTAGGAATCCTATTTAGCAAAAGGGTGTGTCCTCTTTTGGTACCTCGATTCTCACAAAGTTCTTGTTTTTGACAATTCAAAGGTCGGAGAAGGATTTTTTTACTAATAAATCGATATTCAAAATCATTCCATTCGGGATCTTTTACAAAATTTTTATAGATTCTGTCATTTCGCGGATTCGTATGAAATAACGAGCTAATGAATCCCCTTCGTCTTGCCATTGAACCTCCAAATCAAATTCGTGGTAACACTCATAGTAAAAAGAAGAAAGAGCTTCTCTAAAGCTTTTCTTGTACATAAAGAAGAAGAGGGTGTATTGGCTTATAATTTTGTCAGTAGAATGTGAATGATATTTGTCAGGATAAGTCGTAGGGTGTGCCAAATGCACAGAAACGCGACTACTATGTATTATAGTATCTAAGCAGGGGAGAATGACGAAACTGTTTAGCAGAAAATGCATGATATGTGTGAAGTTTTTTCCTTTAATAAAATATCATAATTTCACTAAAATCTACATCAATGGCAGAAGTTATCTTCTCATCCATATAGGGACAACAAAGAACAGATCTAAGAAGAATGGATACTACAAATATTTTAAAAAAAAAAACAAATAGAAATTGTAATCCTAGGAGCATCTGTGCATATTTATAATAGCGACTAACTATTTCAAATCCATACTATGGTAAGATCTACAAGATGGATTTCTAGATCTGATAATCAAAATTTAAAAAAAAAAAAAACTCAGATCTAATGATAGAAAAAATTAGAAAACTATCTAAAACAAATTCTATGAGAGAAGAAAACTCTCACTAGAAAAGTTTAGGAAAGAAATAAAACTCCCATTGCACAATTATAGAAGAGAAGAAACTCATCTAGAAAACTTTGAGAGAACCTCAATTCACACAAATAAGAATAAACTAGAGACGGGCTTCTTCCATAGGAAAGACATGCAAGAGTTAGCGGACGTTTTGGTTAGAGAATTTTTTTGAGAAAGAAGGAATAGAGTCTTTTGGAAGTTTGAAAGTGCGTTATGGGTGAGAAAATAGTATCGTATTTTGCTTCCCCAAAAGATGGACGGTGACGTGGACAAGGAGGATCTCTTTGTCGCAATTTAAGATTTGTACATGCAAGGTAAGATCTTTTGATGTTTCGATGCTCCAAAGGTTGAGTAGCCATTTTTTAACCCAAAAAAGAAAAAGTTTTTAGTAACATGTTTGTGCATGAAGATTGTTTCTTTGATTTTATTCTTCTTTTTTGGTACAGTTATTGAGTTTTAATATATTATGTTTTCTTTCTCTTAGGTAGCATGTCTAATTGAAAAGAATCAACGGATTATTGAATACTTGAATTTTACCCATTTTCCATCGAACTCTTCCCAAATTAATTTTACTTATAATTTCTCCTTCTTCCAACTAGTTCTATCTCTTTTAATGAACCTAAATTATTCTTTTTATCTATCTATGGTAACTTTGCTTAGTATAAATTTAATTATAATATTGCTAAATTTATTAACCCTCATAGAAAATGATAGATCATTCATGTAAAAATATATTTCATTTTTATGCTCTATTTAATGAATATTATCGCATCATAGTAAATTTTCGTATAAAGGAGTCTAAAGACTAATATGATAGTTAAACGTTTGAAATATAATACTTTTCTGATGTAATTATGAATGATATGTAAAAATATTGTTGATAATTCATTATGCCTTACATTGATTCATAAATAATCACAATAAAAGAATTTCCCATACTGATGCACAGGCTAAATACTAGTAATATAATTAATCCAAAGCAGCAAATGAAATTAGAAATACCATGTGTAATCAAAAAAAGAAAACAAAAACAGAAAAGTGACCAAAGAGATGAAAGATGGCCCAGTAACAATAAATGCTCCTGTCTACATGTGACTAATTGTAAGATGGCCCAGTAACAATATTAGGCCTTAAAAATTTCTGATTACAAGAATCACCAATCAATTTGGTGGACTGTCATTTGTCCAATGAAAGCTACTTGTCCACTCTTTAAGAAGAAAGCCACCAAAAAAAAAAAAAAAAAAAAAACTCTACTTTGCACCTCTAAGTTTATATCATTTTTTATTTTATATTATAAGTTTCAATTCTAGACGTTTTATATCCCTTACTCTCACTTCCAGACACTTTACATTCTAAACTCTCAAGTTTGTCATATTTAAATTCAATTAATGACAACTTTAGTAAAATTAACAAAATAGAGGACCTTACGAATTAATAACAATGTGCTAAAAGTCGTCAAAAGCAACCAAAAGATCATAATTAGAACAAAATAATATATTATCATTGATTTGCACCATTTATATCTCATTAATTTTGCTAACAATATTAGTGATGAAAATCATACAAATCAATGAAAATGTATTAAAAATGATCAAAAAAAAAAAAGTCGAGATATTGCAGGTGGAATAATATAACTGACACCATCATTTCTTTCATTAATTTTACTAATGTTGTCATTGATTAGTTTTGATTGAAATAAATTTAAGAGTTCAAGGTGCAAAATATTTAAAATTGAGAATTCAGGGTGCAAAGTATTTACAATTTAAATTTAGAATATAAAATGAAAAATGGTACAAGTTCGAAACTGCAAAATAGAGTTGGCCTTTTAAAAAATTCGCAAAGTCATATTTGTAGATTTAGCTTGATAAAATGAAAATCAATTCACTTTTTTCATTCTTTTTCTTTGTATATTTAATGGGAGTCAAATCTTTGGATTTACTGCCATTTCAAGGAAGTCGTGCCGTCGATATTTCCTAGATGATCACCCTTGAAAAATTTATTCTGCTTATACATCACATGTTATTATCTTTGAGATCATTCAATTTCTTTTTTTGTAGGCAGGATTATTTATTTGTTTCCTGTTAATAAGAAAATCAACATTTTCTTTTCTGTTGCATATGTTAAAAAATTACACGTGTCCTGTTCTTCCATCACTGTTCACACCTGGACTTGCATGCACTTTTCGGCCTCTATATATAACTTCACTGGGGATCCATCTCGGTGTTCCCTGTCTCTGTGCTTGTCAAAGTCTTAGGTGTTCTCCTCTTTAAAATTCTCACATCTATACTTTTTGTTTTTCTTCTACCTTTCCTTCCGGCATTGAACTTATCGATCACTAGACATGCAAGCTTACCACCACCACCACCTTTCACCACCGCTACCCTCTCAAATTGTTAGCCCACAGAAATCTGTGCAGCCTGGCCAAACATCAGTTTCATGCAAAATTCTAATCCATCCATCCAAGAAAACACTTCCTAATAGGTTAAAGTCACCTCCTCCACCACCGCCTCCGCCTCTTTCACCCCCGCTGCAGCCACCACCCGTAACCTTTCCTCCACCACTAGATGACCCTCCTAAACTGAGCCCATTTCAAAAATTTGCTGCTGGAGCGCTGGACATGCTAGAGAATTCAGTCATAACTAAGTGGGAAAAGAATCACAAGCTGAACCGGAAAGTGGACCCTGCGGTTCAACTAGAGGGAAATTTCGCACCGGTTCAGGAGTGGCCGGTTAGGCACGGCCTCGAGGTGGTCGGCCAGATTCCGTCCTGCCTAGAAGGAGTCTATCTAAGAAATGGTGCCAACCCTTTATTCTCTCCGATCAACGGTCACCACCTCTTCGACGGCGACGGCATGATCCATGCAGTGACGTTGCAGCCGGAGATGAATAGCGCTAGCTATGCATGCCGGTTCACTCTGACGAGCCGGTTGGTCCAGGAAGCCGCGCTAGGAAAACCAATTTTTCCCAAGCCCATCGGGGAGTTGCATGGCCACCTGGGCTTGGCTCGGCTTGCATTATTCTCGGCTCGAGCCTGGCTGGGCTTGGTGGACGCTTCCCTGGGCATGGGAGTAGCCAATGCTGGCTTAGCTTACTTCAACGGGCGGCTCCTAGCCATGTCCGAGGATGACCTTCCCTACAGCGTCCGCATTACCGGAGATGGTGATCTCGAAACGGTCGGACGGTTCGATTTCGACGGGGAGCTTGATGATCCGGTGATCGCCCATCCAAAACTGGACCCCACCACAGGAGAGCTTTTCACACTGAGCTACAACGTTGTGAAGAGGCCTCACCTCAAGTTCTTCAAATTCGACAAGTGGGGCCGCAAGTCACGTGACATTTCGATCTCCCTCGAGCAAGCTACCATGATTCATGACTTTGCCATCACGGAAAATCACGTGATCATCCCGGATCAACAAGTGGTATTCAAGCTGTCCGAGATGCTGCGGGGCGGGTCACCCGTGGTCCATGACCCGGAAAAGATTTCCCGTTTTGGAGTGTTGGCAAAAGATGACTCTGATGAGTCAAGAATCCAATGGATTGAAGTCCCAAATTGTTTTTGCTTCCATCTATGGAATGCATGGGAGGAAATCAATGAGAACAGTGGCAAGGTCATTGTGGTGATTGGATCATGCATGACACCACCTAAATCAATTTTCAGTGAAAGTGACGAGGAGCTTTGTTCCGAATTATCCGAGATCCGGTTAGATTTAGCGACGGGTGAATCAACCCGACGAGTTATTGTGTCCGGGTTGAACCTGGAGGCCGGACAGGTGAACAAGAAGAAACTTGGCTACAAAACACAATTTGCCTATTTGGCTATAGCTGAGCCATGGCCTAAATGTAGTGGGATGGCCAAGGTGGATTTGGTCACGGGGAATGTTACAAAATTTATGTATGGAGACCAAAGGTTTGGAGGTGAGCCGTATTTTGTACCTGGGGAGACAGAAAAAGAGGAAGATGATGGATACATTGTGAGTTTTGTTAGAGATGAAAAGAATGGAATGTCTGAATTAGTAGTAGTTAGAGCTGCAGATATGAAGAAAGTAGCATTAGTCAAATTGCCCTCCCGGGTGCCATATGGTTTTCATGGCACATTTGTTACTAAAGAAGATTTAAGTAAGCAAAAAAAACTTGGTTGATAACAACTAGTTTTAGTTGTACATAATATATATGCTTATCTCTGGACCACCAAAATATATATATATATATATGTACAGATGTTTATCTAACAAAGTTGTGTTATCACTCTACTCCTCGTTGATATAGTGTTCTAGAAATTCTATTTCCAATTTAGTCAATGTACTCTACTTCATCCTGGAAATTCTGTTGTCAAGCCACGAGGATTTAGGATATAACTTTGTTGTAATTGGAGAAAATAATCTTAGTATCTTATTCAACACTAGACAAATCCTAGCACCGATAGACGGTTTGGTAAACAACTAGCGGAGACACAAGCAAGAGACTCTTGCTCCTAATAATACAAAGTCGATCAGTTATGGATTTGGACCAGTAAAAGCAACTATTATTGCTTTCCCTCTCAACCTATGTAACTTTAGGTAAGATCAAGAGGGGGATGGCAGATAGGATTATTAAGATTGAGATTAGACTGCATCAAATGACTTATGGTGGTGATTGCATAAAATAAGGAATAGAAAGAGCTATGGTAGGATCATTTGAGTTAATCCATGTTAGTCCTTTCCCAATTTAAATCCCATGGCAAAGGCAAATTTGTTTGAGCATATATGGAACTATAATTTGTAGTCCCAAACAAATCCCACCTATATTGTACATACTCACCAATACTATTTGCCCATTTGGTATCCAGCACTGAATGTATTCTCAGTGCTGCAATGTTGGATACCAAGTATCCAATCTTTGGATCTTTTTCTGTTTCTTTTCCTCTTGGTGGCTTAAAAATGAAAAAGAAAGAGCGGTTGTTTTTATCTTGAGAGGGGATGTTGATCTTTTTAGAGAAACTGATCTTTACATTTCCACATTGTCGGAAAAAAGAAAAGGCAAGCTACAAGTCAAAGCTTTTAATCCCATAATGCAAGGACATATATATAATACTTGGCTACTAGTCAAAGCTTTTAACCCCATAATGCCAGGATATAATGATAGTGCTTAAGCACAAAATAACATCTTGAACCTCTTTTATGTCATGCATTAAAGCCATAACTACACATGTTTAGAGCTAAATGGCTAGATATTTGTAAATTGGTTCGTTCATGATTATTGTCTTTAACCGACTATTTCCAAACATAGTGCATCTACCTCATCAATTGAACATATGAAATCAAATGTTAGACAGCAAAATATCTGCTTCTTGTCTGTTCGATCATCGATTTATCATGCTTTACAGGTTTAGGCTAAAAGCTTCTGAACATTGATATTCGTCAAATGAGATAAATATATTTCATTAAGGTGATCGAATAGGAAGAGGGGGAAAAAAAAAAAAGAAGAAGAAGAAGAAGAAGAAGCAAGAAACAATTCAAGTGGTAACGAGGAAAACAAAAGGTAGGACAGAAAATTTGGAAAATTTTTATGGTACTCTTTGGAAAGAAAGGAGTACTCTAGATCATAATCAAATAGGAAAATTTATTTGGTTACACCTAGTTTTCACATTTCTAGTGGATGACCTTATCTAGGAGGTAACAATAGAAGCACCAGGATCCACGTCCTATGGTATATTTCATAAGAAGGTTCTATGGCAATTTTACTACGCAAAAGTTAGATTCTCTGTTGCTAGATACCAGAGAGATAAAATGTCCAATCCTACTAGCAACCATCACTATTATCTGATTTCTGTGCTAATGTCCAATCCTGTATTTCTTGTAACTATTCCATGTACTACGTGTAACATATCTATTGTCTAATCTTGTGGTCACATCCAACTCTATGGTGCTTATAAATTGTGATCGCTCATTAGACTTTGCACTACATTCCTTCAATTGGAAGGCACTAAGACAATGTCGCAATGCTAGAGCTCGATTCTCTAGTGCTAGATAGATGACCAAGGTCTTGAATTTTGCCAAAAGAATAGGATAATAACTGAAATTTTTTTGCATAGTATTACTCAATAAGTTAAACATCTTGTCACCTCATTTTTTGGTGCATTAGCAGAATAACCAAGTTGAGAGCAGGAGACGGGTTGCTGCAGTGTACTTCTATGAGGGTAACCTAATTCAGGACAGCAGAAAACATGAGCCAAATCTCATCTTTTTCTTGATTTAGTGCTAATTAAGAAAGAGAAAAGATATGAATATTCCAATTTTCTTGTGTTGAGCTGGAGAAGAAATTTGATTTGATTTAAAGGGACGTCCTTAATTCTATTTCAATTTTCAGGCTAGAACTTAGTGATAAAAATCATAGTGATCTTTTCTCTTACCCCAGATCTTTTTAGTTTTGAATTGGCCCACATGTCCAAGGCAATGAGAGTGGACTTTTTTTTCAGTTAGCCTTTAGCCGTAAAGTGCCAGCGCCATATCAATCTACTTTAGTGATGTGTAGTTTGCGCAACAAGGCTAGATATGGTTTCCTTTTTCGGTTACTGTTGAGATACGGTCGACTTAACAAAAATTAATCTGAAGCCGATTAGAAGGATGCAGTATTTAAACATCTCCTTAAAGGTTATTATATTACACTTGTTGGAGTTGATTTAGAAAAGAAGAATGAGCACCATCCTAGAGGAATATGGAAAAGCAATGACGTAACATTTTGGTAATAAACATCTAACCAGGCACAAGTTCACTGAGTGGTTGAAGCCACTTTAGTTTACAGGGGTGTTGAAGGAAATGAGTACCGTCCGTTTGGAGGTTGACATGATATGACAGGTCCCTTACACTGACAAATAAGAAACAAATATAGTGAGTTGCTATTCAGTTTCCAGGAGGATATGGGACAAACTTTGTGCAGGATGCTGGGTTAGGAGGTGGACCAACACCATGTGAATTGCAAGAGAACCATGAGAAATCAAACATCCAGAACAAATGACCTAACGATCAAAAGCAGCACAGTGAAGAAATTAAGAAACTTTCCACCCCAAAGAAAATCTCTTTCTGCAAAGCCTACTCACTTTTGCTCTGATACCTTTGCTCAAGGTGCAGACCTGATGTTGTGCCAGAAGATGAGACAAAGAATCAGCACTGAAACATCAAAGCGTAGAGGCAACTTCCCCTTGAGTTCCATTGGTACCATTTTATGGGTGAAGTTTATAAGACAGAGATGTCAAACAGCTTTACTTCAGAGGAATCTTTATCATGATAAAATTTGGTGGTTTGAAGTAATTGTTCTGAACAAGTCCCATGAAAGTACTAAACTATAAGTGGCTTAGAGGGCATGGTTAAGGGTCTTTGCTCCTCCCCTTAGAACTATAGGGTGATCTTGATCATCCCTATTCCCTTATTCCACTATGCTTTGTATGTAAAAACATCAAGATGATGAATACATATTGGAAAAGAAGATATTGTATCTGAAGATAGAAATTCTCGAGATATCTTACCTATGTACAATTCCTTCTTTCGTGGGAACAGAAGCTAAAAACACCAGCAAAACAACATGATGACCAAATAAAATGTTTACCCAGCTACGGATGCGTACTGGATGATATAGTTAATAGCATACCACGTCTGTCAAATCATTAATGGTGAAGCAGACTATATTTCCTGGATGAAAGCACATTTAAGGTCTCGGAGTAGCATATGAGTCAGGGGACATTCAAGCACAGTATGCGTTTTACATCACAGAAACTGATAAACAGAGACAGGAATATCAATCACCTATTCTCACAGAAGGCCACATAGCACTTGATTACCAGCAAACATTCCCAAAAGAGCTACACTGGTGTGAATAACTTGCTTTAGCTGTCACCTAATGGTAAGCTGGCCATTTTTTACAAATCATAGAGCATGTTATCTTTTGGTCCCTAAATATCTTATGGAGATATTTCTATAAAGAACATTGCATATTCTCTTTTTTCCACCTTGCAAAACAAAGTTTACTCCATAATATATGACATGTTACATTACACTTCATTTACCAAGAAATGAACAGATACCTGAATCCTACTTATAAGTGTTTTTTCCGGGGAAGATCTCTTATATGTACCATATTCCAGCAGGTATTTCAAACTTAAGCGTCATCAAGGAAGTAGCTAAACAATATTCTAAATGGAGATGAACTCAACCTCAAAGTCCTTTGCATTAGCTTTCCATTCTTTGTTTTAAGAGTGACAAAAAGGATGGCAATAAACTGTGTAAAAACCATAAGCTGTGATAAAGTTGTAGGACAGCAATTATGTCTCCAATCAAATGTTTACTGTTAAAAAGTGTCGATAAGCCGATGAAAAAAAACAGCAATTATGTCTCCAATCAAATGTTTACTGTTAAAAAGTGTCCATAAGCCGATAAAAAAATCTTTACTAATATATATGTTAAAATCAATTAGTTGTAAAGAACTATTTACCTCCCATGTTCTAGACGAGCATGATGCCAATGCTCTTGCTGTCAAAGCACTGCAGCCAATGCTCTTGCTGTTAAAGCACTGCAGCACCAGAAGACTTGTCTAACCTATTTCTCTCTGCATTCTTATCACCTCTATCTGCTTTCTCTATGATAAAGGCTGAGAGAAAATACTGAAAGTATCTGTATTCTTTTGACCTACTACAGTACTAGACACTGAATTTAAAGTACTTGAAAATAGAAATAAGAAAGCCATGCTCATATTAATGCTGTTGCATAAGTTGTCATGGAATGATCAACTATGCAACTTTATTCTCACATTTCGTGTTAAGTGGCAGGGAACTTGGTATAGAGCAGCAATATAAACCATACATTTTTCACCGCACATGTAAAATTCAAGAGTTAAGAGGGTTCGTTACTGTTACCATAGAAGGCTGTAAGTTTCAAAGCACATTGATACCCAGTATGTTTGGCAAGGAAACTGCCAGCGGAAAATGGTATTCCAAGACTTATTAACTTTTTGACTGAAAACTAAAAATTTCACCATCCCATCAGGAGGTGGAGAGAACAAGAATTAGAAAGCAGCATGAAATCAGATGCCACAATATATTATTGTCACACTGAATTAGCAACACAAATGTTCAAAAATAAACACATGAATGAACATTTGAGAACATGAATTTGAATTTCAGTTGGTTTTTTCATTGACTAAATATCCTCACTGTACAAAAGACTATAGCAAGCTAGAATGCGGTTCTCTACTCTCTCTCTCTCCCTCTCTCTCTCTATGCGTGTGTGTTTGTATGTATATTTTTTTCTTCTTACAAAATCTGTCTTGATGACTTACATTGGATTGAAGTTTTATCTTCTAGCTCGACTCTGTCTCTTTGGCTGCAGTGCCATTGACATGATACGCAGCCTGTTTGTTATTTGTGTGAATGATGGCCTTGCAGCTGGTTCTGGTGACCAGCATTCTTCCATCAACTTTCTCCACTCAGGATCACAACGTTCAGGGATGCAAGGCCTGAGAGTGTTATTTACAATCCCACCTAAAAAAAGAGTCAGGGAAACAAACCTTAAACTAAATTATGATATACCGAATTTTGAGAGATAATAAACAGAAAATGAATACTAGAACATTATTTTAGGAGCAAGCTGCTAAGTGCAGAAATCAGAATTGCAGGACAGCTTAATCACACAATCATACACTTAATGATGCAATGAGGAATTCAATGTGATTGAATAAACTCTCCCTTAAGCACCAGCTGATTATTAAACAGAAAATAACATATCATCAATTAACCCTTGCCACCTCAATGAAATCTTATAACTTTAGTTCTCTATAGAACATACAGCATCACCCTACCTAATGTGTCTAAAAATGGAAAAAACCTTTTTATTGTCTATTAGAATTACTTCATAAAACCTAAGGGTTACTTATCCAAATGTAACCTTTTTTACCAGAAATTACACAAATATTGCTGGTTTTGATAGGGTTCACTGCTTAGCAGTTAGACTTCTATATCTTTGAACGCCTATTAAGCCCAATAATGTTATTATGATTTCCAAAATATTTGGGTAAATAACCCCAAATCACTTATCCAACAAGCAGTGAATATATATACACATATAATAAATAATAAAGTTGAAAAATCATATAAGATGGTCAAATTCAAAATATGAACTTTTAAAGTAAACCTCAACAAGAACTTCTACATGCCAGGTTAGTAGACTTAACTCGTAACTGCATTAGATAAATCATTTAAGAAATTACATGAGCTGATACGCCACAGCATTTGATTTTGTTGAAATAAAAGGAAAATAAAAAAGCAAGGCATATGTTGATCGATTAGATATTGTACATGTTATGAACCTCAATATCAACCTTCAAATTGATTCCATTCATCCCACATACACATAAATGTCTTGTCTATAATGGAATTTCAGGTAGCTGCACATGAACTATCTGAGTTGCATTTTAGTCTCTCTTTCAAGTTCTCTCCACTTTCTGACAGTGCATCAGGAACATATAACCAGTAGCAAAGAGTGAAAAGTAAGTTTACTTCTCCAATTCTTTTGAAGAGTTTAGTTGGAGAACCTAGTCGCCCTCATTTGTTGGTTGTATGGAAATTAATAAGGAATGTCTAACTGTCTTCAAATATGCATATAATGGTGTCCCAACGAAATGCAGAATTTCACAGCTGAGGTGCCTTTTCTTCTCTTTGCCTTTTCTTATTTGTTTCTTCTTCTGGTTTTGCTCTCTCTCCAGAGAACAGTTCAAGAGATGAACAAAGAAATTTTTATACAGAATTCATGTAGTCTAGTTCTAAAATAGCTTCAATAAAAGAAGATATCACTCAATCAAGCACACAGCATACATGAGACCCTTGGATGCTTTTGCAAAACCAAGTTGCAGCTATGTGGTGGCAGTTCCAAGCATAGTTACTAGTGTAAGAATTATGACGAAATGTCATTTCATCATAAAAGTCTACAGCTTAATATAATCATGGGAAGCATTAATTCTCAAAGTTGATTACATGTATGGTGGCTTTTTAATCCAAAGTTCCAAAAAAAATATTTTGGAGTCTATATCAGGCAGAAGATATTTCTTTCATAGATCCATTGCCAAAGTAACCACAAATCTTACCTATGATGGCACCACAGTGCAAGTTGGCATAGGGCTCCTCTCCTGTTAGGATCTCCCACATTGTGATGCCAAATGAAAATACATCAACCTGTCAAAACCCATAGAAGGCAAACATGAGCCTGAATGGACAATATGCAAGGTTTGTGCTCCAAGCTTCCTGATTACTAGCTTGCCAAAATCAAAAACTCTGGGAATAGAGAACTAACTTTTTCAGAAACTCGATTACTACTTCCATGCAATAGCTCTGGGGCCATCCAGGGAAGTGTTCCTCGGACACCACCCGAAACAAGTGTATTTCGTTTAATTCTTGACAGTCCAAAATCACCAACCTGAAAACCATGACAATCATTTTCGCGTTTGAGGTACCCAATCAATTCATTGAATAAAACTGTGTTGGAATCATGTCTGACTGAATAAAGCATCTTGAACAAGAACCTTTCAGTTTACTAAAGAAGGCCTAAGACTTGAGTCATTAGGTCTACTACTTGAGACACTAAGACTTACAAGTGAATTTCAAAACAAACACAAATGGTTGTATCAAATTGAAATTTAAACCAAATTTCAGCATAAGTACCTTGCATACTGGCCTTTGAGGATCTCCCAAGTTAACCAGCAAGTTGTCACATTTTAAATCAAAATGAACTATATTCTTTAAATGTAGATACTCCATGCCAAAAGCAGTATCAAGTGCAATCATAAGCTTTTTACGTCGATCAAGTGCTCTGAAAACAAAGTACCAAGTTCAGGGATCAGTTTTTTCTTTGATCTTCATTGAATGGATGAAGAAAGAACTTGAATTACCCCTTCCTTAAGAGTACATGTTTCAACGACCCATCAACCATATATTCAGTCACAGTTGCCAATGTTCCCCCAGGTCCATCAGGAACGACCCCATAGAATGCCACAATATTGGGATGGTGTAGCTTAGAGAGGATCTGAGCCTCTCTCCAGAAATCTTTAGTCTGCAAGCATAGAAAAGATACTGTTTATATCTTGAAGCTTCATCAAGCATGAAATATCATCAATCTAAAATGGATATTTATTCCTTTTCTCTTTTGAAAAAAATTTAATAACTTCAAATTACTTCAAGTGTAAAATTGCATGCAAGAGAGATTATTTCTTCATCATAGTAGAGAGGAAAGAACCCACCAATCGCTCTTGCTCTGAATGTCTCCCAGCAAAGCAGCTCTTCTTAATTCTCTTGATAGCAACATCTGTTCCCCTCCACTTTCCATGGTAAACAGTACCATATGTACCAGATCCTAACTCTTGGAGTTCTTCAAGATCAGCATATTTTATTATCTGCAAATAGTTTATGAAGAAATTGATCAAACTCAAATAGAATTATCACCAACAGTGAAGAGAGAAAGCTCATTATGAGCATTCAAATCTTATCTCAGCCATTCATTTTGTTCTTTTACAAGAAATATAAATATAAAAGAGAAATAGTAATTCAACCATTCTATCTGGTTAGTACCGACAAAAAAATTCATATTTTATAGTCTTCATAGTATACATCTCAAATGTTTAGAAAGCAATATTACAATCTATTCTCTCTACAGCATGATTTATCCAAATGTCTGAAGCTCTTCAACTAACAATCCAAGAATGTGAGGATACATGGCAAAGGAAAAGCTAAAATAGCACCTAAGATACTTTGGATGCCTAAATTAGATCTTGATCATTGATAGATCTCACAATCAGCAGCCCTACTAAATGAGGATCACATGATGATGTTATGAATTATGATGAATTTCTAGAGTAGCAACATAAGAGGTAAAACCAATTATATATTGAGTCAATGGAACATGAGTCACCATCAAGTATGATGCCAATGACATTCTTTCTAATTAACAGTTTTCTTGATTGAATCTAGTTTACTCTGATGTTTTGAAGCCGTGGCTCCTCTTTCTCTCTCTTGCTCCCTCCCTTTCTTTGCAACATCTCATAGTTTTTGCATAAACCAAATGGTTTATTAGGTTGGTTATCATGGGACGATCAGAAGACAGGAAAGTGGTGATAGCCCTGCTTGGCAACTTCTTCACTGACCTCTGGTTTAGTTTAAGTTTCAACGTTTTATGAGGACCCCGTGTATAAGAGTTTCTATGAAAAGGCCTTTGACAATTAACTAATAAAGAGTTACACTTGATGCTTAGGTTCAAAGAAACAACATAATTTTATTATCCGTATTGATTTTTGAAACTCAAAAATCAGAATAAATCATCTTTCAGAATCTAAAATTACCTTTTCGGTCTTCTAAGGTTGAAAACTAAGAATATATGATGGTATATCATGAACAGAATGATAAATGGATAGCTTTTCCTGGCAAATGTTACACTGACTATATCAAGTATGGTATCAAGACTAAGAGATTTACATTAGTAGTTAATACATTGCCAAACACATTGCAAATTATTGCTGTAACTCTGGGCATAATTAGCCTTATCTAGCGAGTAAAAAGGCCAAATTTTCCATGAGTCAAGCTTATGAACTCCAGCATGGTAACAGCATATGAACCGCAACTTTGCACCAAGGTTTCATCCAAATTTAGTATAATAATTTATGTGAATGAGGGACATTTCTTGTTCTAAGCTCAAGATATTATGGCAATTCAGGAAATGCATACAGAAAAGAAGAGAAAGCACTTATAAGTACCCTAAGAACACTTTCACATGTAACTCAGAAGTAACTAAATATTTTAAACCTGTAAGCCATAGATTCCAGCTTCCATCTCAATCAAAGCAGCTTCACCAATGGAGTCAACATTACCATCATGATCAACATTCCCTTCCTATGGAATGCACATTGATTTATTAGATTTCAGAATAAAAGTAATAATAATTCAGTAAGGGCAAAAAGAGACAAAATAACACCTCATTGTCAGACTCTATGGCAACAGATTCAGTCTCTGTCTCTCCTCCAAGGGTTGAAGAAATTCCATCACTTGGCTCGTCTTGCACTAGTGGGATAACCACCGGAGAGGATGGAATATCTGGCAGAATGGTATCAGTTACATCCTCTACAATGACAGTTGATTCCGGTGGAATACCATCATGCTGATTAGTTGAAGGATGAGAGACAGACATCTGCTCTGGAAAACAGGATGTCTCAGAAGAATCTTCCTTCAGACTCTCCTTTTTGCTGCACTTATGAGGACCTTTCACCATGTCAAATTCAGGATCATGCACAGATTCCTTGTGGACAGTATCCAGCCCAACCGATTTAGTGCTATCAGCTGGATTAGGAAATGAAAGGTCATTACTAAGAGGATAATTCAAGTTCAAGACCGGGAAGGATTTGTCTGCTGCTCCATCCATTCCCTGATGCGTAGATGATATTAATCCACAAGAGTTGTTAATCGCATTCCTGCTAAATGCTTTAGCCATAGTCTCACTCTCTTTCTGGCTTCTGATGAGAAACTCACATTCATTAGGTCTTGATTGATGACCTCCTAGTTGGGAGTTCTCAGATGTCAATGAATGTGATGTCAAATTTCTGCTTGTGTTGCCTTCCAGCTCTACTGGCAAGGGACAGTCAAGGGGCTTTTGATCAACACCTCTTACAATTTCTTGAAGATTAATCTTATCTTCTGTCAGAGTAGCATTAGATGTATATCTATCAGTAAACATATTACATGTCCTATCTTGGTGAAAAGTTGTGCCTTCATTCTCTGTCCACCCGTATTCCTTGTTCCAATCTGGTGCTGACAGATTCTTGTTCCTCGCACTTTGGTATTCGTCTGAACTCTCCAGTTGTTGAACCAGCCATTCTTGTGACAAATCACCATGTGAAGGTGATTTTTCTACTACATCATTTGATGGGAATGGATTCCTTTGTTCAACTGTGACTCTAACTTCCTCTTTTCCTTGCAACTGTGGTTGAGATACTGCATGAACAATTCTGTTGTGACTTTTAAATGAAGTACCAGTGCCAGGAAACACACCACATGTGTATTGAGGGAAATTTTCAGACTGCACTGCCATCTCATTTGCCATATGCCTTTTTTTGTCCATTTGAAGTTGACCACAAGATGGTGAAGCCACAACACTCTTAACAGTGCTATGAATATGGAGACCCAGTTCAGGAATCTGGTTGGAGTCCATACAGTGGCCGACAGGGTGAAAGTAATTTCTCAATTGGACAGCTTCTGGTGGTTGATGATGATAGTAGCTTGTGTTGTTGAAATATTGAGACTGGTCATATGATGTTTGCTCGGCAGCATTTGGACTGTTAAATTCATGAGCATTAGACCGTGTCATATCCTCATACAACTTTGTGTAGGAACTCCTATGATTATTGATTTGAACAGGCACTGGAGACATAGGAGAAGCAAGAAATGACTTAGACGGGTACTGTGGAGTATTAAAAATCTGAACCTTGGAGCTTGGATTACTCATTCTATTCAAGGAACTGCCCCCATTTGGTACCTCCAAAGGATGAAAGGACGTCAGAGATTCTCTTTGACCAGGACTACTATCCAAGGCATTCCCCATCTGGCTTCCTAGACTCTCCCTGCTAGAGCTCCTCCGAGGACTTGGGTCCAGCATGCCATTAACTGCAACGACATATTGGTAGTCAGCATCACCCTGTGGTCCAGTCCTTGCTTCGAAAGAACATGGGCTTTCAGGATCATTCAAAGATATAAGAAATATCCGCAACCTCTGAGAAGTTCTTTCCAAATCATGATATTCCTCCATCATATGATGGAGATCCTCATCAGAAGAGACAGATATAAGTGCATCAAGGTCCTCTCCTGGGAGCTGATATTTTATTGTGTGAGGTTGATTGCAGATTGCAGCTGTCTTCCTGACAAGTTCACTGTAAGTTAAATTTTTCCTAATTGACATAATTCTCGTCTCCCCACCGACATATCTAAGCTTCCCATCATTTGGCCTTGGTAAAATTCTTCCTCCAAAGCTGCAGAGGAACTTCATCTTTCCAGGAAAAGAATCATCTTTGTATCCCAAGCCAGAGTCATAAGGCTGGTATGCATTAGGGGAATCTGAAGGACATATAGATGGACCACAAAGAGTACTGTCGATATTACTTCCATCAGAGAACCTTCCCTGTTGCTGTCCATTGGTGGCATTATACTCTGTGCGGTATCTGTTTGCACCACCAAAGTGTTCCTGGTTCTCTGCTTCTAATGCATATCCTCCTCCCCGTGGAGAAAACTCGGAGAGCTCTGTACCACTTTCAGAGTCTTTTCTCTGTAGGCCAAGAAGGCCAGTAAGATCCTCATACACAAGAGGGCGACTCTGAGCAACATTTATACCTGTTCTATTCTGCTGTTGCTGAAATGTATCAATTATAACCGGTGGTCTTCTAGGTGTAAGACGTTCCCTGAGGAATTCTTCAGAAAATTCCTCACCCGTCTGCAAAGAAACATTAAGTCCACTATTATATCTGTAGTTTTCATCACTTGGAACAACATTAATTGGCTGAACCTTGAACTGCTGCCCCGAAGCACCAGGAGTTTCACCCCTCATGATTCCAGAAGCAATCCAAGATCTGTTCCCCGCTTTATTTCTTAAGACCAATACAAATGCAAAAACTCCCTGGTCAAGATCCTCACAAAATCTTGGGTATCAACTCTTTCTAAACCTCAAGTATGTACAAACTAAATCCTGCAGATTCTGCAACTTGCTGCCTCTACCAGCTACCCTCCAATACTCAGTATATGCGTTCAAAAACTCCTCTAGTTGGTTCAAATTACACCACTAAGCCCAACTAAATCGATGTATAGTTTCTTTTATTTTCTCAAATTGACAAACTTCCCTTCAAAATTTCCTGTTGCTGTCCACTCAAATCCTGAATTCAACTGTATCAACCAACCAAAAGAGCAAGAAAACGAAAACGGAAGCAATCAATCATGAGGGCATTATTTAATAAGACATAAGCTGAAAAAATGTTACACATTTTATGATCAATGGTCCCATACTGAATGCATACTATTCTTTTCGACAAACACACTTGCAATTCTTTTTATCCCTTTTCATCAATACATACGAAAATGATCATGACTTTGCACGTTTCTTGATAAAATTAGAATAAAATCAATAAAAACAAATTATTTGTAGCAAGCTTCCTGTACAATGACATACCTGTGTTGTAATCAAAAGTTTATGATAATTTCAGGGTGACATTGGGGATGATGACGGAGAAATTAAGGTTAAAGGGTTCCAAGAAAGGAACAAAAATTGAAGAATGGAGATCAGCTCTTATTTAACTTTTTCTGAGGTAGAGGAGAAGAGAAGAGAAGAGAAGAGAAAGGCGGAGAGAGAGAGAGAGAGCCAGAGAGGCGGGAGGAAGGGCATTGCATGGGTCTCGGCATTTTCAAAGAGGGAAGGGAGTGGGAGAGCATTCTGTTATTATAGGTTAGGACTTAGATTAACGCGGCAACATCCCAGCGTGGCGTGGGGTCCTTTTAACTGTTTAACTAATTTCTAAATCCCATTCCTCCTACTATGTGCTAATGTAGTCTTGAATCTTTGCACACTCCATTACTTCTCATCAAGTTTTTTTTTTTTTTCCTTCTTTTTCTCTCTTAGAAAATATTTTCATATTTAGGGCAAAAGTCTTGTATAATTTGAAGGAATCGTGGAGGTTCTTTGTTCATCTTAGGTGGAAAATAGAATTTATAATCAAAAAGTTACCGCTAAATTTTTATATAAGAAGATACTATTTGTACAGAATGGTAATACATTTTTTAACAGGTGTAACGTGCAAGTTAAATTTAAATTAAGTTGAAAATATTTTAGATGCTTAATACTTAATTTATTAAATATTCAATCAAGCGAAGAGCAATCAATCTTCATCCTCACATTCCACAAGATATTTTCCTTCGATGCTAATATCCAACATTCCTTTTTCATTAACTAAGATTTTCATTTTATGCCCTCAAATATCTAACTTAACAAGTGCATTAGTCAAGTTTTGCAGTTTCCTCTCATTTTTCTCTTTCCTTTTATAAGGTTTGCAGTTTCCAATTGGGGAAAAAAAAAAAAAAAAGAAAGAAAAATTCTGACCCTTTTTTCCCCCTTCTTCTTAAACAGGAGAGGATGGTCTATGATTGTGTTTCCTTATTTCTGGAAAAGGGCCCATGCAGAATCACCGGAAAATGAGACATGAGATGGAGTAACATGCACATCGTCAAACTACAACTGCACATATCAAAACTGAATCTAGGAGCTTTATGCTCCCGAGGAATCATCCAGCTTGATCGACGCAGGAATTACTCATCAGATTGAGGAGGTCCAATGATGATCATTCTCAAAATGAGGACTTCAGGTGCAGGTAGTGCTCATAGCAAATCATCCCTCCCCAGCAGCAAACAAAATGTCCAGCTCAAAATTTCTGTTTTTTTTTTTTTGCTTCTGGCATCGAATGGTACCGAGTAACCAACAATGGTTGGTCAAAAACCACCTTTCTTTCCCCAGTCACGGATGGTGGTCAAGCTCAATATGCTATCCCCGATGAAGCCGATAAATTGCACTCTCAATGTGAACTTTAAGGATTGATGTTCTAAAGAAACCTGCATTGGTTCATTTGACTCGTAGGAATTAACACGTTTTGTGTACGTTTTCTGGGACTTCCAAAACCTGTAGAACATTGTCTTGTTTCTGTCGCAGATGTGTGTCTATCTGAACTAGCATGACAAAGAACCCATAGCGTGTAATTTGCTGAACAAAATGTAATAATTCTTCAAATACTTCACAAAACACACACACCCCCCCCCCCTCTCTCTCTCCCCCGGGGGTCGAATGTGATGCATCTGTTCTAAGCAACCAAAGGAATTGAGTCCTGTTGTGCCAAACATATACGCACGCATACACAGAAAAAAGAAAAGGGGGGAAGGGGGGGAGGGGGAAGAAGCGTGTATTTCAGCAACAGAAATATATAAAACAGATCAAGTCCAATACCCAAAGACAGCATTCCGCACGTCTGCTAAGTGTATTCCCATTATTCTCGATTATTTCTTCAGTACAAGAAAAGGAAATCCTTGTAGATAGCAAATACCATAAAAACTCTTGTGTATCATATAAAATTACAGCAAATGAAATGGAGCCCATATTTGACTGACTACTGCAAAAGCTTTCCTCCAAGTAACCTCATCAAGCATGGAAGGAAGCTGCCTCGCGAATCCATACTCGCAAAATCTAAACTCCTCAATCCTCTACCCTGTCTACCGGTATGAATCTGGCCGCTTCGGCTTGGTCTGAACTACAGCCTCGATCTTCTCCATCACAAGAGGTGTCAGCTTTGGAATGACATCTATAGCTTTCATGTTCTCTTTAATCTGAAATTCAAAGGTTTTTGTTCACAAACAAGTCAACATGCAATATTGACTAAATACCCAGTAAGAAAGGTATAATGATTTGACGAACAGCTTCAAAACAGTGAGATGTCATCAAACCAAGAGTACTGCATATATTTGGCCAAAAAAAGTAGTTGATACATCCAAAAACCCAGTTACCATTAAATATAGCAAGATCTAAATAGCAGTAGTCTGTGACATGCATTTTGCAAAATCAGAACTTTACATCAATGGGCAGAGGTATCAAATTCGATATCATAAGTAGAATCTAGATTGCCACTGTGGAGCAGAAAGGCAAATTCAACCGTGAAAAGCAGCGACAGAAGCACACGCACACACAAAGGAGCAGAGTAAAATCTCAAAATTTTAGATTTGGCAGGACATGCAAGACTTGAATCTGTCCTACATGTGCCACTCTTGCGCACCATGATTCTGCAACTTAAATATTAATCGACATAATATTTGTTGCTTGCAAAGAAACACTTCCAGTGTGAGAAGAAAACAAATAAATCATCTCCCATAATTGTTTGTCCATATCTGCGTTGAGCAGATCAGATGGAACAGAGACTAACACATCATAAACTACTGTGTGAATCCAAAAATTCCAGCTAATTTCTGCCCAAGCTTTTATTATCCGATATAAGATATATTATTAACCAAGCTCGCTCACTTATTCTAGCTTTGTTAAGATCAGTCCTAAGATTGGCAGGGAGAAGATAAGTGGTAAAATTCTAATATGACAGCATACAAAGTAATCAACTACATGGAAAAAATCACATGGAATTAGTCAAAGAATTAATCCATTCTTATGAAACAAGTCTAAACAGCACAAAACTTAGAGGCTTGCATTTTTATCTATGAAAAGGCAAAAACTTTTAAGCACATAAAAAATTTAAAAGAAACATAACAATTCAGCATGACACAACTTTTCTAGAATAGGAAGCAGAGGAAAAAGCCACCTTAAATCAAACTGACCTGAGATTCTTTGGTTGCACCAGTAATAACTGATGAGACATTAGGATTTGCAGCACACCAAGCAATTGCAAGTTGAGGTAAAGAAACATCCAACTCCTTAGCAATGGGTTTCAGTCCATCAACCTTCGTCAAAACATCTTCTACCAATGATCTGTTTGCAAGATTCTACAAAGCATGCATCACACTTTAGTTTGCTGATAGGATAGGGACGAAAGTGCAATATTAATAACCAAACAGGCACAATGTACCAAGATAGAACTAGACTGTTCAGAGATGCTGTATGTCAAGCAATGAGAGTTAGTCACAAACCTTCAGCATAAATAGAATTAACCAAGTATATAGACATCCCAACTATATTCAGCTCCTATTCAGACCAAGTATCAAAATATTTTAATCACAACAGTTAAAAGAGCTACCCAAATTTTGTCCTATCATGCAGCAATTTAACGAAAAAGCAGTGACAGTTTGTGAACAAAAAGGATGTGCATATCCCTCAAATTTTGCACAATGCCATTCATTGATTTGGAAAAACAAAAAAATTTTGGAAAGAACTTCTTGATAACATTATAATATCAGTCAAAAATAGTTAAATGGACTGCAACTTATATCCATTCCCTCTATCAAGGGAGAAAGAAAGTAAATTTTGTAGTACTTCCTCTTTGACATATTCTAAAAGTTATTCAAAAAAGGGCACAAAATTATGCAGATTCAGAAGATATAGAAAATCAATCTAACAAATGCCAAGCAGTACAATGTTGAAATTACCATGTGAGGCATAATGTACCTACAAGAAAGTCCGACACTTTACCCAAAAAACAAAAAAAGGAATGCAAATAAAAATATGAATTGAGGAGACAGAAAAACCAGATTTCCAAAGAAAATCTCATCATTCAGAAGGATCTTAACTTAATTTATTATGCTGTTTGAAGTATGTTGGTGGTTAAATCAGTAAGTTATTTGTCCACAAGAGTTGCAAGTGGGCTGCTGCAGTAATCATTTATTTAGCAGCTTTATCATGTAATTGACCAACACTGCTCTAAAAGCATCCATGTCATTACTTATCTTGAACTGCGATATACTTGTAGATTGATTAAATCTTGGTCTCAAAGACTAGTTGTCACATAAAACAAAATGTATAGCTGTCTTATATCAATATGGCTTAAGAAATCTCCCCTCAATTATTCTAATTTCCTGCATTTTTTCCTGCCCTTCAAGTCCCACATCTAGAACAGACAGCTATCCCAATCCCTCCAAGTAGTCACTGTTTTAACACCAAGTCAACGGCTTTAAGTCTCATAGGACTACTCCAGGATCAGAGTGGCTTCCTAGTCATAAGTTTAACTTCGTAAACTGACGATCAACACAGACTTGGTGCTGACAAGTAAAGGTCCTGCAACAAGCTGATTATGTCCAAAGTAGTAGCCTTGACCAGATTTACTTATATGTGCATGCCTCATAACACACACATAACCCCAAAAAAAAACCAAAAAAAAAAAAAACACAGAGAAGCCTTTAGGCTAAACCGTGCTTGTCATCAGTAGATTGTGCTATGAGCCCCATCATCCCCAAAACCCAAAAAAAAAAAAAGGAAAGGAAAAAAGAATAAAGCCACACAGAGAAGCCTTGAGGCTAAATCACTCAAGCCTGTCACCAGTAGATTTTATGCTGGATAACACCACAACTCAAATTCTCAGAGGAGGCTGAGTAGAGCAACTATGACTAGAGTAGGATGTAGATTAAGATTTACAGCAACCAGTGTACCAACTTCGTGACCATTTTACCTTGTAATTATCCAGTGCAAACCGAGTGTCAGATGGAGGAGGAGAACCCAATGAGTACTTTCCGCTCAGAACACCAGATGCAAGTGGACTCCATGTGGTTAGACCAATGCCATAGTTATTATAGAGAGGGAGATACTCTGACTCTACCTGCAGCATATCATAGCAAATCAGACACATGAAAATTTCACATGGAACAACAATGAGATAAATGGACAAGTGAAATAACCATTGTCTCTCCAAGTAACTGGTAAAAATTGAGCAAAAAAGTCTCCAGTATCACAGAATGGCATTACAATAGACAATGATTGAAAGCTACACTAATATTTGGTCTTTAATAATCCCTTACAGCAATCTACTAGACGGCCATAATTAGCTTCCTAACAAGGGCCATGAAACTAAAGACACAACACAAAAACGATCAGGATTTCCTCAAGCAAATGCTCCAGCTTCTATGAAAGAACTGGTTTTGATGAGTTCCAAGGACATTTCCCGAATAAACAAATAGAAGACTACCTTCAATTAACAAATCCAATCAATCAACAATACCGTCAACTCCACAGATGTTGCGTATAAATCCCCAACAAACATACCAATCTCAAGAAATGATATGTCAAATTCAATCTATGAATATAAACTCCAGGATCAACTCGTAACTAACGAACAACATCCTATCTCAATAAACCATATAATTTTAAGTTTTCAAAACAGAAATCCAAAATAAAAACACAAACTTTACACCATCCATAAACTTCACAAACCTTGTGCCTGGAGAGCAGATTATACTCGGGCTGTTCAACTATGGGACCCACAAGATCCAACCTCTGAGCAACAGACCAAGCTTCAGTGATCTGCTGAGCAGACCATTCACTGGTCCCCCAATAATAAGCCCACCCCTTATCGATCACATGGTTCATAGCCCTCACAGTCTCCTCAATCGGGGTGCTGACATCGGGCCTGTGACAGTAGATGACGTCAACATAGTCCATATCCAACCTCTTCAACGAAGCTTTAGTCCCCTCAATAATGTGCTTCCTCGACAACCCTTTATCGTTCGGACCAGACCCGCCCCAGAAAATCTTGGTGGAGATTACGACGTCGCTTCTCTTCCATCCGAGCTCCCGAATCGCCTGTCCCATGATTTCCTCCGCCCGGCCATTGGCGTAAACCTCGGCGTTGTCGAAGAAATTCACCCCGTTATCCCTGCAGCATTGGAGCAGATTCTTGGCTTCCTTCACGTCCAATTGATTGCCAAAAGTCACCCAGGCCCCGTAAGAAAGCTGGGACACTTTCAAACCCGATCTACCCAAGTTCTTGTACTGCATCTTGGATATGTTGGAAGGATTTTTCTGGGTTTTTCTTTGTGGGCTTTTCTACTATGTCTGTTGCGTGTGAGATTTGGAGTGAGGAGAAGAAGGTGGAAATGGCTGGATTTCGGTAGTGCGTGAGTGGGCGTGAGGAGGCAAGAGAAGCCAAGAGTAATGGTCGGGGGTAATGGAATATATAATCAGACGAGGTGAAGAAGCCAACTTGAGGTAGAAAACTTCAAGAACAAGAGACACTTGTCATTTCTCTGGAAGTTGACAGCTTCGTTTTGGTATTTGTATGGCTCTGTTTCAACTTTCAACTTTGATTGGGTACCTGTTCCTTTCTTTCTTTCCTTTTTTTCCTTCTTTCTAGTTGCTCGGCAATTTCCAAATTGTAGGCAGGAACGTTTGGAGCATCCAAGAAGTTTGAACTTGAAGTCGTTGGGTCTTTCGCTAAACCATTGGTTGATCAAGTGATTGAAAAATCAATTCTAGTACATTCATTCATTCATTCATTTTGGATTTTTTTTTTTTTGTGATTTACAAATATTTAAATCATTATTTATTTATCGTTTGAGAATTTAGAGAAAATCATTTGAGCGTGACAAACATACCGGATAGATATAACTAAAATGCAGCGTGAAAAAGTGTTGCTCGTATTACGTTGAGAAAGCTTATTTTCTGTTGATTCTTTTAATTGATTATGGATTCTAGTTTTGAATAACGAGTTTTTATTATGTTGTTAGTTACTTTTATACTTTGATTATAGATTTTTGTAACATCTGTTGAGTCAGTCGGATTCTATAATCAGTTGTTTTCACGGAGGAAGAAAGTTTTAGGCAAATTCATTTATCAAGGTTTTTGCTTTTCTCATGGTAGCATCACCATTTCAGATCAAGGACCCCTCCAAGTGCAGTATTCTAATTGAATCTTATAACTCAATCGAACCGTCGTTGCTTTGAGCTAATCCAAAAGAAATGGCATATTCCCAAGCTGTGTTCCAGACTATGGAGAATGTTCCCCTTCTTCATTAATGCTTCCATGCTTCATCTACTCGCTCTCCAGAGAGAGAGGGGGATGGTGTGTGGATATTCTCCATGCCCATAGCAAAATGATTTGGAAAGATGTTTTAGGATATAAGCTCAAATCATGAATCATGATTCAGTTATCATTAATCTCCATACAAAAACGTTACATTATCCCAAATCATTTGTGTTCTCTTGGAGTTTAAAATTTTGAAAACAAAGGGGGTGCCGGTGTTTGAATAGCTAAATTTTTGTACATAATATCTTGCTTCTATCATAAATATATTTTTCCAATCACATACGTCACGTTACAAAAAATATTACGGTACTTATTTTAAATAATACTTCAAATAATACTCTATCCATGATATGATATAGACACAAGTTAGACCAGATAACTTCTTATCATTATGATGCTATAGAAAGGATATGTACACTTCTCCCAAAAAAAAAAAAAAAAAAAAAAAGAAGAAAGGGTATGTACATTGCAAATAAATACATCGAACTCCCTTCACTAAGTATATTTAGATTTCGAGAACATGTATATCAATACCAATATCATTTCAATATTCATCAATTAAAAAAATTTGTAAAAGTTTTCCTCATTGGTTTTTTAGAGTTTTATTTTTAATATTCCCTAAAATTTAGCGGCCATATCACTTATCTCCCCAGATTACAAGGAATTCTACAAAATTTTACGATAATTTCAAATTTTAAATAGTTCTACCACATCCGTATCACATTAAAATTCGAAAAATAAGTAAAGTCTATTTTGCTTTTTGGATAAAAGATCTCTCATGTGCACGGAGAAATTCGATTATCTAAAGTTACAAATGCTATCAGGTGTGAGTTTTTTAGCAGCAAGACGAACAAAAATTTGAAGATAACTTTGTTTATTTACACTGTGATGCTTTAGATGAAGACCCCAAAAAAAAAAAAAAAAAAAAAAAGGTTTCGAATGTTAGCTAAAATTTTGTATTGTGTACGACAAAATAGATGGACTGGATGGTGGACTTGATGGTTCATCAGTTTCTCAAGTCCACAACCATTGAAGGGAAAAATAAATCAAGGAAAACAAAGAAAACATGAATCCAGGGGACAAAGAGGCTCGCACTTGAGTTGCAGCATCTTTTGGAGATGGTGATGGAGTTATGTGAGAATGCTGCAACACGACGAACACAAATCATAGTTTAGTGCTTCAATGAATTGATAAAAATGAAGAGAAGTTATAGCACCATAGCATTTACCAGCGTGTGATCCTGTGCTGGTAAAATGCCTAGCTCATGTTTCTGAACATTTGTTAGGAGGGAAGTGGGGAAAGAATCAGCAAGTAAAAGGGATTTTCCAATCAAAATACACTCGGAAAGAAGTAAAATTCAGTTATACACATATGTATACATGTGTGTGTCTGTGTGTTTTATATGTATATCTTGCTAAATTGTTGCAGCAAAAATGGACAAATTAACAAAGCAACAGATATTACGTACTTCTACTCATGCTGCATAATCAAATTCTACTGATAAGAGATTCAGGGACACCTTAAAGTGTCTCTCTAGTCTCTAGTGAATAGGAAAATAATATCCAGAAAAGAGATCCATTTCCAGTGCTTTTGTAGGGTCAACAATGCCACTTATGTACAATACTCAGAAATCAGGATGGAGAATGCCATGCATAATGCTCTCATTATGAGGATCCATTAATAATTGCTGATGTGAAAATGGGGATCCATTAAAGCAAAATGCTTTCTCCATGATGCTGAAAATTCTGAAGTTGTGATGGATTTAAAAAAGTTGTCTAACTTATCTAGCAATTTTCTAGCAGGCTAAAGAGAAAAGAAAGGAGAAATTTACCTGAGAAGCAGAAGAGCACAGCTGAGGTTGTCGAACAATGTAGATTTGATCACCAGGGCTGTTTACCCCATAAATCTCCTGATTCCTGTGCCATGTCCACAATGCATGTGTCGAATTCACAACCTGAGGAGGCAATGGCACAAGAAGTTTCTAAGTAATCATGAAGGAATTAATCAGTGCATGATGCAGTGTGGACTGCTGAGTAGGTGATATGGAGGTGGCTCAGAATCAGATTTACCTCAAGAATTCCATGTCCAAAGCTGCTCTCCCTATATGCACTCCACTCCGGCTGTCTGTCCCAGCAAAACTTGCCTTTTGCAGGTCCAGAGGAGAAATTCAAATGACACACACCTCCAAATTCTGGCACATTGTCTCCAGGCGAAGGACAATTCCCAGGTTCATCTGCATGATCAACATCAACCTTCTCAATATTACCACCATCTCCAACTGTTATGTAGACTGGGCCACAAGGATCCAGTGTGTAATTGTAAACTCGATTCATCCGCTCATACGCATGCACCTGCCATAGAAAACTATGTCTTAATAAAAAATGTCCAAATGCAACTTCATCATTACATAAAACGTCACATTAGAACAAATTGTCGACCTAGGACACATGCATCTTTCTTCTATTAACACTCTATGCAGGAATTTCTACCCAGTGTTTAAAAATCAAACAACACTAGCAGCAAAAGAAATGGAATATATGCTCAAAGTTTAGTACACTTCAGCTTACATGACCAGAGAAGACAATGTCAATGCCATATTTGTTTAAAAATCAAACAATATAGCAGCAAAAGAAATGGAATATATGCTCGAAGTTCAGTATACTTCAGCTTACATGACCAGAGAAGACAATGTCAATGCCATATTGGTATAGAAGTTCTTCCATTTGCAGCCTCATACACTCAAATTCCTGATAGTGAGATGAGTAGCTATTATACCAAGGAGGATGCCATGCAGCAGCAACCCAAGGCGTCACGCTGCGATCTATCTTGTGCAGGTCATCCTTGAGCCAAGCATACTGAACGCCTATAACATTTTCAGAAAATCAGCAAAGCTTTGTGAATACAAACTAGAATGAAGCATATTACAAGAAGCTCATGAACTATTTACCAGTCTGATTGTAGTCAGTATAAGCTCCTAACATGATAAAATGTACTCCTCCAGCATCAAAGGAATAGTAGAAATTACTGTTAGAGCCTGATTCGTTCGATGGAACAGAGAATCTTGATAGATACGACTTGAAAGTTACTCCAGCTGCTTGAGGCTCAATCTCATGGTTCCCTTCTATAACCATCATGGGGACTCTAGAAATGAGGGGCTCCATAAACCTGGCCATCTAAATTACCTCAATGAGACAAAAGAATAGGAAATCGAAGTTATGATAGCACTAAAAACCTGATATTTGGATAAATCATTCACTCCATTCATCCTATTAAACATATTTTTTTTTTAAAAGAAGAATAAGAAGAAGAAGAAGAAGAAAGCATGAAAGATTGCAATGAGTAAACTGTTACATGACAGTACTATTTTACCTTCCCCAGCCATCCCAGCGAGGCTGATACGTCTCTCTTATAGGTGCGTCTGGAAACTGACAAGAAAAGCATGAAGCTCCTTTACCCCCAGTTGTAAGATACTGGTTCGCATAAGTTAAGTCACCAACCATCAAAATTATTGATGGATCATTGCTTGTGAGATGATTGATGGTTGTTGATGAATTGCTTGTGAGGCCTAAATCTCCAACAACTGCAATTCGAGGAGGATACTTGTTTGGGCTGGGCAATGGTAACGTCTCAAACACAAACTCCTCACTCACAGCTGGTAAAGAACTATCACCACACTTATAGTAATACTTTGTCTCAGGTTCAAGACCTACAGGAAGGCCAGAGCTCCTTCAAACTGAGAAGATATATGACTTTCCTCTTGATAAGAATACTACCTCAAGATTGTAGAAAAAGAACTGATGCACCTCAAAAACCATTCTGATGTTTTAGGATTTTCAGTATCACATCCCTAAGGACAACGTGTATGAAAAACCGACACCTGAGTACTCCAAACCTCATGATGCAATGTGCAACAGTACAGGCATCAAGATCATTAGAAGCCTGTCTTGACCATAGTGAATTTGAACTTGATTATTCTGTTTTGTTAAACTGATCTGTCATTGAAAAACAACAACCAAATATGTGGCGTCTATATATCTTATAAAAGATTGTTGTGCAGAATTTATAGGCCATACTTCATGTAGAAAAAGCAGAAGTTACTAAAAGCAAGTTACTTCTCTCTGTTGAACGTAGCTAGGTGTTAAGATATCTGTAATTTTCCATGGACAGTTTGATGTATAACATGAGGAGGAAAGGAGATATAACAATGACCACTAATTTTTCTTCGATGCAGGATTAGCTGGAGATATATGAAAAAGTAAGATGGCATGATGTACGTAAGTGCAAAAGCAATACAAGATTTCACAAGTCCATGGAAGCCAAATCTTGATACCTCACGTTTTGACAAGAGCCCTATCATCTCATACATGTAACCGGATTTTAAGCTGAAGAAATCAATATCAGATTATAAGTTTCTAATGTCAAAAAATTTAATTTTTTTCCGCTTCTATTTGACCATAATTGATGGATCAGATGACTGGCAGCTTGCACCATCCCAGAAGTAAACCAGGTGTCTCAAAATATGGATATAGTCCTATAGAAAAAAGAAAGTTGGAGCATTAATTGTTACCCTCAATTCTCACATGATGTATAATGCCAGAGGTATAATTCCACAGCCCCTCGTACGGATACAACTGACTGTAAACCATTGAGACCCCAGTCTTGTTCATTGTGTACTTTCCACTTTCCTTCCCATACCAAACCTCAGTGGCCACTGTTGACGGATCAAGTGCAGTTACATTTAAACCAATCTGGGCATCCCCTAAAATCCATCACAGGGAAATCAGCCAATTCAGACACGTTCACGCAGGAGAAAATCAAGTTAGTAGTTAAACTTACAGCACGGTGCATAACTTACCGGTTATCCAAGAAATCCACATTGAAGTTGGAGTAGATAATGCAAGAGCAATCTGCTCTGGAAACATTCCTGTAACGTTCCTTTTGAGCCTTGGATGATCCATAGGCAAGTCATCACTGCCTAAACGTAGTGATGAATCGAACCTTTGAGTCACAGGCGGAAAAGGGCCATCTAAAGTTGTCGGAATTTTTTGAGCAGCCACCAAAATGAATCCTAGTACAGTCAGAAGAATGCGAAATACTGCACAAATCTTGGTCTTCCCCATGGGGTTCTGTTGCTCGTAAATGTTCCCCTTATTCTTTTCTTGGTGAAAATGGAGTCAAGATTGTAGAAACATGGCTAAAGGTTTAGCCCAGTGGTTGATCAAATTTCCTTTTCTTTTGGTACAACTGGTGCTACTATGCTGATTGATTAGCTAAACTGGTTGATAGTTCCATCACAAGGGAAAGTCAGGACTCGAAAAGTATGGGGAAAGGTACGGGGCAGAAGCAAAATCACCATGGTTGCATAGGATATGGAAACTGGAATATTCTGTTGCTGTCACTAAGAGAAGATACCAAAAAATCAGTGGATAGGATGCAATAGTAGGTTGACTTTTTATACTAGAAAAATAAATGACAGAATAAGAACTTTGGTTATAATATTTGATTTTGCTTTCAAAGAATACTAATCTGCTTCTTTTGGTTCATGTCCAAAAAAAGTAGTCGTGGAAAGAGAGACAAGTTGTTTTACCGGCAATGTTTAAAATACTGTATTATTTTTTCTTTCACAACAATAATTATTCTTTTAGCAATGTGTACACATATTGGATATGATATTAAACAGATTTGTTTTGATTGTGTATTATTTATGAAATTTCGTTTACTTATATCATCAATAAAATTTTCAACCATTTTTTTATGTTATATACTTTACCGTGCTAGAATATATAATATTGTTTAAATTATCCTACTCTATTACCATTGCTACAATATCTTTTTTAAAAAGTATTTCAAATAATCTACTATCCAGACGCATACACATTGTTTAATTGTCAAATCATTTTGTCACTCCACTATGATGTGACTAGAACTTTTTGAACCTTTTTTTTTTTTTTTTTTTGGGGTCCATGGTTGATGTAAACTACAAAGTTTTTCTTATGTTATTTCATCTGCAGTTAAGTTCCTATGTTGGCTTTTGACTGCAAGTCTGCAACGTTCAACCCAAACTGATAAAGATGCAAGAAACAAGAAACATGAAAGGATGTTGCAACTATGAGAAGGAAAAATGCAAAATCAATGAATAAGATGATTATACAAGGCCAATGACTAAAATTAAAAGATATGATTCTCAAATGATAGTAGTGGTTTATTTGAGATAATTTTTTGGAAAAAATACTGTAGCAATTTTTTTGATGTGATGTATATGAGATAAAAAGGTGGTTCGAAAATGTGTCGATGATACAATCAAATAATTTTTTACAAATAAAATCCAATCCAAACAAACCATATTGTATGTATGGACAAAGAAGAAAGACAAAAGAGTTAAAGGCGGGCATTCCACAAGAAGGTGGGGCTGGCCTCCCCTGATTTCAACAGATCTGCAATTTCTTTAGGGGGTTTCAGTCCCCAGGCTTCAGCTCGTTGCCAGCGCTCGAGTCTGCTGAGTCCAGTGCACGGCCCATATGCCATATTCATGTCAAATTGCCTTAATAATTTCTCATTTGCATCATAATCATCTGAATATAAAAGGCCACTTGTGGGTTTAATCAAGCAATTATCCATCATTCAATGAGAGTAGCAAAAAATTAAAAAATTAAAAAAAATTTTGTCCAAGGCAAAATAAAATAAAGAAAAAAATAAGATTAAGACATTAGGAAATAGTACAAGATTGAGGGGCGTAAGAGGCTCCAACCTTGAGGAACAGCTGCCGATTTGGTTGATTTCTTCTTGGAAGGTCGTGAGGATTTTGACTTGTATTTTGTGGTGCTTGTCTTCTTCTTTTGCCTAAAGTAACCCTTCATGTCTGATTTTGCGATTGTTCTTTATGAATTCTTAATATAAAGCTACCCAAAAATTTAAACAAAAAACAAATGAGAACCATCTCTATCTTGGAGGAAAATATGTAGATTAAAAGAGCAGATTGTTGAAGCAATTCTCTACTCGGAGGTTGGTATGATTTCATAAATACAAATCTCAATCCAATTATGACCAAAATAATCATGGCGAAATTCATAAAATTGCTAACAAGAAATTGGAGATCTACCTTATTAGGGGCTTGAAGCTTGAAGTGATGGAGTGTTCAAATCGACTCCAAACTTCAAATTTCCCTATAAATACTTTTCGCTCATGGAAATTATCTACAATTTGGACCATGCTGAAATTGTGGGACTCCTAATTAAAAAGAGTCCCATACATAATAGAATTATAATAATATTCAACATATATGATATTAGCGACAATGTAGTGGTTTCCTAATATCTTCAACCATGATATCTGATTGGAAAACTTTTATTCCCTTGCCATGTCCAGATTGAATGATTTTCCTCCCTAAGTGGATCAGGTGTTATAGTTGTTTCTATAATGCAAAAGAAAAAATGAAAACCCAAAACTCTCAAATTTAAAATCCATCATGAGAAAATTTCCAAATGAAACTTCAGATCTATGACAGCCCAAGATTTGCCTTTTTTTTTTTTTTTTTTCACTAACGGCCATTATTTGTTGAGATAACTGTTTGTGTGGTACTTTCACTTCTCCTTGACGCCAATACGTATAAAATAGAGCATAGACGGAACTAGAAAATTTAGTTAGAAGAGGTGAATTTTAACATATCTCGAGTGTGTGTGTGTGTGTGTGTGTCTACTATATGGTATTGTCAAATTTTTGCAATGATAAAAATCTGAATTTACAAAGAACCAATTTAAAACTTCTTAGAAGAGGTGAATATTTGCAGCATTACGCATTGACAAACATCACCATCCAATTAAACTCAAGTCAGTTCTTGTAGCTGTGCATTGGCACGTTATCTTGCATGGAAATAGACCACACTTTGCAGATTGGGCAAAAATACCAATCCACAGCAAAGCAAAGTGCAACCAATAAGTCCCACAACAGAGGCATGACCATTGATGAGTGTTCCCTCACAGACATGCGCTGGTGGCATGGTACGTGATGGGAACCATCCATGCCTGCTGCCTGCTGCCTGCTCGTCTTCTCTTCTACCCTGGATACAGCAAACAATCCATGGAATACAACAATGTAGCATATAAATTTGATTCAGCTCTATTCAAGATTGATGGATTATTGAGGTCCAATTGCCAACAATCCTTGCATAAATTGGGAAAATTGTCTCAATATTGGTCCCGGAAATATTCATGGCTTGTCAATTTAGAATCAAGTTTAACATGATAGGAATTTTGATATCCTCATTTAAAACTAGTACCATTTCGGGTTTTTTTTTTTCTTTTTTCTGGTAGGTTATATGGGGTGCATTGAGCTTAATTGCGCAGAAACATTCTACGAACAATTTTAGTCTCTGTTAAGTCAGATTATATCAGAATTTAGAAGTTTCAAAGGGACGACCCCTTTGTAGCGTATTGGATTTTAGCAGGTGAATTTGCTTTGCTAATTTGGTCTGATACGTAAGGACTTCTAAGAAGGTCGGTACTTTTTCTTTTCAAGTCGGCCCGCTTACAAGTGGAACCATCCGGTTTGGGGAGCTAGTCTATCCTGGGCCAATGAGTTTTAGCTACAGTGAAAGATATCTTTTTTTTTTTTTATGATTGAAAATATTTCTTCAACAAAATTTAAAAAAAAAAAAGGCTTAGAGTAGGAAACAATATATTTGGTTAATGTAACTCTTAGAATTTTGGTGTAAACTGTAAAATCAGACGGTAGTGGTATAAGTGTAAATTTTACACCGATTGGCTCTTTGAGTTGACAAATTTTACTATTACACCAGAATTGCATCAGTCTACACTAAAAGTTATAATGAATTACATCAACTGGACAAACCTCAGCCGGAGAGATTCAGAACCTGAAGAAAGTAAGCCATGGTGAAGTACATATTTCGTATGGTCATTTTCAGAAAACATATACCTAGAGCATTCTTCATTTTGCATTTGGTCATTGTATCAGTTTTTAGTTCCCACAAATTCAAATAACAATTTCCCAACATTATTATTATTATTAAAGACTGAAATAGTATGTGTGCTTTAGTAATTAGCTGCCTTGTACCAATCCTATTGTTTGACAAGATCAGTCCTAGTTCGTAAACCCTACTAGTCTGGAGACAAAATCATGTATGTGATATGAGTGATTACGACTTTGCACCTCAAGAATGTTGATGCAATCACTACACGCTATTTCATCTCTTTTTTCCAACTACTTCAGAGTTAAAATGTCAACCCTATTTGATGCGTCACAATCCACACGTAAAAAAGATTTTCTTGATTTGTTCCTAAGATTTTTGTAAAAAGCAACTTTTTAACATAATGCATGTAAGCTGGCAACTGGACTTGCTACAGCTAATTAGAATGTTAAAAGAAAGATTAAAAGAGGGTTACAATCCAAAAAGTTCAAGCCATTCGATCATGACTGGTTAATTTCACTAACAGACAACTTTTCTTAATGGTTGTAAGTATTCTTGAGACAGAAGTTGAACAAAGCTGTCTCAGTAGTTTGACCTAAGCTAGTTAACTAGTTAAAGACTGAATTTACAGCTGCAAATGTTGAAGAGTAGAGTGAAAAAATGTCAAGAATCTAGAATGCAATGATGAGCAGGTTTGTGTTACTTTGCCAATCTGTTTCGTACATCACGGCTTTGCAGTTTGCAGCTTCTTGCCATCAAACTTCTTTAATGCATTCCTCGTAAAGTCAGTCCTACAAGTTCCATCCCAGAAACAAGAAAGTCGGTGTTTCACCAATCAAGTTTCATTTTTCAATGGGATTGGTCCGAATTGATCTCCATCAAAAGACAAGGGGGACATGAATTTTGTACCCTCAATTGGACCACGCGTAAACATGTTGAAACCAACTTACAAAAGAAAAATTGGTCACCAGGAGGGTTTAAAATTTCTGTTTCAGGGTTCAACTCCAGCGGTTTGTGTAGTTGCACCCATATGATTCCTCTCCCCCTCTCTCTCTCTTAATATAACTATTTGGAATCAATTTTTCAGAAAGTAGGATACTAGAGGTATTGCCCTTGAAAGAAAAAATAATTTTTCTTTTTTTTTTTGCCAGTTACCTAATAAATTCACCTTTGAATTTTGATGCAAGGAAGATTGACCATTGAATTATGAACTCAATACTTTAGAAAATGAATAAGAATAATAATAACTTTATGATAGAAAGAGATTGATCAACTTAAAAGTTAGAGAAGTGGTGATCCTGGCATTTGAAGTTGTTATTGACTGTATGCTATTTGGCTTCTTGATGTTATCATTTTTTTGGCTTTTTCTATTGATGTTTAACTTGTGCATAGAATATTGGCAATTCAAATAAACCATGCGGAGAATAGATCAAGGCGACTAGCTAGCTAAGTTGATTAGCTACTGGATTATCAGAAAAGGACAGATGTTTTGGTTTGGTAAATTGGAATCTTAATTGTTCAATCAACATTTGCTCGGTTAATATATAAGATCTAAGTTCTAACATGGGAATGGGGCAATAGTCAACATTAGTTAATCTTGTCTCCATTGGACTAGTTCATCTTGTTCTTTGAATAAAATCATTCACGGCACTTATTCATGCGCTCCAAAAAGGATCCACATTATCTTCCAAGAATAAAGGCACTTATTGATCTTTATATACAGGAGTCTCAAATCAACACATAACCTAAAACAGTGAGAATTGACTATTGAACCATGCACTTCTCAAACATCAATTATCAAAACTATCAAACTTGTTTTTTGGTTTCATGAACTTGCTTCTATCATTCATGCATGTTCAATAATTGAACTTGCTTGCCTTAGAAGTAAAAAGCCAGAATTGTATCCTCATGCAGGCTGCCGTTGACTTGTGTTCCAAATTGCAAAATTTACTAATCTGAGTACCATTGAATTCCCTTCTAAAAGCAATCATGTTTTGAGAATAGATTCGTTTTCTTGCTGTGTAACTTAGTTTCAGAAGAACATTTGCTTCAAGAGAAACATTATCAGTCCTTTAATTTATGGAAAGACCACGTTTCAGCTTTTCATGCTTTGCATCTTCTTCTTCTTTTTTCTCCTTTTCTGCTTTTTATTTGGTGGGAAACGAGGCAATGAGATACAGAGCTAATCTCAAAATTCAAATCCTACATTTCCTTGGAATCTCATATGTAAATTTCCACAAATCACATAGTTGAAAGAGTTATGCAGGACTTGCTGATCTTTCTTCTTTCAGTAAGATTAAAAGGCATATTTCATGCAAAAACATCATCCAGAATTCTCCACAACACAAATAAAACATTTTTGGACATGTTTTGCACGATCATTCATGTCAATAAGCTGCAATGGATCATGGTTATGAATTAAAAGTATCCCATAAAGCCACAGCTGGAACATTGAATAATTGATAGGCAATAAAGGCCAACCTTATTTTTTTTTTCTTTTCAATTATTCTTTGACTCCCAACTAACAGAAATCTGCTGTAAAAGTAGGGACATACGTATGCCATTATGTTTACTTGCAAATCCACTCCATTTTCTCCTATTCTGTTGTCTCCAATTCTATCCATTGATTGCGGATGACACTTCTTCTAATTTAGTGTTCTATGGGCTATTCTTCCTTCCACGCTTGTTGCCACCAACCTGACCTTACCATTACGCGGAGAGTTATCCTTTTCATTTCGTTTTTTCTCCCTTCAAGAAAATTATACTACTGGAAAAGAATTGTAATAACCCTCTTGATTTCTGCTTTCTTCTTTAGGTGGTGAAAAATGTGTAGGTCTTGGGATGGTTAAACCAATCCACTGACGCCTAAGAGTTGTTAACATATTCAATCACCACCATCATTTTTGGAGAAATCTAACAGTTCAGTAGTTAGTAGTTACTAGCTTGAAAAGTTTCCAACAAACTAAATTTTGACAATCTGGTTGGTTGAGTTAGACAAAATTGGTCGAAAGTTGAAATGTCTTTATCTAAATTGTCAACTTGAGAAAGAACATCTATAATGGCCTATTTCCAGTAGAAGAAATTTAAGTAGGTCCAAAAGTTATGAAACAGTGATAATTACAAGAGCTAAAAAGAAACTGGATAGAAGCTTCCAAGAATGCAAAATTATACGCTCAACAATGGCAACTGTTTTTTTTTTTTTTTTGGGATATGATTATAGTTAACCCAAAATTGCTGGATCAGTACACTAGGATAATAACTCAACAAAATTAGAATTGACAACTCACGCAAAATAAGATGATGATTAACTTCTATTAAAAACACACTCATAATTTCTAGAGTTTAAACCTTGACTATTACGCTAAAGTCCTATCGAAAAATTAGTAAATTCAAGATGCATCAATCCTAAGTTTTAAGTTTGTTTGCTCAAACTGCCAATCATCAGTGTTATCAAAATAAAAAATTTACTCAAACAAGATTGTTAATACATGTAATCAAATATTGATAAACACTCGATTCTTCTTAAAAATTTCCCTTAGTGTGCTCTATAAATAATAATACGTTAGTTTGTTTCACACTCAATATCTGTTAATTACTCACCTAAACTAGATGCTAATTATTTAATGGTTAAATTAGTAGTTGTATACATGTTTTTCCTCTCCTCTTTTTGATGCACCAACCATGCTATTAATAGTAGCAGTCAAAGGGGTTGGAGGCTCGAGAGATGTCAAACAGAAAATACCCGCCAATCACTCCGTAAGCAAAGATTATAATCGTCCATCACAAGAAAGTATAAACCAAAAATTTTATTTCTTAAAAAAAAAAAAGAAAAATAATGAAAACAAACATTATATATACACACACACACACACACACCAATCACACACAAAAATGATAGAGGAAGAAGAGAAATGAATTATATAATATAAAAAATTAAAAAGTCGGCCAAGTGAAGTTGAGGTGGTGTTCCTTGATAACCGGAGAGTGCCCATGTGACCTGGTTTGTTGTGCAGGGGCGGTCGAACCATGCTGGCTCATGGAGCCCACAAGAAAATTCCATCCGGCCTGATCGTATTTTGGTTCGGATGACGGCTATGACCCAATTCAACGTGTAAATGCTTCAAGTCAATCAAACCGCTTAATGTTGAATAATGTACTTGAAAGTACTACTACAAAAAAATTTTTTGATATTCAAATTAGAAATATGTAGAATAATAGTATAGGTAAATTGGTAAAATAAAAAAAAAATTAGTCCCCGTGACATTTTCTCTTCTTTTTCTTATATTTATTTTTTCTTTCCTTGTTTTGGTTTTTGACAATTTGAAGAGTTGACTTGATGGAAAACCCTCCAATTCCAAATATTAATTAATTCATCGTGTTCCTATAGAAATAAACTTAAAGTAGCCATGTCACTTTATCCATAACATCAAAGTGTTGCTAAACTCGACAGTAGTCTATTACAACACTACAAAAGGGAAACAGAAAAAATAAATACAGGAAAGAACCATGCAAGTCACGTAAAAGAGTAAAGAGAAGTACATAAAAGTTGTGTCGGTAGAAAATTAAATTGAATTTACATTGTCAAATTACTCAATTTTTTTCACTCATAATTAAACTGCTTTATCCTTTTGCATTTTGTATCAAGTCTCTAGCCATAAAAAGACGAACATTTTGATAAATTGTTGCATTTTTAATTTTTGTTATTTCTTTAACCTTTATTGAAACGAATTTAAGGTTTCTAGCTTCATGAAAACCTACTGCATATTACTACGTCCATCTAGAAGAAGAAAAAAAGCCCATCTTGAATTGGATAATTTTTGTCCTTGTAATCTTGAATTCGGCATTTTTTGGGGGTGGGGGGGGGGGGGGTTCTATCTAGCCATCTTAGAAATGTCAATTCCTCAGCTGGAGAAAACTAATACGTGTGAAGTTCCGAGGTTGAGGGTTGTCTCTTTCTTTCCGACCCCTGGAGTTGATCGCTGGTAAGTTAAACAGTCAAGTAGAGGATATTGAATTGGATCCCACAAAAAAGGGTGATAAATGTATAAGTAACCTACAAGAAAGTGATAAAGATATAATATTAAGGTCAATGATTAAAAAATGTTGCTAATCAAATTATTCCTCAGAATCTGAGTTTTGACGAATGACAAATGAAGCTTGTTTAAGGAGTAAAACTGAAAAGGGCAGAGAATAATCCATCGGAACGCGCCAATCAAAATGTTGAAATCAATCTGTTCGAGATTAAAGCCACAAACGGCTAATCAAACAGTCAATTCATGCATGTGTATGCTTCCTAATTAGTTCTTCTTCTTCTTCTTCACGACAAAGACAAGGTTTTTAACAGTTCTGATTTAATTTTATTTTTAAAAAAATCTCTGATATTTTTGTGTTTTGATTTTTTCAATCTATGTATTATACGCGTAATTTAGTATGTATTTAAGTTATGGGCTTCTATTTTGCACTGAAATCAATGTAGCGAACCAATTGAAAGTAATTAATTTCTAATGCAACAAACTCTGCTGAAGTTTTATCATGAATTTTTGCAATGTGACGTACATATAATAAATACTCATTCAAAAACAAATTTTTGATCCAACCATTTTTTTTTTTTTTGTAAATAATCATTTATCCAGGTCATCTTATCCAACAACCAAAAAAATGGTAACGTTATTTTGTCATTTGACGACTAAATATTCTCATTGAAAAACTAACTAATTAATGATCATTTTTTTATTTTCTTAAAACCTATATTGTCTACTAGCTACAAATTATCCCCTACACGTCTTGTAGTGAGTGAGAATTTGAATGTTCCAAATTCTGCAACTGGAATCCATATATAATCCAACCAAATCACAACACTAACAGATGTCATTTGTGTTCTACTCTGATTTGGTAAAATAAAAGCATAGATGTTATGCGTATAGAAACCAGATGATTGTAAAGGATAGCCTGAATTAAATCAAAAAAAAGCCCCACTTATCCAGCGAATGGAAGACAAAAATATGTGATGAGATATTGAAAAGCACATTTCAGCAGGAAATCATGTTGAGAAGGGCAGGCATGTATGTCTATTTACTCCAAACAATAAATGAGGAAGGGAAAAATATTAATATGTGAAAGGGGTTTTTCTGCAATGAAGTTAATGGGTAACAGAAATTAGAAACAATTGATGTGATGGCTTATTCCTGTGGCTGTGGTGGTCGCTGTGTTACAACTTTGCACATGGTGTACACATGCAAGGTCGATTATTCTTGCATAATTATTCAAACCGGTGGATCTCTCTTGTGTTTTTCATGCATGGGGATTTTAGATTAGATCAAATAAATTGCGTGTCGAAAGTGCATTGTATTAGGGATTAGACTGATACCCAGCAATGTGGGATTATTCATTGATGACCAAATTATAGTTGGAAAGGTGATGCATCACTTGGATGGTGCAAATTAAATTCCATGTGCACAATTTGTATGGTAGGGGGACATGGGGTCTAGTGACAAGTCTCCAATGCAAATCTAGTTTGGACAATGAAAGAAAATAAAGACTTGAATTGGCTCTCTCTTTTATCATCTTTTATCTACATATCTCTTTTTCTTGTTGGGCAAAATATAGCACATGTTAGTGTCATTTACTAAGGGAAGAATTAACTTTTATAAAAGAAATTTTGATCAAATTCTATTGAGTCTGAATCATAGCAATCATTTATCAAAGAATGACTGCGGTTATCAAATGATACGAGAGTAAGAACGTCATCTCGTTTTCTGCTTTTCTTATACTTGCTAATATTAAGTCACTGAGCATGGTTTATAGCTCCAGTAACATGCTCTAGTGTATCCAGATTTCTCATTATGTTCCAACAGATAAACTAACTTAGAGAATGGTAACAAATGTCAAATACTCAGAAGCAGGAAACAACTTCTCTCTTGGTATCGAGTTTTTTCAACTGGCTAGCTCATAAGGCATGGTTGCCCCTCCATTATGTTTTTGGTAATAGGGATAGCTTGACTTTGATTTGATTACTTGTAGATCTAGTGGAACAATTACCCCATTGGGAGTTGGGGCATGTGCGGTAATATACCTAAATTTAGTCAAGAACAAGATGTCCCATATGTTTCACTGAAAATGGAAACGAATTACAGCTTCATACATGGATATGCTTTATGCAAATCAAGTTCTTGTTCTCAATACATATATCAATCTTCACATTATTGACTTATAGTAATTTCCACACAAACGTTTTTATTTTCATTTACACCACTTGAAATATATTATGCTACATATAAATACGTGCAAGATTTTAAGGAGTCTTTTTAATGTATTCGAAGTTTTAATGCATAGTAATAAACAACAATAGACTAACCACCACGACAAAAGTCAGCAAAAATCTGGTTTAAATTTAGTTGAAATGTAGCTTTCGAACTTTCTTGGATCTCCGTCAACTGTTGCTCAACGAGATCTAGCTAATCATAGTACTAACTAGCTTCATATAAATTGTCATAATATCTGGGGTTATTGATTCAATATAAATACATTGGTTTACTAACCTATTATCCATAACTTTTATTGATAAATGTCTTTATCCCAAGAACTGCACGTACTTAACAATTTGGAAAAGTTTCTTTTCTGAAGTCTATCAATGACTATAAATTCTGAAAGCAACTTCCATGTGTGTTTGCGTTCTCTGGTTTTGTAGGAACATGAAGATTGAATGGCCATAATTTTTAGACCCTTTTTTGAAACCCTTGTCAGTGCATTAGGAAACAGCCGCGAATGAGATGGTTCTGAATTAAATCCAAGAATTCGTTTGCTTTTAAGAAAATTGAATTCATTTTCTTTTCCACAACCATCATATACATTATCAATGTATTCCAATTGGAAGACAAATAAAAGGTGAAAAAATAATAGATTCTTTAATCTCCTCGGTGTATTTAGTTAATCCAACTACTTTTTGTTTTAAGGCCCCCAAATTGTAGCGAGAATTTTCATTTGTCGCATACATGAATTACTATATTATCAATAATTAAATTTCTGACTTTTATCGAATCATAATTTGCATATGCATTTCGCTCATTTTGGATTTTTTTTTTTTTGCTCATTTTGGAATGTTGTGATACAATATATATATTGCTTTTGTTCCACTGAACCCTTTCCCAAGTCCCAACTACCACGAGCAGTAGTTAAATGAAACCACAATACAAGGACTGGTTAGACAAATTTCTGTGTGGTCCTAAATAAAAATGATGGTAGAGATAGGTATAGTATTTTGACATTTATTAACGAGGACAAGATAGAAAAATATGTATAAAACCTTTCTAGCATGTGATGTGATTTGCTTGTTTATTGTCATTTTGTTTAACGGCTCCACAAATAACGGAAGACTTCAGGGGTGAAAACATGACCACCTAAATATCTAACGGGTCATCCGGCAGCAAACGGACATCCAAACGGGCATATATGCAAATCTTGACCAAAAGCAAATGGATAAAACGGGTCAGCCTTTGTATATTGTCTGTGGACTTCCAAACGGGAATCCACCAGACAACCAAACGGGAAGAAAAAGAAAAATTATGAAAAATCATAATATTGTGTTACATACTATTACTACTAGTTGTCTGTTATATACAACCGAGAATGACACTTGTAATTGAAGGTATATAATGCACTTGTTCTCGATTGTTTTAAACTTTACAAAATCTGATTATAGAAACTGATTATAGCGAATAACCAAAATCAGTAAAATCTACCCTTTGGGTGATTATAGATTTTATTTTTTTTTTGTCATTAAAAATTCTATATTCAAAATACAAAAATAATGGAGAACATCACAAAAATCAGTTATTCAAAATCATAATCTATAATCAATTAAAGTAATAAACTAAGAACAAGCCGAATATATGTTAAATACTAGATTAATATTTTTTTACATTTTAGTGTGAAGAATCTTTTATGCTAGCAATCTTGAAAACATGTCATATGTATAAAAGGAAAATTATTGGAATTATTGCCATACATCCAAACCTATTAGTGTATAAAAATTTTTACAATAACAATATAAGAAAGATTTATTTTTAAATGCTTGTGTATTTTTATCGAATCTAAATTTAAAGACAAAAGTAAGAGATTTTTGGCCATATCCATTTGCATTTTTGAAATGCATTTTCAGCTAAATCCCTGAGAAATTACTTTTTAGAACTTGTTTCGTTTACAGTTTCTCACACTGATCAAAAGCTACGTAGGTTGCTCCCTAGCTCCCTCACTTTCCTATGTCTACATTGGCGAAATTTTGCAAATTTGCACGGACATATTAGATAACGTACAATTGCCAATGCCCTACAGAACATAGCTTGTCCATTTTGCCAGAAAATGTATACGTACTTATGTTGAACGTGTGGGGGGGAAAAATTTGGAAAATGTGAATTTCAATTTAAAGCAAGCTTCGGTGCAATTGGTATATACAGTAAACATGAGTGTCTTATACTCAAGTTTTTATACTCATAATGCGGTTGCACTTTTTATAATGTGATGTATGTAAATAAGAATATGATTTAAAAATACGTTTATGATATAAATAAAATAACAATATATTAGCAAATAATCTTCAATTGAAACACGCTCACAATTACTCTAAAAGAAACCATTTTGTATAATACACAGCTATATTATCTTGGCATTATTCATTTTCGGATCCATCCGTCAACAAGCTTTAACTACAATAGAGGAAACAAAGAAGTTGTATATGATCAAATTTGAAGGCAATTCCAACTTGTCAGTAAAAATTCAAAGAAGTTTTGACCTTTAACGAGGCACTCTTTAGCAAATGAGGGGTGTTTGGTAAATAGGTTTCAATCCCTACTATAGGTTTTAAATTCAATTATACCCATATAAAATGTTTGGTTGGGGTCAATGGGAATAAATTAATGGGAATGATAGGGCTATTCTATGGGTTTTTTAATTAACCACTTGTTACTAGGGAATCATCTTAGTTGTCCATTTTATTCTTCTTAAATCATCTTAATTACCCTTTTATTCTCGTTAAATGCAAAAATAAGAAAATAAAATGCTACTGTTTCAACAAATGGAAAGAAAAAGAAAAGAAAAAAAGAAACAATGAAAAAGAAAATTAATAAATTATAAAATCCATTCCACATTAACAAACACACTATGGGTTTTCATCAAAACCCATTATCATTGACCACTCTATGATACCGATAGTGATAGTGATAGTGATAGTGGAATTCGAACCAAACGGCTCCTGAGTTTTTTGTTCTCCTACAAATTTTTTAATCACTTTAGCTGCAGTAACCTTAGAAAACTCCTCAAAATTTTAAAATACACATCTCAAAATATCAAAAAACAAAAAAAAAAAAAAAAAAGTTTCCCTTATATCCTTCATTCTTTTTTCTCCGCCAACCTCAACCAACCATAACCTAAATATTGAGGTTCAAATGAGACAGGCAGGGTCTTGACTGGCAGAGTGCAGGTCACTTTGGAAGAAATGCTAGGAAAAGCTCATGAGCTAAGTAAGACCCGCCAAATTTCTGATGCCAAACAGGGCCTACAAAATCTAGCTTTCACGTTTCATTATGTAAAAGATGTAATTGAGTAAAAGTGAATAAAGTAAATGCCAACCCCACCTCCTCCTCCCCCCACTTCCCACACAAACACCTCCCTTCAGCCACAACTAAGATAAATTAGATTTTTTTTTTTAAACCATTCAATCTTTTTCTCTTTGAGGCAGATGATTTCTTCTTGCTTCTAGGTCAAGGAATGCAAATGATGAAGGCTTTATAACCTTGTGGGCCTCTTTTTTTTTTTTTTTTTTTAATGGTGGGCAAAGAATATCCTCACGCTGGAGAGATATCAACCATAATTTTTATTAATACTCAGATTGAAATAAATAAAAGGAGAAGGATAAGTAGCTCCTTGAAGATAATTAAGGATTTAGAATATTGTAATACTACCGTTACCATGAATTGAAGAAACCTCAAAGCAAAGTTCTACTGGCTCAAGTGGTAATTCTGATGCAAAATGTTGAGGGAAAACTACTTTTTCTGCTATAAAAACCAGTTTTGATGCAAATAATATGGTAGCGAGACTTATGCTAGCATACTTACAAAATTTACCCAACTTTCTTGGGGGAAGAAAAACGTACGTATATTCCACATAGGTAACATAATCCTAGACTTTTTCTTTTATTCATAGTTACTTCACCTAATTTTCCTTTCTTTATCACTCTTAATTTGGCTTTCTAAAATTTCCAATCTAAATATAAGTGATACATGCAAACTGAAGTGATGAACGAGTCCATTTGCTGTAATGTGACCGCTTAAAAAGTATAAACCTAATTAACCACCAATAATCATAGACAGTAGGGATGAAATGACCAAGGTAGTTAATGAATAATTACCAGATGTTTGTTAGGTTAGGACTTGACACTATAAATTGATTATATTCTGGATTATAATTAAGATCTCGACGGATTGGTGCAGGGCTCCATGCAATTGATTATGTGGTTCCCAAAGGGCATATCTATCATTATACTTGTTTGGCTAACCTTTTTGATCTTGTTTGGCATGGGCTGGGAATAGAGGTAAAACTTTGGAACATGTTTGTGTTTACAGGCGTGAAATCTTGTTATGATGGGAGCCACTTGGTTGTTGCACGGAAACATAATAGTGGCCCCAAAAAAGTGTAAATAAGGAAGGGCTCAAAAAATTAGTACATAATGCATTCTTCTCTTTAATTACTTGACACCATTTTGAAGCAAGAGGATTTGGAAGGAGACTTGTTCTTCAATTATTATGCTTTTGCACATTACTCTTAACTCTTAAGGGAAATTATTTTAACCAAGTTGCATGGAGGTATGTATAGTGCGAGATGTTATAAATGAAAGAAGAAGAAAAGAATGAGTATTCTTTCTATGGTAATTAATAGTTATGGGTTTAACGAGTGCTTATTAAACACTCGATCGGTTAAGATGGAGTTCAAGTATTCATATTTCAAAAAAAAAAAAAAGGTTAAATCAGACAAGCATTTAATAAATCGAACAAGCATATAAATGTAAAGCTAGATAATAGTTGTTAATGTGTCCATTCATATAGTATTTTAAGTATTGTACTACTGAGTATCCATTAGATGCCCATTAGAAAAAACCCAATAGTTAGTAAGGAAAAATAAAAGGATAAAGGGCATCAATCATGAAAGAAAGAAGAAGAAAAAAATGTGGTATTTGCATTAAATAATCTTAAGAGGATCACAATTATAATGATGAAAAGATGTAATTCTCTTTAAATTCTCTAATTATCGAAAATTTTGCTCAGTACTTTGACTTGTAACATATTCTTATTAGCCAAGGAGGTATAGGATTAGGAAGAAAGAAAGAGTAAAATTAAATGACCTGACGGAAAATTTTCTCAACAAGATGAAGGACTTGGCACCAAACCCCTCTTGTCTGTAGAAATGTTCTAAAACTTGAATGGTTGTAGTCATCCTTGTATTGCAAGTATGTAGTACTCAACGAGCATTTCTACTTGAGAATTAGGCAGCATGCTTAAAATGATGGAAATTCGAGCTACTCTGATCTGATTAAATGTAATTTAGGCAGTATTAATTATGATTCAATACTTCCAACTACTTGATTTTGAGCTAAATGAGGAACATTTTGACCGTAGTTCTCCACAGTGTATGACAAAGTGAAAGAAAGACATCGATGGACACTTTTTTTTTTTCTGCTGTAATTCGCTGTATAAAAAAAGAAAAATCACATAGCCTCTATATTAGAAAGCATACTTTTCCCTGCTATCATTCACTATACCAAAAAAGGGAAATCACATAACACCTAAAGAAAGCATATTTATCTCGCTTGAAATTACTACATTGACCTAAAGGTGTAAATTCGTCGAAAACAGGAAAAGTAAAAGATAGTTCCTGTCTAGAATATCCAATTATCATATATAATTGAAAAAACAAAAAGGGTAGAATTATATCACTTTTTTTTTTTTTGGCTTTTTTGGTAACTGATTAAAGAGGACTTATGCCTTTTAGCACTCTCACATTTAAATAAAAGTAACAACAAATGTATCATTGACCATTAATTTGTAAAAGAGCCAAAATTCGAATTGTTGTTTACGTTGAAATCTTCCTTAGCTTCAAAATTTGCAAATTCTTTTTTTTTTTTCAATAATAAAACGGGATATGATATTGAAATGGAAAATTGTATAGTTAGATTGCAACTGATTAGTGAAATATGAATCTTTCCACTTTTAAGGTATTCAAGATCAGCATTTTTTTTCTGAATAAAAAGTAATAGTAAACCCAATGAATATTAAGATGAGACAAGTTATTCCTAGAACTTTAACCAAATTCCAACATGAACCTAAAACATGCCTGCATGTTGTACCAAAAAGGGAAAAAGCCAGCTCTTCTCAACTCCCAACCCCCCAAAACTGAAAACACTATCTTAAGCCACACACTTCAGACATCATAAAGTAACCAAAAGAAAAAAATAAAATAAAATAAAATAAAGTTTCCCATCCATCCCATTTCCCTCCCTCTTTCTTTTTTCTCCCAATTTCCACCCCCAAAATTTGAAACCCAGTCTGGACCCAACTCCCAATGACTTCTGCCGAGACTCCCGGGAAAGGAAATCATTTTTCCACCCAACCAACGCATGAAAAACAAAATAAGATGAAATAAAATAAAGTTATAAAGGCACAATTTTTTTTTTCCCCAACAAATGGTCACACCTATATTATCCTACCTTAACAACAAGCACGACTCTAACTAAGTTAGAGATGATAAGGGTGTGCACCTGCTATATTTCTCTTAATTATAGAGTTTCAACTACTAGGTGCAGAGTTTAAACCGCTAGTATATATTTTCAAGACCTAATTTTCGGGTCTAACAAGTGCAGTGTTTAAACCATTACTTTTCAAGTTTGTCCAACGGGTGCATATTGAGCGCTATTTAAGATTTATTTCAAGTATTAGATTTTTTTGAAAGGTAATAATAATTAAAGAAAATATACTTACAAAAAAGGGTAACAATTATTAATGTGTGTATATACATAACAAGTTCAAAAGAATTTAAATATAGACACCTGTTAGAAAGATTTAAATAACTATAATTATTTGGGTGGATTTCAAATCCTTCATCGTTAGTGTCACTTAATATTGCAGACCATTTTATATGACTTCTTCACGGGTGCGTAATGCACCCATTTGATCCGATAATGATTCAGTCTTTATTGATTTTTCAGTGATCCAATTGGGTCTCCTTCTAGTTAGGTCTCCCTTTCAAATAGATTAGCATAGAGTAGGTTATAAAATGTTACTATTTAACAAATCCTTCATCAAGTTACTCAATCCAAACGAAACCTTATAATAATTTTAATCCTCTCCAGTGGTCAACTTGTCTCCCATTGTATTTAGAGAGAGAGAGAGAGAGGTTGGTTATAGAGGGGAAAAGAAAAAAAAGGTGGTGGTCATAGAGGGGAAATCAAATTCCAAAAATTCCTCCTTTTCTCATTGTTTGTGGTAGAGAAATTCAATTCCGCGGAATCAGCCTCCTAAAAAGCGAGAGTACCCGTGAAATCTGTTCTGTTTTCTTTCCTTCCCCACCCTCGGAATGTTCGTACGGTCACCGTAACTTCCTTCCCATCCCCCCATGTGACCATATATCCATTACAACGTGTTGGGGCCCGCATTCCGTTGTAATATAACGGAGTTTTCCTACGTGGCCCTGCAGTTAACGTCACGAGCATTACCCGCCTCCCCCAACATTTACTGCCGTTAGTTAAATCGTTAATAAAAATTGGGATGCAAATGACTATGCTAACTTGCTACTAATGAGTAGTAATAAGTACTACTAATTACTAACCACTAATATTAAATCCTTCATTTTGGAACTAATTGCCAGTATCACTGAACTGGTTAATGAACCGTACGTAAAATAATTGGGTTTTAGGTTTAGAAATCAAGTACTATTTTTTTTTCTTTTTTGGAAATGAAGTACTTTAAGTTGTTGTAAAATGAAATTAGTGGAATTAAGCAACCGAAAAGGTAATTTATATAAATCAAACTCATAATTTGACAATTGGATTTCTTGTATGTGTTATGCATACACGGTTTATTATCTTATTACAAAAGAATAGATTTTTGTAATTTTCTCGTGGAAGAAAATAGATTAATGGTAATATATTGTTTTGGGATCACGGAATTGCTCAAAAAATTGGGACATAAGTACAATGATGATAGCTAGTTAAATAAGTATAAATTGGCAAGAGAAGGAAGGAAATTGGTAAAACCCTATCAACACCCACCAACTCAAAAAAAAAAAATGCTGGTCAAATTGCTCACAAAAATTTCTGTTCTTCTTTTCATAAAATTTGAAACTTGATTCAATCTGCATTATATTCTTGCTAATTTTATCTTTTAAATAAATGAAGATGTACTTATGCATCATATTGTAAAAATGCTACTATTACAATTCTTTCCTCTCTAAAAGTCTGACCATCACGTGAATTTCTTTTATAAATAATCACGGGGGAAGTTTCTTTATAAGATATTTCGAACCACAATGATCAAGAAACTATATGCTCTATTTGATTTTCCCCTTTATTTCCCTTAGAAACAAAAGAAAGAGATTTTCCATTGCTAATTTTCAACCTTAGATGCAGCAGGTGCACCGATTACACGAATAATTAGTTTCATTAATGAGTAAAAACTAGATCGAAATACTTAATGTGAGAAAACAAAAGTAGCATTAGACCCTTGAAATCCTTTTATTCTCTCACATGATAATGAAAAGTATCACATACTATATTTTTTTGGATAAAAAAAAAAGGAAAAAAAATGACCAAACTAGCTAAACAGGACATGCTACGTTAGTGCTACATTACAACACAACAGGACTCACAGCCCATGAGCAACAGGGTACAGGGCACGTGAGAGGTAGACTGGGATCACGTGACAAGTGGATTGGCGTCGGTGAGAGACAGAGAAAAGTGATAGCGGTTAGTGGCAGTTAGTTATGGAATGGTTAACTCCTCAAATCTGACGCCTTTTGACAGAAAGGGAATCATTTTCAGAGCAAGTAAAAGAAAATTTTATTTTTCTCTTTATTTCTTCTTGAAGGAATCATTAGTGGCATTTTACAAACATCAATTGTTTCTACCACCAGTATCTATTATCCTAAAAACAATAGAGGCAATTTTTTTAATTTTAGAGTTCTATTTTTTGTACATTTTTTGAATCTTCAAATTGCTAAATATGCAATAATGGCATATATATATGTGTGTGTACGTGCGCGTGTACGTGCAATGTGTTTAAAAATAAAAAAATTTCTATTACCAGATAGTTTACATCAATACAATACTAAATGGAGCATGCAGTTTTAGTTAAAAAGTCCAAAGAAGAAGAAGAAGAAGACATGGTGAATGACTTCAACTTGACATCTTTGTAAAATTAGGCGTAGTAAAAAAACCCTATTTGGATGTTTAGTTTTTAAAAAAAATTTCTATTATTTGATAACACGTTTTTCAATTTTTTTAACACATATCATAAGACAAATATATTTCGGTAATCAATCTGGATAGACACAAGCATGTAAAAGTAAAAATATGACAAGTAAACACGTAATGGTGAGTGTGATTAAAAAGAAACAAAAAAGGAAAAAGAAAACCTTCAAGAGAGTGCATATTGCTATATTAGGATGTGTTTATTCATGTAATTAATTAATAAATACATTAAAAAAATTTTTGCGACAATACATTAGATTCAAGAATAGGTACAACAATTATCTAACTACTAGGTGAATCAAAATAGTAATGGATAAGAAAAGAAAAAAAAAAAGTGCGGGGAATAATAAACGGCCGTGAAAAGGAAAACGTTAAGTCAGGAAGGGGGACAGTCTATAAAAAGCGGAGGCCGTTATGTTGGGGGTAGTGCTAAGTGCCCTTCTCACTCTGCTTCTGCTTCTTCTTCTTCTTCTCAGACTCTCTTCTCTCTGCTCCACTCTCCCCTGCTTTTTCTCTTTTTGCCCTTTACTTTGGTCAATTCTAGAGAGAGAGAGAGAGAGAGCTAAATTGTATAGTGAGAGGAGGTGAAGCATTTTCGAGAGTTAGAGAGAGAAGGGTTTGGAGGTAGGAAGAAAACTATGGCTTCTTCTCCTTCTTCTTCTGCGAAGAAATGGGTTGTTTCTGTTTGCTCCGTAATGCTGCTTGCGGTTGTTATCGTTGTCGGAGTTGTAGCTTCTGTACCGAAATTTGAAGATTCTGTCGGAGTTGTCAGGTTTGAAGCTCTCTTTCTCTTTCTCTCTTCTCTCACACGCCCGCAGAGAAAACACGCACATTCACCTTCCAATTCGTGTTCAGTTTCCACCATTGAAGTGCCTTACAGACCAGCGCATTTCCTCCAAAATTTGCTCGTTTTTACTTAACTACAAGTGTGTTCCTTGAATTCTGGAGTAAAATATCTGGTTTGCTCGGTGATATTCATCCACATTTTCTCATTTTCCGGAAGCAGGAGATTCCTCCTCTTCTATTTTGTCTACATTGTCGCTACTTTTTTTTTTTTTTTCCAAAATTGAAGATTTATTTTTCTATTTGGAAGGTTTGTTTTTCTGTTATTTTCTTCTTTTCCATTCCTCTTCATTTTTAGTCTAAAACAAAAGGAGTTGGAAAATTCTCAACTACGGCGTGGTTTTACGTTCAGAAGCTCTGAAAATGCCTTACATTTTTTGCTTCTTCTTCTGTATGCAGCGATGCTGAAATGGAGATGCTACAGAGTTTTCACAACTCGACAATGGCAGCAAGGTCAGTCGCTGAATTCAACTCACTGATTTAACTCGACTTTTTCCGTTCACTGTCATCTGAAAATGACGAGCCGACTCTGTATTGTTTTGGATTTTACATTTCGGTCCAATCTCAACCGTCAACTTCTCCCTCCAAGATCAAAATCTTCGACTCCTCACCGTTAGATTACCAAATCCACGTCGCCGTCTCAGTCCGACCAGAACACATCTCAGCCGTTAAGATCCTTCGCTAAACCTTAAATCTCAACCGTTTATTCCGTTAACATTCCCTTCCCTTGGATTCCTTTGCTCCTTTTCTGAGTCTGTCTATTTCACCAAATCCTCATTGGTTCTTTCAAGGCTCCAACTGCTTCTCCCTTTCTCTCCCACTTTCAACAATTACCCCCACCAACAGACCTTTCAGTCTTTCACTCACCAACGCCATGGGCATTATAGTCATTAGACTCTCCGCTGCTGTTTTCAGTTATCACTCTCTCTCTCTCTCTCTCTCTCTCTCTCTCTCTGCGGGAGGGGCAACCTTTTTGACGGTTTTAACGGTCTGCGTGATGCCTCCACCACCCACTGGACGTTAAGAAATTTGCACTAAATTCTTACACACAGTGAAGGTGTAGTGTGTGTAGTGGGGGTGCTGTTCTTTTCTGGCAACAGTGTCCCCTTTTTCAGTCCCCTCGCGGCCACTTTTTTGCCTGCGTGAATTGCTGCAGTTGATGTCGGTGATCCGTTCCACGCGAAATTACCAAAATGCCCTCAGGGGATTCAATTCCCTGCTTTTAATGTAGTTAGCTGAAAAGAAGACATAAATTTCACAGATTAATCAATAAAACAAAAAGGGGAATTTAATAAATTGGATTTATTTGATTGATGTGTCTAATGTCTACAGTTGAAAATTAAATATTGACCAAAAAATGAAGGGGAATGCAAAGAAGTTGGATGGTACAGAATGTTATAATTAATGGTAATGGGTTTTTCGGGATGTTTCAGGTTGGAAGAGGTTGAGGCTGCTTTGGCTGAGCATGCAGTTGATGACCCTGAAGAGATTGCTTCAATGGTGGCAATGTGGGTTACTACTTTAACTATTATTACTCTGTTTTGTCCCTCTCATTGTAATAAATGCTTTCACTTGCATTTACTCAACATTGTGCTTTAGTTGTTATAGTTTGGTTCTTCACGTGGTCCTCGAATTGAAACTGCTCCTTTTGAGTATAGCATTGATACATAGCAGACCTACCCAACCCACATTTTAGTCCCCCTTCTCTAGCAACAACTTTTCTCTAGCTAATGATTCAATTATTTTTCCGGGTTCTTGGTGAATCTTGAACTACCATTGAGTTTTAACACTTCTTGCTAAACTATTGTTACTTGTGTATGTGGTGATTATGTGCCGTCGACATACCTGTTATTCTGATATGGTTCTGAGTTAATAATGGAACTCACATTATGGAGATGGCTGGGTTCCACAGAACCCATATTCTTATCTGCACTTCAGTTTGTGCACATGGGGCTGTAGTTAGATCCGTGTCTTGCGCTATTTAATTCTCTGATTTTGTTCTGTTTTTTAATTCAGTTAGATTCAGATATGGACACGTATCTCAAATAGATAAGTGCCCGTACATGTAGATTATGATGGAGTATGGGAAACTGAATTGATCAACTCTGTTTCGTTGGAGTCATTCAAAAACGGCCCTGCCCTTGTCATTCATTTGATGGGCTTATTTATGGCTTATACTATATGAGATAATACGGGTTAATACTACATTAAGAGGAGTGCCAAATCCAGCAGAGTTCTTTATCTTGTTAATCTGTTTAGTTACAAACTGTAAAGTAATTATTTGACTGGTGTCTGCTGTCACATGCATGTGTATATTGAAATCCATGTGCATCAGTGTCATGTGCATGCTAGAAAAGGTGCAAGACATATGACTAATATACTGGTTGGTGCATGCCTGTTGTGTAGGTAGTATAAGCCTGTTCCGATAAGGAATCCTCTTATGTACGTAGTCTTTCTTGCAATTCTCTATCCTACCTTTTTCACGTGCCTGTGTCATCCATTTGTGTCTCATGAATGGAACCTAAGTGTCTCCAAAATGATGGTAGATTTGAGAAACAATATACCAACTAAATAAGCCTCGAAGGACCTAATGTCAAACGACAGTCTGTCTTCACCTTTTGTAGAACAAAACAAGCCCAAATGTGGCTGTTAAAGAAAGAGATGAACTCAAAAGGTAAATGAGCACAGTTACCTCCACCGACACATCATTTGGCAAAGGTCCTACATTTTCTTACATGCCTAGAATTACTGAGAATAGTACATTACCTTGAAGCAGAACAATAATTGAGACAAGAAAATATCAGACAGGGACATGTGGCACATTGGGCTGCTTGTTTTACCCGTGGTTATAGTCTGATGAAATTAATTCTCACTCAATGATTACAATCTGGAGTCCTAAGCGTTTTTTTTTTTTGGGGATCAACAGGAGCATCAAGAACAGCACTGAGAGGAGAAAACTTGGATTTTTCTCATGTGGAACTGGTAATCCTATTGATGACTGCTGGCGTTGTGATCCGAATTGGCAAAAGAACCGCAAGCGCCTTGCTGATTGTGGAATTGGTTTTGGACGCAATGCTATTGGTGGCCGTGATGGCCGGTTTTATGTCGTGACTGATTCTGGTGATGATGACCCTGTTAACCCCCGGCCTGGTACCCTGCGCCATGCTGCTATCCAGGATCAGCCCCTTTGGATTGTGTTCAAGCGTGATATGGTCATCACGTTGAAGCAGGAATTAATCATGAACAGCTTTAAAACAATTGATGCCCGTGGAGTGAATGTACACATTGCTAATGGTGCATGCATCACAATCCAATTTGTTACCAATATCATAATTCATGGATTGCACGTCCATGACTGCAAACCTACTGGAAATGCCATGGTTAGAAGCTCTCCATCACATTATGGCTGGAGGACAATGGCTGATGGTGATGCCATCTCCATCTTCGGTTCAAGCCATATCTGGATAGATCACAATTCCCTCTCTAACTGTGCTGATGGCCTTGTTGATGCTGTCATGGGCTCAACTGCTATTACCATTTCCAACAACTATTTTACCCACCATAATGAGGTCTGAAATTTGAAATCTCTATTTCCAAACTTACTCCAACTTAAGCCTCCATTTTTATGGTATAATTAATCAAGCCTCATATTTTTGGAAACAGGTAATGCTCTTGGGTCACAGTGATTCCTATGTGAGAGACAAGCAAATGCAAGTGACAATTGCCTACAACCACTTTGGAGAGGGTCTGATTCAGAGAATGCCAAGGTAATTCTATAGCAAATTGTATCAAACATGAAAAACCAGTGACACAAAACACTCAATAGCTGAATTATTTTTTTTTTTTAAAACATTCTTCCAAAATTAGCATTTTTTGAAAGGTGAGGATTTTATAGGAAGTCATTGTAGGATGATGCATCAGCTTGCCTCCCTTGAATGCCACTTAACAGTTTCGGGTTCATGCAGTTTTGTTTAGCAGACCTAAAACAAAGACAATTTGCAAATTGCAGGTGCAGACACGGGTACTTCCATGTGGTTAACAATGACTACACTCATTGGGAGATGTATGCCATAGGTGGAAGTGCTTCTCCCACAATTAATAGCCAGGGAAATCGTTACCTTGCCCCAGTCAATCCTTTTGCAAAGGAGGTAATATACAGTTACTAGCATTCAACATCTACCTAGTAATGACATTTTATTAACCATGAGCTCATTGAACTTATCCCCTTTATGTAAATGGACTGGTTTTGACAGGTAACAAAGAGGGTTGAAACTGCTGAATCCCAGTGGAGGGGTTGGAACTGGAGATCAGAGGGTGACCTGATGCTTAATGGTGCCTATTTCACTCCATCTGGAGCAGGGGCCTCCGCCAGCTATGCCAGAGCTTCAAGTTTAGGTGCCAAGTCCTCTTCCATGGTCGCTTCAATGACTTCTGGTGCTGGTGTCCTTAATTGCCGCAGAGGCCGCACTTGTTAGTAGCTGGTGCCAATTGCACAAATATAAAAGAGTCTTTTTCTTTCTTTCTTTCTTTCTTTCTTTCTTTAAAGCCTATGCGCCCCCCCCCCTCCCCTCCCCTCTATAGTACTATCCCTATCTATATATTACAGCCATTGTTTGTGAGTCATCCACCCATTTACTTCAATTGACAAGTGTACATTTTTTGCACATGTCAATCATTCATCCTCATCCATACTCTCATATGCCTTTATCTCCCATTGTTGGCAACCTCGGCCTGCTTCAATCGAAAGAAACCAATGCCATTCCAGAAGCAGGCGCAGAAGCGTTGTTCATATTCTTAATTTTCTTTTTCCACATTCCTCGTCAATCTTCTGTCCATTGTTCTAACCATCATTCTATCCATCTACTAAGTGTCTGGTTTTTGGTCCACATACAGTGTCTGGTTTATAGGAACTAAATGATTTTGTAATTTTTTTTCCCTTGCCTTTTCTTCTAGCCTTTGGGAGTCGTATACCAGTGTGAATGTCAATCCCTCGAGTGATGGAAAAGGAAAAAGAAAAAAAAAAAAAAGCAAAGCTTTTGTAATGGATGATTGCATAGCAACAAGTTTCTCTACCTTTATCCTTTTTTTCTTGCTTTGTCTTTGTCAATGGAAGCAGTCCTGGTCTCTTGATTGTTCATCATTATTAAACTTTATATTGTCATATTAATCCACCGTTTGTTTACTTTTACTTTCCGGTAGTTGCAATGATTATTCCATGTGCACATGGTGAAGATCGCGATATTTACACCAATGAGTGATTATCCCCTATCATCTAAAAGATTAGTTACATTTCTACCAATTACATAATGGTCTCAACTTTTTATTATTGTGATTGGATGATGTTTGTATACACTAAAGAAACCAAGTGGTCTCAACTTTGAGAGGAATCTTGTTTCACCACCGTACAAAGAGATCTCATAGATCCTAGTAAATTCTCCAAATCCATATGATTCTGATTAGCAGAATGGGCTCATGGGCATCGAGCACTCTTTTACTTTCACTTCCAGTGCAAGTACTATTTTCGGACACTTCACCATTCTTGAGTGGGGGTTGAAAACCACCATCCCCCCACTTTAAGACGGCAGGTACGTTGTTGAGAATTAAATGATGCAATTGTAGAAAGTCAAAAATAGGTGGAATGCAATAGAGCACCTAAACATTTAGTAGTCTGCGGATACATGAGAATGGTACCAATATGAAATGGAAAGAAAACCTCTATCGAAATTTTACTTCATTTGCTTTTGCTATTGACTCTGCATTTCCCTCCCCTAACTACATTGACCTTGAGATCAAAAGAACCACAAGAAAAGTCAATAACATATCAAAGAAAGTTACATAGCACATGTACTTTATCAAAGAAAGTTTTATTCCAACAACACACATGTAAGCATCTAAGGTTCATGTTAATAAATATTGGTTGTTGTAATCTCTGCTTGCTTCAGCCGTAGGTTCTTCTGTCTAAAGCACTTTATTCTCACTTTCATTCTATGATGTACATTACGGCTGCCATATCATAGCAACATTCACCTAGATCCCCTCCTTCCTCGGCTTTCAATTAATGTAACTTTTCCTTTAAATAAACCAAACTCATTCGCGATTAACATGAGCAAATGACATTAAAAATCAAATTAATAGAATGTGTAGCATGGGTTTTAATCATTAATAGAATCTGCAACATGGGTTTAAATCAACTATGAAGTAAAGCTAGATTCCATTTTAGCTTCTTATCTGGTCAGTTTTAGCAAGGTAGGTAGCTTTAGGCGTATATGAACTCCTAAGCAACGGACTATCAATGCTGAAAATGGGAAACTGAACCCCATGCTCTTGTCCCCTCCCTTTTTTTTTTTTTTTAATAAAAAGTTTAGATGGATTTGGTTCCGATCACCACCACAGGTCAAGACACGTTTCAAAAATCATAAATCGCTTACAAATGTATTTACAAATCATCCATGAACGGCAATAAGATTCCAACACACGACTTATGTAAGGACATGTTCCTTTCTTATTAACTGAACCAACTTATATTGGCCCCATGCTCTTATCTAATCCACGTGCCGGAACCCTAAAACCATTGAGCTTTGCATGTGAGGTTGGGTCCATCGTCCATGGGGGGCTGTGTTTGCCTAAATGGAGACTATGGGGCCTCGTTTGCCGATGCTGATGCATTTGCCCAACACCCAACGGCACACGTGTTAGCATGTTGTATGTGTATACTATTACCCAATCGAGACCTGTCACTTTCCAAACCAAATAGCCAAACACCCCCCTAATTTGCAACAATTCATATTCGTTATGGTTAACTTTCCTTTTATTGTTATCACATCCCTCTCATAAATACACAGAGGCGCAGCAGATGAGGCCTTACTTGTTGGGGGCCTCTTCTTGTCTTATTGTTTCAGTTCCAGTTGTCTTCTATGTTTTCATTTACTTTTACATATGAATTTTAGAAAGTTAAACAACTAGAATCCATCCAACACCTCTCTATAATCACTTTTCATAATCAACTTTACTTATGCAGAATTATGGAATAGGCTCCGGTGATTCAATGATTCCGAATCCAAATTTCACAGAGAGTAGATTCCACTGCTGTTAACATGGTTGGTAGATCTCAGACATGATTTACTGATTGGTTAATCTAATAATTGTGCTTGGGGTTAATTATAACTAGATAATAATGAAAGTATATGACAGCTAGACAGAAATAGTCATGGCTTTGGATCTAGCTTCTTTTACTAGTTACGTAATTATATGTGTATCAGCAATAATCCAAAGAGAACTCGATTGATTTCGTGAACTGGTGTGCAGCATATTGTGACCCTACTACAGCAGATAAAGATTCATTTCTTGTTTTGACAATGCATAATTTCTTAAAGAAAGAATAGGAACAAGCAATGATCAAACGTAGTTGTCGTAATTTACGACAAAAATTTGCAGATTCAAATCGGATAAAAAAGGAAAAAGGAAAAAGAAACACAAGAATTGAAAGTTACGTTCTTTGGGAAGGATTAGATCTTTCTTAATTTGAACCTAAGAAGAAATAATAAACGGTTCTTTAAAAGATCGAGTTGCTCTTGAAAATTGGAAGAATAACTAAATAATAATAATAATAATAATAATAATAATAATTCAGGTCAGGTAATTCCAACTAAAGCCCGACAAAGCACTTGGGTCGAGACCGGAAACTCTTGCAAGTTCTATTATTTTAGGCCTTTTTTTTTTTTTTTTTGGGTACTGGTAAACCCCCTTGTGTTCTGGATTGCCAAAAAAGTATCTCTATCTTCCTTAATAGAACAAGCATAATAGATTGCTTCAGGCGTAAGCCTCCACTTGGATTTGGGCTTAATCTTTTCAAGGTCGGCTAAGGATGGGAGATAATTGGCTACCTCAGTAATCCAAATCCTTTTTGTTCGGTTAAGCAAATACTTTCTCGCATAATTAGCCTTCGTTTGTACACATCGACCTCTGAAAAAAAGAAATATACATAAAAAAACAAACATTAACACCATATGAACATCCATTCTCAAGTTAAGCAGTACATTGTGACTCAGTCACAAAAGTTAATGAGAACAGAAATTGCAGCCAATTTCTGAGTCGCTTTCCTCCCACTTCCACTTCTCACCAAACTGAATAATGCAGTTGTTCTTGTATAGATCCTGTGAACTATCAGCTAGATGGAACAATTAAAAGCAGTACATCTAGCAAAGTTTTGGTTAGTTTACATTTTTTTTTTTTTGAAAATCTAATCTTGTATCTCCTTGTACAAATCAACTCCAGTGTGTAGTTTGATGAGTGAAAGATACAGATTTAGCTGACACCACTTAATCAAATTTCCATGATCTAATCTGTGATCATAGATAGAGTAATAATCGTTTCTTTGCAGTCCCAGCCGTGTCTTCCAAGATTTTGTGATTTGCAATTGCCTAAAACTGTTGGATCGACAAGAGCTCATAGCTTACTCTGCAATCGTGGTGTCAGTTTGAAATGTATATCCAGCTTCAGCAAAATGGGATTTCACCAGGGAAAGAGCTTTGGAACGGTGGGAGATCTTGTTCTTTTCTTCCTTCAGCATCTCAGCATACCTGCAGCAAGAACATGTCAATTATCTGGAAGAATTTCATGTAAGAGAGAGAGAGATCTAAACGTGAAAAAGAAGCTGCTCAAGGTAGAGAATGCATATTACGTTTGATTATAACCATCAGGTTGAAAGACTGGATCCCATCCAAAGTCATTGGGTCCTCTGGCAGGAACAATTTTTCCCTGAAATGTCAAAAAATTCGAAAGTCAATGGGTTACTCCTTCCTCCTACCTCATAGATGACTGGGTGCGGTAGATTACCTTTAAGATAAAACAAAAATAGTTCAAAAAGATGAAGTGAAACATTTACTCTAAAAAATCCTACTACCTTGTCAGAGAGAAGGGAATGGGTTGACACAAAATTAGCTTTGGAGAAACTACAACTTTCAGAAGCACGCAAGTCGTTATATAATTTTTTCCTTCCCAAAAAAAATTTCCTGAAAGATATAAAACTAACGCAGATCCATCAAGGAATCTTTTAATTGGACGTTAGAAGAGAAGTCATCCAATGCGCCAATCAGATAACGGTATTTATCTATCTATTATTGCATCTCCAACTTCATTCAAACTCCTTTCATGTTTTTAAAACAGAAAACAACCACAAATAAGTAAACCAAAAGAGAAGTAATATATCTCTTAAACAAAGGATGGATAGTATTCTATAACCAGTTTTATAACTTGGCACAACTTGAAAATCAACAGATTAATGTATGTAGGAAAGCTTAAAAACTTTTATCCAATAGCAAAAACTTTATATATGCTTGCAAAAATGAACGCTACAGATTATGAAACTGAGAAGCAAAAACACATAATACTTGATTTAATTCAGTTAATGAGACATACCGCAGTTTTTCCTAGAAAAGTTATTGGCTCCATATTTGGCCCAAGAGCAAGAGAAAAAATACAAAGAGCATATGCTGATTTATCTTCATACGCCATCAATAAGTTGTTCAGACCTACAATAGGAGAACAAGCTTAACAAATATGAAAATGACTGGAAGGACGAAAAGAAGTTCTTGTAATTGCATATCAAAAAATCAAACGAAACACAACAAAAGAGAAGATATACCTTCATGTCCAATCTTCTGCAAAAACCACTTGCTAGAGATTTAGTTTATGATTGCAATAAAAAAGGAAAAAAAATTAGGAACACAGAATCAAAATGAAGAGTAGTACTTAAATAATCCAAAAAGACATTTCAAGAGCTGTAATAAATAGATCTGCGAAAGAAGCACCTAATGTGTTTGTAAGAAGAGAGAACTTTATGATGTGGTAAAATGCATTACAGCAGTTACATGATAAAACCTATTGTGAAGTTCAAAGAGTCCAGCCATATCCCTTTTTTTTCCCCCTATAACCAGAGCTTATACAATTTGTTTTCAGCTTCATCTTTCTTTCTAAAATAACAAGCCAGTTAAGTCTTACTATTCCATGAAACTCAAATTATATTACTAAAGTCATGCCTTATGAACAAGAAAAAGCCCTTAATGTATTGCATCCAGCAATTCTGAGATGAATCATTCTTCACATTAGAAACTAGAAAAACTATTTGTTTTGCACCTTATTAAATGTTCATTTTGATCTATGGCCTAACGACATGCTTCAGTTCTCAAAAATTCGTTCACTTCCAACTGCAGTTTCTTCACCAGAGATAACAAAGAAGAACCCTGATTTTCGTGCCATCAACTAGTCAGCTTAAGAACGTAAAGGTATGTCCAAGAAAATGCTAGTAAAGCAGAAAAATAAACTTAACCTCACGGAAGTTTGACATAGAAAGACTTACATATAAGGCCCTGCAAAATCATTTCAACAAAAATCATAAAATTAGCAAAAACTACTCACAAGATATCAATAAATTAAAAAAGAAAAACGAACAAAGACGACTTAAAGTCTAATGTTTTAGGGGTATTACCTGGAAGACCCTTAAGGGCATTGAAACAGAGGCAAGTATCTTCCACCAGCACAGGTCCATTCACCTTCCAATTCCATTCAAAAAACAATGAAACTAAACGCCAAGCATAAAAACAACGCACAAACAAAGACACATACACTAGACAGATAGTGTTATGAGACAGAGCATCAATGGCAGAGCATGCAGCAAAAGTTGTACCCGTTGCTTCAAGCCATTTTCTTTTCAAAACAACAGCTTAAACACAGCAAGAACCGATGGAGCATGGACTAAAATCTGTACTCTGTGCAGAAATATTTGTGCCCCATACTTCGAATCTTGTACTCACGGGTTTCCATTTGATTTAAAAACAAAAATTTCAAATAACAAAAACCAAAAGTGAAGCACACAGACAGTAACACAGGCTGATATTTAGGAACAAACCAATGACAGAGAAAACAGTGCAAGAGGTGTTGTACAGCATGGAGCAAGTATAGTACTTTATGCATCGGAAGCTGTACGCACATACCTCTTTGGCAGCAATTTTAGCCTTTTCCTTGGAGATATCCTCAGGCTCACCTTGTAGCTCCGGCACTGCTCAGCCCCCATTAACCCATAAACCGGAAAAAGGAAAGAGATCAAATAGCGGAATAAGGAATTGAGCGCTAATACATACATACATACATATATAGGTATGTTCTAAAACATTTACATACAGTCAAGTTTAAGCGATTGAAAGGGAATCGAGTTGCCGAGAATAGCACGAACTTCCTCGAGCTTCTTGGCGTTACCGGTGACAAATGTGACCGGCCGGGACAGCACCAATCCCTTCACCACAGCCGTCGCCGCCGACATTTTCCCGCGGTTCTGAGCTTTTTTTTTTGGTGGGTTTTTCTTGTAAAGGTTGTGGGTTTGGTGAGCTAGATCAATAGTGTAATGCCTCTGTCACAAAAGGCCGAACCACACGGCCCAGAATCAAACTTCACTGAAAACATCACACAAGCAGCCCATATGCAGGTGATCCAGCCCCATACTTCCTTCGGGCCAAGCTCGGGCCATTCTGCTAGTGACTGTGTTCCCATTTAGTATAGAGTGTTCCCATTTAGTATAGATCTTTTATTAATATATACATTGTCTATGTACAAAAGATTTATTTAATAAAAAAAAAAAAAAAAACCAAACACTCCTAAACAAGACGATCAATATTTTTCTGTAAAGAATTTTCATAGAGCACAAAATTGTCAATGGCTTCGCACATGATCACCAAATTTCTTTGATATGGTAAATTATCTTTTTTTTTTTTTAGGTTTTAGGTTTTTGTTTTGACTATTCCAACACTAGTAGAAGTAGAGGACTCCCGAGTGGACATAATGTAAAAAGAATAAGGCTCGATCTTGCTGGCTTCAACAATGAAGTTATTGCTGAGTGAAAGTAATTTGCTTCGCTAACTTCTGAAAATGCAACCAGTTTTAGGTACAAGAATTTCATAATCATTCCATCATGTTTGTTAGCAGCTTCTCTTCATTGCCACCCTTCTTGCCTGCCTCTCAGTTGTGACAAACTCTCGTATTCAAGTTCCTATAAAGTCGGCTAATAATCACATGTAATCATGAACAATGCATGGCAAGTTGACTATCATATGAGGGAGTTCGATTTTCTTTCATTTTTTTTCCCTCTTTCGATGTGATCATATATATATTTGGAAGTTGAACTAGTCCTATTTGGTTCTTGTGAGTTACATCACATTTTATTCTTAAGCATTTTCCACATCTAGGGTGTCCTATATGGATCCTATAGGCTATTTCTTTGGACTAGGAAATCATTACAAAGTAGTACGTGGAGATTGTTTTTTGCCATCGTGAGATAAGGATTCATCGAGTTGGTGCCAACTCTTTTCCATTGTTTTCTATCTCGTTCTTTTTCTTTTTCAATTTAGGCAGAATCAATGATAGTTTTGACCAACTTATTTATGGGCTCAATGAAATCTTGGAGCTATTTCAGAAAAATTAGTGCAGTTTCTTTACACGACACACAAAAGCTTTTCAACTTTTCTAAAAACTGCAGATTCCTCTGTCATACTTATGAAACTGAGAAACGAGTCAAACGACCGAATACAAATAGAAGTATACAGACAAAAGAAGCTTAATGCAAATCTTGAAAATAGTAGGCCTCAGTTTAATGATCACAGGAAGATTTGTGTGAAGGTACTAAAGAAAAATAGGCTTGAGTTCAATTTTGAAGAAATGGGCTAGTGTAGCTTAAACTTCAGGCAATGCTTGCGCTATCCTTTGGAATAAATTTGCATGTACTTTGTTTAGGTTTAGTTATGATATAGACATCTTTCTTGTGTTTTTCTACCCTACATTTTTTGCATGCAAATCACAACGAACAATGAGCATTAACCTTCTTACACGAAATCATACTTATTTTTCTTATATGAGCTTTTCATGGCTACTATAACTAAATAGATATCTTTTATAGATAGATTAGCTTTACACGCTCTTGTTATCATCTCAAAATTAAGATTATTCTTTATGAGAATAATTTGCACTGTCCAAATGAAGGAGGTAATTCATCATTTCAGGGTATTTTCTTACTCCTGTCAAAGAAAAAAAGGGAAGAAAAAAAAAAGCAGGGTTTTAGTTGGGCAGGTGAGGGTGGTGACAGTAGAAAAACGTGGCTAGATTCCACTGGGGAGAGGTTCCCAAGGTCATGACCCTAAATGTAGGGCCCGTGGACTGCGCCGTTTAGCTTTATATTTTTGGACCATATATTCATCCATGGACCATGGTCCCACATTTTTAGTGGAACTTTACTGTCTACATTTTTAATCCCACAATATAAGAATATATTTGTTCTCTACCATAAACAATAATATGTGTGTGTGTGTTGTAGCGAAACTCTCATCATTTAGAGGAAGAATGGGAAGAAAGAAAAGGTTTCTTTCATTTTTTTTAATGTATGATTTTATGTCATTTTGTACTGCTCCATTTATTTCTCTAATGGGATCATTTTTTTATGAGAGGTGATGAGAAGAATTATAGAATGGATTGCTACTCATGCCTAGGTCAAGAATAAAAGCAAATTTTCACATTAAACCCACAAATGCCTATATTTTTTAGTTATATCAAGATCATTGGACTTCTTTTAAACACGTTTTATGCAATAGCCCTTCCATTGATAAATTTAAAAAATTTATCTAGAATTTGGGTTTTACTACGTGGGAAAAGAGCGTAAGTGAGAGGAACTCACTTACAATATCATTTATAGAGGGCAATAAATATGAATACGTAACAGTTTCGTGATGGTAGGAGGAATGAGTAGAATGACATAGGGAAAGAGAGTGTAAGTGAAATGTTTCGAGTTCGATACATTTCACTTATACTAATATATATATATATATATATATATATATGTATGTATATTTATATGATAAATTAAGTATAATTCAAGTATTTTAACAAGTGGTTCAAAATAGCTATTATAGGGAAAATTCCTAAACATTAACACTTATAAGGTAGTCGTCGTTTAAATCATGTACACACTAACAGTGTATATGCTGCCACTATACATAAGATTGACTCTAAAAGATATTTGAATGATAGTAATTGCCTTAAAGGTACTCGTTATGTAAATCTTGTCATTAGCAGTGGCAATAACCATTTTAAGTAGATTTGATGTTCCAAATCTATACATGTGCGTGCATTTGTTTTGACAAGGAATGATATGATATGATATGATAAAGAGTCACAAATGGCATAATCAATAATGATGTTGAAAAGGGATTTGGGTTAGTCAGCAATTAGTGGGCAAAAGTATATGGTATTAGTAGTATATACCTGATTCCTCTATTCACGTGTTATGGCCTCAAAATCTGGAATATGTTGTAAGTAAAAGGTATCAGTCCACTCGATCCACTTAGCTCCAAATTTTGGACCATTTTATCTTTTTTCCCTTTTTGGGTCTAAATCGTTTTACTTCTTTTTAGGATTTCAGAATACTGATTGAGCCCACTCACATTTGGCCCCACCCCTTTTGGGTTTTGATTCGCCACTAGGTTCATTAATTGACTATAATCAACCATCATTGTCAACACGTGTGGACCTACAGATTTTCTTGTTCTTTCTTGTTTCCTAAAATTTTGTTTCAAGCATCTAAAATGTTGAGTTCCTGTTTTATTTTATTTTATATATGCACCTTTGATTACCAAAAAAAAAAAAAATCTATAATATTGAGTTTGTGATTTGGGCAAATTGATCTTTTCATTTCCTTCAATTTTGATTTTTTGGGTTACAAGGTCCTATACATGTTCCATTTCTGCATCAATTTATCTTGTTTTTTGTATTGTGCCAAAAATCCTTCGATTTTATTCCTCATCGTAAGAGGAGGGCTCAATTTTTTTTGCATCAATTTATTTCATAGGATTGGCTTCTCTCACCTTATCTTCAAGGATTCTTTTATCCCATGCCTATAAAATGTGAGGCTAATTTTACTTTGTTTACAAAAGTGATTTTCGGTGTTTCATTATTCTTCATTCAAGATGGGTGATAATTTGTAGCGTGTCCTATGCCTGTGGAATTGAAAAAAATGCTCATCTTCATTAACTATTGTAGTAGTTGTTTTACAGAAAATTATCGTACTTCTTTTTTATTCAAGAAAAAGTATAAACCCTACAAAAGAGAATAAAAAAAGAGAACAGCTCGAGAGTTAAACAAAGAAATTTAAAGTCACCTAATTAATATATCTACTACTCAATTAGGTTTCAATGACACAAACTTTTCGATAAATATATATATATGTGAGATAAGATTGTGACTGGAAAACATATTCAAAATTTGCTCCAGAGTTACATATAAATCTGCATAAATATCTATATATTTCGTGTTAGCCCCCAACATTAGATATTTGCTCCCTATGCCATTGCAGGTTTATTCTATTTTATGTACTAAAAAAGAAAGCAAAAAAATTAGTGAGTAAGGTGATTCTTCACTAAAGTCATACTTACTCCGAGCTCTAGAAATTAATATAAGTAGATTTAAATTAATTGTATTCAGAATTGTCTCCTAATGCATAATAAAAACACGCAATTTCATGGGATCTAATGGCCTTTGCTAATTCCCATGTACGCTCCTCTGTGTTTGTCAGCTCAACATGTTTAGGGACAGTCTCATCCCTCTCACCGGCAATAATAATACGTGCAGTAGACGCGCTTTTTTGTGCATTAATAATTAGTTAAATAATTAATCAATTAATTTTGACATTTCCTAAGAAAATGATGATTGTTTTACAAAATTAATCTACATTATCGTGCAAATCATGCTTAAACGCATGGCCTTGGGTGTAGCAGGCTTGCGGCATTAGCAATCTTCAATCATCATCCTTGCATTTATCCTCTGTAATTTTTGACATTTGACAGTAAATAAATAAAATAAAAGTATATTAGTAGGATAATAACATTTTTTTTCTTTCAGTCAGGAAAATTAGGCCAATATAAATAAAGAAAGTGTTTCAAGAACAATTTAATGATATAAATGAAAGATGGTAATGAATAAATTCTTAAATTGTCTATCACTACTAAATTCTTTTGTTCTTTCATTTTCTAAGAGGGGAGGGGAGGGGAGGATGAATATGACAAGTCAAAAATGAATTCTCAGATAAGAAGAATTTTTCATCATCACAATGATCCAATTGACTCTTGTTTTCTTTGGAGCAAAAAGGATTTCTTTTTTGAAGAAGAGGAAAAGTTTGTTGGATTAATTGTAAAAGATTATGATGAAATGATTTTTGAGCCTTTATCTTCCTCTAGAGATTCACTCCTGATGATTCCAACATATGTTAAACATAAAAATGGAAAATGGCCTCCACTTTGATTTTCCCTCCAACAGAAAATGGCCTATACTCAGATATGGTAACACATCATTGTGCATCCATAAATATTCACTACCATTATTCAACTCAACTGCAATAAATTGCTCTCAAAATTCACTACCACCACTTTGTAAAAACTAAATGAATACTTGCCAGTTTTGTTGATTTGATTTGCAGGAGGTTTAGATATAGTGCCCTTCTGTTCCTATATAATTTCTTGTGTATTCAGTGCTGGCATATCTTACTGCTACTATTTGAAAATTGAGAACCAGTTTCAGGGTTAAAGTTATGATGTCATGAGCAGACTTGAAAAAGGAGTTGGGGGGAAGACAGGAGAGGAGAAAGAAGACAACCTCTGCATTAAATCTCAATTGGCTGAAGTTATCTGCCCTTTTACACTCATTTCACCCCACACTGCTCTGCTGAATCATATGTACAAGAGACAAAAACTCAATGGAGAAATCTGCTATACAATCAAGAAATCAACAATTTCTTTAACAGAAAAATCAAAGTCACGGGACAGCTGTTGCTTCTTTGCACCTGCGCGTGACCAAATCCATGCATCACTGACCTGTCCAGCCTTCTGCATATATATATATATTGCATAGCACCACGAAAACAATTGCTAAATCTTTCACACACTTGTTCACACTCACAGACTCACACTGGTAGGGGGTGGGATCCTAGGTGAAGTTAAAAAAACCAAAAGAAATGGTTAGTCATGGTGAAGTGCAGGTGGTGGTGCTTCTGCAGAAACTTGCTAATCTCTAGGTATTCCTTGCTTCTTGATTTCTTTATTCATCTTTGGTTTTTCTTTGATATAGTAGTAGCTAGCTAGCTTTACAGCCCTTTATTTCTATAATCATCTTTTTTTTATTATCTTGGGGGTGACAAAGCTCTTTTGTTTAATGGTTTCTTTTGTGGTTTGTTCATGTGAAGGAATTAGGTAAGTGTTAGAACCTCAGACTTCTGTTTAAGAGTTTGAGTTTGAAAGAAGCAAAAACCAGAAAAAAAGAGTTGTGTTGCAAGACAACACAGAGATAGAGAAACGAACAGCAAAACCTAAATGGTGCAAACCCGAGAAGAAAGGTTTGGAAATTGAGGCAAATGTCGATGCCCAGCTCGAGGCGGCAGCTGCACTACTACTCCTGCAACCTCAACCAAAACAACTTCTTCCATTCATTCTTTACCACCTGTTTATCCCCATTTTTTCTTTCTTTCACTATTCTTTCAGCCCTTTTGATCAATCTCCTTACTCCTACTGCTTTAGCCATTAATCATGAAGGTTTAGCTCTGTACTCATGGCTGCATGCCTCTGCCTCACCACCTCAGGGTTTTTCAAGTTGGAATTTGCATGACTCAAATCCATGCAAATGGGCTTTCATTACATGCAATTCACAAGGATTTGTTTCTGAGATTAATATACAATCCATCCCTCTTCAGCTTCCCTTGCCTTCAAATCTTTCTTCATTCATTTACCTCCAAAAACTTGTGATTTCTGATGCAAATGTTACTGGAACTATCCCCTCTGAACTGGGGGATTGTCCTGCGCTTACAGTGATTGACCTGAGTGCAAATACCCTTGTTGGGAGCATCCCAACAAGCGTTGCTAAGCTTCAGAATCTCCAAGATTTAATCTTGAACTCTAATCAATTGACAGGGAAAATCCCAGCTGAATTAAGCAATTGTCAGAGCCTGAAGAACCTTCATCTCTTTGATAACCTTCTGGGTGGGAGCATACCAGCTGAATTAGGTCTCTTATCAAATCTTGAAGTTCTGAGAGCAGGTGGCAATAAGGACATCACTGGAAAAATCCCTGATGAGCTTGGAAACTGTGGTAACATGACTACTTTAGGCCTTGCAGACACCAGGATTTCCGGTTCTCTGCCTGCTTCGTTAGGTAAGCTTTCCAAACTGAAGACGTTGTCTATCTATACTACAATGGTTTCTGGAGAAATCCCTCCTGAAATAGGGAATTGTTCTGAGCTTGTCAACTTGTATTTGTATGAAAATAGCCTTTCTGGTTCAATTCCACCAGAGCTTGGCAAGCTCAAAAATCTAGACAAATTGTTGTTGTGGCAAAATGACTTAGTTGGGCTTATTCCAGAGGAGATTGGGAATTGTAGTAAATTGACAATGATAGATTTATCTTTGAACTCTTTGTCCGGGACTATTCCATGGTCTATTGGTGGCCTTGTTGAGCTTGAAGAATTTATGATTAGTGACAATAATGTGTCTGGATCAATTCCTTCAGTTCTGTCGAATGCGACAAATCTCATGCAATTGCAGCTTGATACCAACCAGATCTCAGGTTTGATACCACCTGAGCTGGGAAAGTTACCTAACCTCATAGTGTTTTTTGCTTGGCAAAACCAGCTTGAAGGAAGCATACCTGCAAGTTTGGCTGGTTGTTCTAGCCTTCAGGCTCTAGATTTATCTCACAATTCACTCACTGGTAGTATTCCTCCAGGCTTGTTCCAATTGCAAAACCTTACAAAGCTTCTATTGGTTTCTAATGACATTTCGGGCCCATTACCCCCAGAAATAGGAAATTCTAGTTCTCTGATAAGATTGAGGCTTGGAAACAACAGGATTACAGGTCAAATTCCTAAAGAAATTGGGGGCCTTAAGATCTTGAACTTTCTTGAGTTGTCTGGTAATCGCCTTTCTGGACCAGTACCTGACGAGATTGGAAGTTGCACGGAGCTACAAATGGTAGACCTGAGCAACAATACGCTCGAAGGTCCCCTCACTAATGCATTCTCATCCCTGTCTGCGCTTCAAGTCCTGGATGTTTCAGTCAACCAATTTTCTGGTCCTATTCCAGCAAGTTTTGGCCGTCTTGCTTCTCTGAACAAGTTAGTCTTGAGTGAAAATCAATTCTCTGGATCAATACCTACTTCACTAGGCCTCTGTTCAAGCCTTCAGTTTCTAGATCTTAGTAGCAACAAGCTCTCTGGTCCGATCCCTTTGGAGCTGAGCAAACTTGAATCCCTTGAAATTACTCTCAACCTGAGCTGCAATGGACTCGCTGGGCCAATTCCTCCTCAGATCTCTGCACTTTCCAAGCTTTCCATACTAGACCTTTCACACAATAACCTCGAAGGAAACTTGACTCCACTAGCAATGCTGGATAATCTCGTCTCTCTAAATGTGTCATTCAATAATTTTTCTGGTTATCTTCCTGACAACAAGTTCTTCCGGCAGTTATCAGTATCAGACCTGGCAGGGAATCAAGGTCTGTGCTCTTTTGGGCAGGACTCCTGCTTCCAGGGCAATGTGGCTGGCATTGGAGTAGCCAAAAATGAGAATGATATGAGGAGGTCAAGGAGACTTAAAGTGGCAATTTCATTGCTTGCCACTCTGACAATTGCAATGGTGGTCATGGGAACATTTGCAGTTGTTCGAGCACGTAGGAGATTGAAAGGCGATGATGATTCAGAAATGGGAGAGTCATTGCCTTGGCAATTCATTCCATTCCAGAAATTAAATTTCTCTGTTGATCAAGTGTTAAAATGCCTGGTGGAATCAAATGTGATTGGAAAAGGTTGTTCTGGAGTTGTCTACAGGGCAGATATGGATAATGGTCGGGTTATTGCTGTAAAGAAGCTGTGGCCATCTACAATGGGCTCAACCAATGGATGCGGCGAAGAGAAGTGTACTGTTCGTGATTCATTCTCGGCAGAAATTAAAACACTAGGCTCAATCAGGCATAAGAACATTGTTAGATTCCTAGGCTATTGCTGGAATCGAAACACTAGACTGCTTATGTATGATTATATGCCTAATGGGAGCTTAGGCAGCCTGCTTCATGAGAGAAATGGAAGTCCTCTGGAATGGGAACTGAGATATCAAATTCTTTTAGGAGCTGCACAAGGATTGGCTTATTTACACCATGATTGTGTTCCTCCAATTGTTCATAGAGACATTAAGGCCAACAACATTCTCATTGGTCTTGAATTTGAGCCATACATTGCGGATTTTGGCCTTGCGAAGCTTGTTGAAGATGGTGATTTTGCTCGGTCATCCAATACAGTTGCAGGTTCCTACGGCTATATTGCTCCTGGTAATTTTCTTTCTTTCTTGTTCTATTAAGTAAATGTACGTCGCATTTCATGGTTTATAATTTTACATAATTTATTTGATATAGAAATACACCTGTGATTTTTCTGCTAATGAATGAATATTTGACCTCCATTAAAATTTTCTTTTAATCTGTTTTCTAATTGCATTCTCATACAGTATACTCAAATAATTCATGGGATTTTCTTGTAGAGAATGGCTACATGATGAAGATCACAGAAAAGACCGATGTCTATAGCTATGGTGTAGTTATGTTAGAGGTCATGACTGGGAAGCAACCAATTGATCCAACAATTCCAGATGGAGTCCATGTCGCAGATTGGGTAAGACAGAAAAGGGGAAGTTTGGAAATCCTTGATCCAAGCTTACTGTCCAGGCCTGAATCAGAGATTGATGAAATGACACAAACATTAGGCATAGCCCTGTTATGTGTAAATGCATCCCCCGAAGAAAGGCCTACAATGAAAGACGTGGCAGCAATGCTCAAGGAAATCAAGAATGAAAGAGAGGACTATGCAAAAGTTGATGTTCTACTCAAGGGCTCTCCAACAGCAGGTGATAAAGGAGCTAAGAAGCCAAATAATGTCCAAGCAACTTCTTCTTCAGCACGGGCAATTAGAAACTTGTTTCTTAAAAGCAATAATACAAGTTTCTCAGCATCCACCTTGCTACATTCATCACCCTCTAATGCCAAAATGTGATTTAAGTGATCATAAATGGATGGTTAGAACTAGAGAGGTTGCATTGAAGAAGTTTGTCTATTTACTATCTTTTTTTTTTTTTTTTGCGGTTTTGTTTGTTCTTTAGTCTGATGTAAAGAAGGAATAGATAGCTACTATAGTTACAAATGTATGCAGGAGTGAAGCATGAAGCCAACGTTTGCAAATTTGGCTTTTGGTCACTGATGAGCTACATGCAAAGGTCAACCTATCAATTTTTATCCCCAGGTTTCACGGTTCAATTACAGCTTGCAAACAAATATAGTGGGACTCACCAGAGACATGTCCAAGAAAATGAGGAAATTTATGACCAAACAAAAATTGTTTTTGACTTTTGAATGGTGTAAACAGTCATGCACACAACAATTTTCCATTATTCCTGGACCAGTGGACTCCCATCAGAATTTGATTGACCTCTAAGAATTTCTGTTTCAAAAACTTCCAAGGTCTTGTTTTTGCTTTTATTTTTCCTTTTATTTTGTGTGGGGAAACTGAGCCGAGGCCAAGATAAGGGGCTGGCCTCAGCTAGTTGGAAAGAGTCCTCTGCCTGAGCATACAATTTTACTATACTAATCAATTTTGTCTCTGTGGATGTAACCAAAGAAATCATTTAGGCCACCTTGACCAAGATTCAAGATCCACCCTACACTTGTTAAGAAAGTATAAATTTGTTATTACTGCTCAAAAGGGTTCCCAAAGTCGAAAGTGAGGATAGGAGAAAATCAGCCAAACAAAACTATCAAGCCCTACATCAACTAGTATAGAAGGAAATTCTTGTTAACCAGCAGGCAATAGCCAAAAGTTCTTCCAACTATAAAAGTTGTAGAATGTACATTGTCACTCCAAAGCCAACCTAGCTTCATTCTTTACAAATTACAATCTTGCATGAAATTGTAGAAATGTACAGAAAAACTTCCACTCAGAAATTTCAAATCAATCCGTCCATTTCATACAAGACATGGGGGGAATCTTGAACCATGATGTATACAGCCAACCTTGAGGATCTGCAGACAAGACCATATAAGTGAGGCCTGCAACATGCATGTGTTCCTACATGATTTAGGCTGTTTAATGTTTCAGCATTTTTCTGAGTCTTTCCTTGTTCGGTAATCAAGAATGCAACAGTTTTATTCCTTGTTAGTATAGCTCAATTTCCAAAGCTTTTTTGTTTTCTAGCCATTTACATATGACAACTCTTTCTCAAAAGAAGATGACTTTGATGAAGACCCTTCAGGATTTAGTAGGCTTAGATTCATATATGGAATCTTAATGATGAAATGTGATAGTCCGTTGTTGAGAAGACAGTTCATACCTCGGCATGATTTAGCAAGGCTGCGTCCTTTGACAGCTACACTGCTTTAACTTTATAGAGATGCTGATTCCAGCTTATCATCAGTTTTTATCCCCTGATAAAGCTATACTAATAATTTCCAAAGAAAATAAAAAATTGATATTGTAACAATACATAGGTGGGAGGGACTAAATTTACACATTTTCATTCTAAATCCACATATTGTATACGTTTTAATAATAATGATATGTGTAATTAATGCGATATATAATTCATTGACTCGCGTGTGAATGTAGAGTTATCTGACACTGAACAAAAATTTCCTTGGGATTAAAACATATCTCAATTGTTCTTGAAGATATTTGGATAAATTAACGTGTTTAATTTCAAAAGATGAAAAACAACTAGCTACACAAAGAAATTAGGAATGAGGAATCATTGAATCTCGAAGTACTCATCATAGAAGTATCTTAACCTCAAATAATAATAATTGCTTAGTTTCAAATTATCTTATAGTACGAGGGGAAGCTCCTTACTAAATAAAAGATGAAAACTTGAGGAGAAAATCTTTTTTTTTTTTTTTTCCTTTGCCCTTTCCCCCTTGAATGGGAGAAAACCCTATTGTGCGAATACCATAAATCAGCAACAAACCGGATTCAAAGAGAACAACCGAAGATTGCTACTAATCAAACAATAGAAACTACAGAAGTCTTTATTGATCTCAAAATGTTTCAATTGTGGTCAACTTTTTTTCCCCTTCACTGCTTCCTTAACCTTTTCCCATGCGCTCTTTTCCTTCTTATCGTCGGAAGCTTCTGCTGCCTTTTCAATTGCCTTTTTGGTCATCTCAGAGAGTACCTAATCAACCACAAAAATAAAAGAAGGTTAGCACATGAAAAAACATTAATTCCATGTTTTAAGTTACTGAAACCATGCATTTGCTACTATTTTAGTATTTCACTAAATAAACCAACGAGAGAGGGATCGATAGGATATAAGTCGAAAATTGAACAATATGGCTAAGGAGTTTACTGTTCCAGCATTAGAAGACACTGTTTCTTTAACGAATTGACCAGTTTGCCTAGCTTCTTTGATTCCTTCTGTGACGGCTTCTGCTGCTTCCTTTAGCTTTTGGCACGCCTCTTTATCCAAATATTGCTGTAAATTTCAATAAAAATCAAACGACGAATATCATACAACTAAATTTTACTAGAAATTTTAACAAGCTTTCTTGCAGACTGAAACAAGGCAAAGGCACATACATAAAAAGGAAGGATTTTATTCTCAAATCTATCATTGTGTGCCTGCATCAGCTAGCTACCAATGATTCAAAGAACACTGTCATTGCTATACCTCAATTAAAATGAGAAGTTAGACTTGTCTAGATTGGAAAATTTTTACATTTTCCATTACCACATTTCCCAAACACTTTTTTATCTCACATATATCACATTGTTATAATATAATTTTTTTTATAAAAAATCCAGAAAATGGTAATTCAGACAAGGCCTACCTGTTTTGCAGATTCTGGTTTTGGCTTTTTAACATCCGCATTTACAAAAAATCTGAATAAATTGAGAACAGAGCGATATCTTTTATAGTAAAAAACAAACCTAATTCGGTTACCAACTTTCAACCAAAATTCAAATTTTATAAACGAAAAGCTCAGCAAGTATTCATTCATTTAAGAAAAAAGAAAAAAGAGAGAGAATATACTCATTTGATTTCTATAAAAATTTGACTCAGAAAGAAAAAGCAAACGATAGCCTAATAGCTCCCAACCACAAACTGTCACTATGTTACGGTTCATTCATGTAACCAGTATCCCACTTCACTCATAGTAGAAAATGGCAATTGCTGATTTCATACAAATCAAACCAAAGATGTAATTTTCAAAAGATGGGATTTCACTCTTTTTCGAAATATAATCTTGGAAGAAGAACACATCATAAGTACCAAACAAACGAACAAAAGCACCGAAATACTTAGACGCACATCCTTTACCATTAAAGGGAAACAGTAGTGTATTTACACACTTAGAAAAAATTACTTAGCACAACCCTATTATCTTAAAGAAGCATAGAGTGATAGAGATTCAATGAATCTGTGGAACGAACTTTTTCAGAAGGCCCTGTGGAACTGACAAAAGCTCTAAGAATCCAAGTATTTCCAGGCTTTATTACTCCTGAGGAAATGCATTTCGACATCTGGGCTGCTAGTCTCGAAGTTGCCATGTACACTTTAACAATTTTTGTACAGAAACTAAATCTATTAGTTGAAGGTTTCTCAGTCTAATTCTAAGCAAGGAATGAAACTGTCGTCTTAGATCTCGATCTTTGTTGTTGGTTATGTAGTAATCTCGCAAAAGAAATGGCCACTTGTCATCTGCTGAGTAATTTTTGCCAACCTGCAGAGATCTTGGCTGACTTGAAATTTTGAAGGGGTCTGTCAAATGCCGTGTGTCCCAAAGCCATCAATTTTAACACCATTAATGTTGATTAACGAAAACATTGATTGATTAATGAAAAAAAAAATGAAAGATGGATTAAAAGAATACATGCTAGGCCAATCTTGGTTTTGTAATATCACTGAATTTGAAAATGAGAGTACTACAAATGTATGAGAATTCAATAGATCACGAAGTAAATGTTTTGTTAGTTACTTTTTATTGTTTTGGAGAAAAGGTAAGCATAACTGCGTAAGATTAGAAACCAAAAAAAAAAAAAAAGGATCAGAAACCAATTTTTTTTTTGTTAAATTTGATCTTTAGGTTCATTGGTTGGTCGATACGTAGCTTAAAGAGCTAAGTTGAAGTTAACGAGAATGGGCTCAAAGTGTTAAGCTTCTAGGAGTTAAACCATTTGTTGGGCCTTTTGGGCTAAATTCTCATGTTAATTCTGATGAGAATATTTCTTTGTCGTTTGAGCGCTGTGTACAAGTTTGTGCTATTACACCTCCCTCAAATATGGTGGTTTACACATAAAGGACGGAATTTGCTAGGTCCATATCCATCTTTTGCCTTTTTGGGCCACATTAGCAGGCCCTTAAGGATATCCGCATGCCAAAAGTTTTTTTCCCCCCCTCAAACAAAACAAAAAGAAAAAATTGCTAGTTAAGTCATCTAATTCTTATACTGAAAAACGCAATTGATTCTTAATTCAGTTATCAGAGGGGGGAATTTTCAAACTTGTAAAGTAACCAAAGCAATGAATTTGTAAAGACTTGCATCCATGATCATCTGTGCATAAACCACTCAGTTGTGGCAATTTAATTGCAACTCTGTTGATTTTCATTGAGGCACTTGAGGGGTTTATTCAAAGTGGAAAATTTCTGGTTCTCCATTTGTTCAGCTTTTGATGGCAATAGGTGATGTGATTCTAAGCTTTGATATTCCAAAATTATCTCTTCTGACAGTAGCTGCTGATAAGTTGAGCTGGAGATCATCAGGAGTTCAATCATCACGAAGATGCAGCATGCGTGGACCCTCATCTTTTCAGATGGCTTCTCAATCTATTGAAGGGATCAAGATAAAAAAAAAAAAAAAGTGATCTGGAAGCAAATGAAAGAGAATTGTATAGAGGTTTAAACCTTCAAATCATCCTGCCAAGCAGAAGTGTATGGCTCCACAAACATAAAAAGCAAGGTATATATATGCTTAAACTACAAACTTCAGTTTCATTGCATCAGTTTTCACTTTTCTGCTGAGGGAAGTTTATGCTTTTCTTAATTCTTCTTTACTCCTCGCCCTTCTGGGGAGGGAAAGTGGGAGTCATTCAAAATTTCTCAATAAAGAATTTCCCTGAAGCAATGTAGTAGTATATGAAAAATGAAGGGGCTCTTATGTTTTCTATACATGCACATGGAACTATGGAAGCATTAATTTTATGGAGATTCACAAGGTGAGGATTTTTCAAGGGAAAGCTTTTGAGGGTGAAGAAGTCACTTTAATCTATCAAATAGGTGGAAAAAAAAAGTAACAATACAGTTAAAAAACAGTTTTTTTTTTTTTTTTTTGGTATTTTTTGATAGAAGATGTCACTTACTAAGGATAAAATAGGTGCACAAATAAAAGTGTGAATGAAAAACTGGAAATAGAGCAATAGTCAAGACTCAAGAATTTCTCCTTCCTTATATTAGTCCATCTGTTTTTTTTTTTTTCTTTTTTTCTTAATGCTTAGAAGAAAGTAATGATTACCTTAGACAATTCAATCATGACCCAAGCTGTTCAGTACTGCACCTCTTACATGTACGGACAAATTACCAAAACCTGTTATATATGCTTTTCTTTTAGGATATATCAGCAAATTGTTGACAGAAGAAGGCTCTTTTCCAGTTGGGGTCTGTGACTGAGCAACTTCAAGGCTAATGTGGTCGCACCATTGAACTCTAAATAAAAAATTTTAACATCTGTGTAGGACTTCTCCTGACCTCTTTTAAAGTCGCGGTGGTTCAAACAACAAAAGTCACGAAGATGAAGCTCTAATTATACATTAACCACGCCTTCAAATTTGCTGTCAACACTCCAGTCCTTTATACTTGGAATGTTTGTTGAAGATCACGCCACTGCAATTGAAATTGAGCTTAAAGTAATCTTTTTTTTCAATACGTATGTAGAATTTCTTGGGACCTCTAAAAGGCCTCTAAAGTTGTGGTATTTTAAACAGCAGCGATCACGTCTTCTCCAACTCGAAAAGGTGATAATTAACGATACTTTCCATTGTGTAATCATATTTTCTTGTCATTGTTCACGCCTTCAGTCCTTTTAAACTTGATACTCGTAAGGGATTGGAGCAATGGCAATTTCTCGCATATTCTTTTTCAAAACCAAAGCCTTGGCAATTTGAATTGACTTAAAAAACCTGTGTCAAATTTTTTTTTTCTTTTTCCTTTTCCTTTTTTGCTTGTTTGCTACCCCAAAAGACGTGAACAAAATTGTCAAAAATTGAAGATGGTACCATTGGCGAATCCTCCATTTCTAGGGGCCTGCTAGAGGCGGATTAACCTATGCCACCTCCCCCTTCATTAATTAGAGCCTATCTATATACAACTACGCATGTTATACTCTTCATAATAAATCTTTTAATTGTTTCAGCTGCCCCAGAAAACAGTTGTGAAGCATGCAGGGGGCCAAGAATTAATTCTTCGATGGTTGTCGAGTCAATGAAGCATCATGTGTATATGAACACAGTGGCAGACTTTGCAGTCTTTACTCTTTCGCAGACTGGTTTTTCCATAACTACTTTAGTTTTTGTTTATTCATTTCTTCTTTCTTCTTCAATCTTCTTCATAGTCGTCAATTCACATACCCGATGATGATGATGATGAAGAGCAGCTGATGTACAGCTTAGGCATCTGCGATTCCCACTTCCCAAAGCTCAATTAATATGTTGTATAAGTCAAAAATGAAAAGCGACATGCAAGTTGAGGTGTCCTGTAATCTGAACACGTACCAACGAGGAAACAAACATCTGGAAACAACATGACTCTCAAAATCTGTTTGTATATCATCTATGTTTTCTCTTTTTCTATTTCTGTTCTTTTTGGGTTTGTAACCTCAACTTTAGACTCCTTCAAAGCTATTATTTAGTTTTTCCCAGCTGTTGAATATTAGTACACATTGTTAAATTTACATAGATACGAAATATTTTATTCTAGATATCGTTCACGTTTACGCACAGTTAAAAAAGGTAGTGGTAGAGTAACATGAGAAGGACATTATAGAATTTTCTCCTGGAGGACATGAATTTTTCATGGAAAAATAACATGGACTTTTCATGAGTCATATCGAAGCTTTTCTGGGAGACTTAAGGCAAATTATTGGATCAAATAATCATAATCAGACATAAGTTCTGCTTATTACTGCATGGAACTCACAAAAATGTTGCTCTTTTAGAAATGTTCTCACAGAGGTTCAGTTTGTAGCCATGAATAATTAGGCCTCATTCTTGATTTTGCTTGTAATGTGACTTAATATTTGACAGATTAATTCGATGTGGACTTAAAAAGTTGCACTATATTTTTCCATTCTCTTTTCTTGAGATAAAGAAATTGTTTCTTGTTCTCAATGTGCCATAGCAACGACAAATTTATCAGAAAATACTAACAAAAAGGAATTAATACAAACACTGTTTTCTACATTTAGAGCCCCTTTAATTTAGTTAGGTCTAACCAGAAGCCTAAAACTACTTTGCTGCCAAATTCAATTCCACTTATATAAAGCTTGAAGAAGGAGAAAAGAACTAAAATTCGTAAGTGTCTTGCACCAGTCACCATAGAACAGATAACAGCATCTATCATTGCAGATCAAACGGTGAAGCATGAGCCTATCAAATCGAGCTTTTATACATCGTACACATATATCAACTATAAAATGAGTTGTGAATATTACGTAGCTTTAGAAGTAATTTCAAATCTTATATTTATGTCCATTTACCCTTACATGCCAAAAAACGTACATAACCTAGAAAAATCCAAGACACAAGAAATCTAGCTGTAGCAGTGCGCGGGAGTGTGTGATGAATGCGTGATAAACATTACCACTCCTAAACAATTGTGGTTGGTTTGGCGCTTTACTGCTCAGTGGAGGAGTTGACATTTCTAACTGAATGCTCTCTTCTTTCGATTCACCTAACTCTGCCCCGTCACAGACGAGCCGCTACTCCTCTCGAGATTCTGCATGCAAAGTTTAATGCAACCCTCATTTATTATTCTCCTTAAATATCCCCTATCTAACTGTATTCCTTTAATTTTCTTTTTTCTTTTTTTTTTTCGTTGCCGTGACTAACTATATTGCAATTCTCAACCTCTCCAAATATAAATAGGCCTTCTTGTCCACATTCACAATCACCCCACTTCCTGGCTATAACATCACCTTATTTTCTGCTTTTTTCTGTGAGGTTTTGTGTGAGAGGAAGAGAGGGAGTGAAAGGGCTAGTCATGGCTAGGTTGTTAACGTACGTGATGGTTGTAGTTGCTGCAGTACTTGTTGTACATGCAGCTGCAAGAAACATTCCTAGTACTACTACTTCGACTGCCACAACAGCAAAGCCTAGTGAAACTCAAACTTTGAATGCGAAAACTGCTGCAGCTCCATCTCCAAGTGGCGCTGGTGTCAAGGACAAGAAGAATTTCATCACCTATGGTGGCATTGGGGGATGGGCTGGAGTTGGATATGCTGGTTTGATTCCAACACTTGGTGGGATTGGTGGAGTTGGTGGTGGGGTTGGGGGAGTTGGCGGCCTTGGTGGAGCTGGTGGTGGGGTTGGGGGAGTTGGCGGACTTGGTGGAGCTGGCGGTCTTGGTGGAGCTGGCGGTCTTGGTGGCGTTGGCGGTCTTGGTGGCGTTGGCGGTGCAGGTGGCGCTGGCGGTGTTGGTGGTGTTGGCGGTATTGGTGGTGCAGGAGGACTGGGAGGAGTTGGAGTTGGTGGTGGAATTGGAGGCGGTAAAATTATTCCCTAGATGAGATGAGTCTAGGCTGTCATTTTACCTCTGATCTTGCAATGTTAGGGTTTTGAGTTCAAGTACCGTTTAGTGTTTCGTGTTTGTAATTTGTAGTATGCAATCTACATAGGTTGTCTTTCTTATCTTGTTTTGAGGTCATTGTAATCCTCTTTAATTTCCTAATTTAGTGAACCCGTTTAAGTCCAGGTTTTTTGTTCTATGTTTTTGTGAACTTTCCTTACCATCCGATGCTCACACTATTTTACTGCGAAAAGGAAACAACATATGTTGTCGATCAAGTTAATTCTTGATCAACAATATTTTGTTTAAAGAGTGGAGCTAATGAAAGTGAAGTTCTAATAGTGGAAACTTCAACACAATGATTAGTGAGGCATCACATTTCGATTCACAGAACAAATTCAGTACATAAAAAGCATAATATATAGCATATATACTTTACATGGAGAATTGTTTCTTTTATTCTTTTGAATAAGCACACGTTAATATATGGGTAGTCATGTTTTCTGAAGATCATGCTTCTAACATTATCATCAATTCCTTCTGAAGGCATGCAGAAAGAACTTTCATCACTGTAATATTAAATTTCATGAATCAAACTTTCTTCTTAAATTTTTAGCATCTCATGTCCTACCGATGTAATTGGACATGTGAAATTTTTTATATATATAGAACATCGGAGAGGAACTTGCCAAGTACCAAGTCACAATACCACATGTCTTCTGGATTCAAGACTTGACAAACATTTCCATATCAGATGCTCTTGACTAATGAAACCAGAGGAGATCCGAAAGGAAGTACAGGTATCACACATTGCACCTATTTGCTCTAAATGAAATGGCAAGTCCGGGACAAAGCATAACAAGTAGAGCTACGGATGGCTTAAATTCATATTCATAAGAATCACATTATAGCAAGATGATATGTATGAAATGCATTAGATATTTTGAAGTAGGAATACAAAATCACTTCTATGCAGATATTGCAGAATGAATATCTTTGCGTTTACAATTCTAATACTTGTGTATCCAAGCTATAGACCCTGATGTTTTCACTCAAAGCCTTTACAAGCTGAAGTGCTTTGTGCTGTTCTAAAGAAAGTCTTATTAAATATTTCTTCAGGTTTGGCATGCTTCAATTCTTAATCCTCTAAAATGTTGATCATGGCTTCATTTTAAGCCATTTAAGATTTTACTGTGTAACAAGGGGTCCGCTTGACAATAAAGGGCTCAATTTTCACATGTCCTCCAGGACCGTCCATACCAAATTGATTTCAATGTTGTAGTTTATCTTATACCTCTCCTTACTCTAGAAAAACTACAGATCAAACCGAATACATATGGTCAAATTCTTTGTTAAAAAATAAATACGAAATTAATTCTTTAATTTCTGATAATTGATCACTTGGGACTTAGGAGCATCATAAGCAGAAACAGTACATAAAGCCATTTCCCAAGTAACAAGCACCAACAAGAAGCAACAAAACAAGCAAGAAAGTGAAAAAAGGCAAAAGAAAGAAAGAAAGAAAGAAAGAAAGAAAGAAAAAAAGAAAAAGAAGAAAAAGAGAAGGCACAATTTAGTTGGGTGGTTTTCAAATGCAAGTCAAATTACAAGGGCATATATGCAAATTTGCTTCATTCGTGAAAAGGCGGAGATTTTTCCCTCTACTACTTGTCTTGTCTTAAAAAGGCGGGAAAACAAATAGAAAGACCAAAATACACGTAGCTGGTGCGTGTTTCGGGTGTTTGTTCTAGAGAGCGACAAAGATGAAGGAATCGAGCTCAACCAGAGATCTACAGAGCTTGCTCGACGCCATTAGATCTTCTGATGTAAGTTTTCTGTTCGATTTTTGAATCCAGTAAAATAAGTCTTGCCGATTTCATTTCCACTCTAGAATTTCTTCTCTTTGTACATTTCGTTTGGTTCAATTTTTAGAAACTTCCGATTTAAATTCTGTTTTCTCTTCTAATTTAAGCTTTAATCAAGTCAAGCTGATAAATTTGTTGAATTTCTTGTTTAATTTCTGTAAGTTCCTGTTCATTAGTATTAGATTAAGGTTATATATGCATTATTAATTTATTAATATTTGTCGCCAAATTATATTTTTTGAGCTCAAGGTTTTCATCTGTGGAGTTTCAATTTCTCAGACGCGTGAGAATTTACTGAAATTTCAGCTTGATTTAGTCAAGTTTCGTTTGCTGGGTCAGGGAAGCAGTTAGGTGAATTAATGACATTTTCTCTATCATTCCTTTGAAACAATGAAAAAAATTCAAGGGCTTTGAGATTATGGTTGTGATTTCTGAGCTTAGGGATAAGATTGCACATGCTTTATATGAGAAAGTAATGTCCGTAATCTTGAGAAGGTCAAGTTAGCCTGCACGATTTTGGGCAGCAAGTAGCAATTTAAGAAAATACTGATTCTTTTAGATTGAATCTGGGATGTAATTGGAAAAATAAAAATTTAGAACCAGCTAATTCGATACATCAGAAACGGATGACTGATCATTGTTTGTTCTTGGAAGATTTACTTTGTCTCTCCTTTGTCAAGTGACTGTCAAAAATGGAACTCACATTGTGGATTTGTGTTACCTGTGCTGTACACATACACAATAAGTAATTGAGCATCAGCTGATACTCCTGGGATATGAAGCGACGTGTAATTCGCATTGCACTAGCAGCTTCTATAGGTCAACTAGCATCCTTGAATGGGTTGACATGGTGTGCGTTGTATTGACAGTATTCTACTTTTGTCTTTTCCACTGATTTTTCTTGTGCATTTGGGTCTGTACTGTGTGTTGTTGATGAGATTAGTCCCTAAACCATATAGAAAACTGAGTAATATGCTCAACAGCACTTATTGGTCTCATTGCAAAGAATACATGCTTGTCTCAGTGGGCAGCTTGGTGGTTGTCTTCTCCTCTAGTTACTTTCTGAAAATGATGGATCTTTTTCCACATTGTTTTGTCAAATGTGCTTGATGATGCTGTACTTCTTGCCAATTTTTCTTCCACTCTGCATCATGACTTCATGATTTAAATGATAAGTCTTATGAGGCAGTACCTGACACATGCTGGGATTTTGGCCATTATGTCTGCAGGTTGTTGAAAACCGCGTTCAACTGCTTACTGAACTGGGGGAGTTAATTATAAGCGAGACATCTGAATTGGCTTCAGTAATTGAAGCTTTAACAGTATCCTATCTTTCTTCTACATTTTATCCTGCATGATAATCCCAAAACCCACGGCTTTTGTTATTATGGGCTTGGTTTGAGGGGTCAAACTTGGCAAAAGTTTTGGTAGTTTTTAGATCCTCATGCTCAATAGCGGACTAATTTCTATTAAATACACATAAGAAGCAGCAAACTATGCTCAAAACTAATGTTCTATATTTTAATAAATTTTCTCTGCATTTATTGATTTTCACTTCTGTTTGAATTGTTCTCAAATCAAATTCTGTAGACAACCATAAGATGTCATTGAGACTTCAATTCTCCACTTCCAGTTGTTGGATTTTTCTCTGCTAGCTCATCTGGATAACTCTGCATGTGAACACTTTACAACCATCCAGCCAAGATTTTTTATTCCGTTTGCGAGTTAGCTTCTCGTAGACTTCTGAGCGAATATTGTCTGATTGCTATTTGCCTTAACATTTAGTTGGGTATTCTGGGAAGACTTCACTTGTTTGGACATTTCTCAATGCACATTGAACAAGACCATATTGAACATTGCTGCAAAATTTCTAGAGATAGACATTTCTGGATGCCAGGAAGGGTTTCTGGGCCTAGGGATAAAGGTTATTTTCCTTCAATTCTATGTAAATATGTTTTTGATTTATGATATTCTTCTGGAGAAGGAGTTGATTTTCTTGCAACTCACCAACAATATATGTGTTTAATCGGTTCTGTAATCATTAGGCAAGTATATGGTGTCGCAAGCATCTAAAAATGACATTAATGTCAACTGAAGAATCTCCAGAAGAAGAACACAGCAACCTGTTTTTTGAGGTAATGAGTTGGCATGTTAAATTCAAGTGAATTAAACTTTTTTACAAAGAGATATGTCTTTGCTAGCTATCCTTCTCATGCCAAAAATAGCTCTTAGAGTGATGAAATTCGATAAGAAATTCGTCTTCATGTCTTGAATAGTGATTGAGGAATGGAGACTGGATTCTAACCTTGAAGTTATTCTATGTTATTTCTGCTATATTAAGGTATTTTCCCCCCTCCCCATGACGTTCAAAAGAAGTCCCATGAAATTCAGTAGATGATACACTGTCTTCATCAGTATGAGATACAGTAGTTAAGCAATCCCTGATAGCTTTGGAAAGGCTTTATTTTCATGAGTCTGTTCAGAAGATCTGATTTGACCAATTGGTTAGAGATTTGCTTTTATTCTTTCTGAGAATTTAGTTTTATCAAAAGCATCTATTGACTGGCAACTGGTCTTGATTATACTTGTTTGGATTACATCGCTTCGGAATGTTGAATATCATGCACTAGTATTTTTTAGCAACACTAATTAGCACATACATCTTCCTGCCAAGACTTCATTTGGTACAAAAATACACTTCTGTTGCTATGTGCTTGTCAGCAGGTTTCTATACTCTTGTGTGATAATACGTTCATATGTAAAAGTATATTTCATTGCAGACAACTTCCACCTTTTATGATTGTATGTTTAAATTAGCTTCAATTTCTGCTGCACAAAATGCACTGTGCTATGTGATAATCAACTATTATAGAATTTCAAGAGAAAGTAATTTAATGTGCCATGTGTTTTTGTACAGTCTTTGACACGAATGTGAATTAACATACACCCCAAGATGCCACCAATTCTGTGATTGCCTTATTTCTATTCTCTTGATCTTTTGCAGCTGCTCTTGAATTTGCTGAGCTACTCAGCTGCTAGCTTTTCAGCTCTGGCAAGATATCCCATCTCCAGCAGCGAGGAGTTTATTCTTACAATTGAGAATTTTATCTCAGAACAACTAAACTTGACAAATGATGCATTGTCAGAGATAAAGGTATTGTGCCAAAATTAGTGACTACAGTTTTAATCAGTCTTGTTTCATTAACTACGTGTGGTATTCTATGGGTTCCAATCTGTTGGTGTTTACTGAACTGCATTTAAATTGAACAAGCAATAATACAAATTAGCATAGCAGGATGTTCCTATTGCATATAACGGTGACTAAAGTCTGACAATTGTTTTTGTCTTTTTTATCTTTGTCATTTCAATTGCATTTGGTCATTATTCAGACTTTTTTCAGCAAGAATGGTGTCTCTCTCATGTAATCTTTGTTCATATTGATGTGCTTTTAGGCATCTTATTAAGTTTCAAACCAGTTTGCACATTAAGTAATCATCTCAAGGAAATTGTTTAAATTGATGTTGACATTTGCTTTTGTCATTCCTTGACAGAGGATACATGGATATGGTTCAGAAGTTCAGAAGGTGTCTCAAATGGTTCTTGATGCTGTTATCCGATTATGTAAGGTATATTGCAATGGTGTAAATTGGGATTTTGACAGTTTGAAAATGCATGAGGATAAGAAGGTCTTAATTAGTGAAGGGGCTAGTGATGCAGATCATGTTATTAATATAACAAAATGTACAATAGATAAGTTGTGTGAAGTAGGCATTCTTGCAGCTAATGATGGTGGCAGTCTTGTGAGTGTACTTAATCTGTCTTGGAAAGGAGTTGTTACCTTACTTCAGCTTGGAAAAGGTGCATTAGCTGCAAAGGTGGATGTAGCAAGTGTTGTTGGCAGTCTATTTTCATTGGCCCAGCAATCTTTGAGATGTGCAGCTGAGACTTGGTCATTGCAACTGAAAGAAACACTCACTATGACAGAAGCTAAAAGGATTTTCCTCCCTGTGAAGTTTTATCTGATTAATGCAGTAAGAATTGTCTCTCAATACGTGACCCAAGCTTTTTCTGTTTACAAGGAGATGGTAGGATGTGTTGTTATGATCTCATCCTTAAAAGTTCTTTTGAGCAAGGAGGAACATCTAAAATCTGCAACTGAAGCTCTGGTTGAAATTCTACAACCTACATCCTTCCATCTGCTCAACTCTCTACTGAATTCTGTCGAAATAAAACAAGAGGAGAAGTTTCAAGTTTTGAACTGGTTGTTCAGTGATGAAAGTAATCTGAATCCAGTTCCTGGGGTTTCTAATAGTGATAAAATGCCTTATTCAGTGGATGGAGTCCACTTTTCGAGTTGTGATGCTATGGCAGTTCAAACATTTTTTCTAGGTCGAGTAAACCTGTTTCTTGAACTTCTGAAAAGCTCTGCTGATCTTGAAGATAATGTCAAACTTTGGATGGCCAGGAAGCTTCAGTGGCTTTTGGATATTCTTGTCAATGAGGATGTATATGCTGCCAGTCTTACCTTGCAAGTTCCTGTCTCATGTCAAAATCAGGAGTTCATATACCAGCCTTTTGTTCATACTATAGTCAATGCACTAAAGACATTCATGGTAGTTATGTCTTCAAATCCAGTATGGGGTGAGATAGAATCTTTCCTTCAGGAAAATTTGTTGCACCCACACATTCTTTGCTGGGAGATTGTTACTGAATTATGGTGTTTTCTTGTACGTCATGCTGAGACTAGTTTGGTGAAAGACATTATTGACAAGCTTTGTGCATTACTAGAGTGTACAGCTTCTCCAGAAGCAGTTTTTAGTCCTGGTAGTGCTCTTCGAAAGATTGCAAGGTCTATGTGTCTGATTGTTAGTTGCTGTAAACAAGCAGTAGGAGATCGAGTTTACGATGCCGTTACAGGAGACAACAAATCTCAAAATTCATCAATGATCTACACAGCTCTTCTCATGGAAGGTTTCCCATTAACTATACTTTCAGAAAGGAAAAGAAGTACAGCAAAAGCAAGAATCTTAAAGGAATATTTCTGTTTTGTGGAGAGCTTTGGTGGTGAATTACCAAAAACAAGTGGTTTTGAAATTTATGGTGCTACAGTACATGCTCTATCTGCTACATTGCTGTCTCAGTAAGTACTTTCTTTTCTTGAAGTATGTAGTTTAGTATTTCAATGCAGCTTTGACCTTTTCATATCCAAATTCTCTTGGGTTGATTACTTGTCTTGATGGAATGATGTGCCAGAGTTCAGAAGTTGTTACTTGGTGATCATGTCCTTAATGATATACTTTAGATGCTTATTGGACTAGCTTCATTTATGTTTAGAAAAACATGCCTTATTCTGGTTCATGTGTCTTGTAGACAGCTTAGCATATCTGATCCAGAAATGAAGACCTTAAAATTTCTGGTTGCTATCATTGACAAGTACAGAGAATGCAATAACGGCAAATTGAGGGACATCTACTGCAGGCTCCTTACTGAAGTGTTAACCATCACCTCTAAAATGAAGCATTTGTACTCCTGTGATGAAATGGAGGGAGTCATCCTAGAACTTAGGAACCTCTTTATCTCCAAACCAGCTTTATCAGCAGCAGATAGTCCACTGTTTCAATGCAAACCTAGTCTAGCAAACTTTATGGCTGGTCTTGGTCACGTTGAGTTAGCAGAGAGTGATGATAGTGAAAGGACTTCAGCCGTTTGGGAGTTATATCACATGTTACTGAGAGAGCAGCACTGGGCCTTTATTCACCTGGCATTGACAGCATTTGGATACTTCGCTGCTCGTACACCTTGCATCCAACTGTGGAGATTTGTTCCAGAAGATGCGGCTCTTTCATTTGATTTGGAGTCAGGAAATGAAGCAGATGAGGACAGATTCATGGCCGAGTTGAAAGGATTTCTAGATAAGGAATCGGCTTCCATTTTAACAAAGCCTTGCCCTGATCACTCTGGGATGCTGCTAAAAGAAGGCCTGAAGCTCAAGGAAATGCTTAAAAAAAACTCAGCCATCAATGAGGAAGCTGCAATTGGTGATGATGCCATGGAAGTTGATGAACACAACCATGGTAATAAGAAAAGGAAACTCCCTGATGAGATAGGCAAAGGAGTTGAGTTATTGCAGAGTGGTTTGAAAGTCATGGGTGACGGACTTTCGCATTGGCAGCATAATCAGACTGGATCAGAAGAAATTCATGAGAAAATTTTGACACATTTTTCTCGTCTTGAAGATGTTCTCTCTCACTTAGTTAGACTAACTGGTGATATCTGAGAGATCCTAAAACTGCACTGATGTTTTAGCTCTTACTGAAGCAAAAGCAGTGAATCATATTTTTTTTCCCTCTGCAGAGAAGCATCGAGTCCCCAAAAAGTTAAGTTCCATTCTTTTGACTGAATAGCCAGAGACGCACCTTAGGGGCACTTTAGTGCTTTCCCTTAGTAGTGAAGTAAAAGATACACATCCTACATATGTGGAGGACTAAATGCAAATTAAAAAACTATCATCGACATCTTAGTCCTTAGAGATGGCTACCTTGTCCACCCATTCGCCTCAAGTTTTTCATAACAGTACTTCAAAAGAGAAAACTAATTTAGTCCCTCGAGGTTTCATAAAAATACTTAAAGAGAAAAAAGATTTAGTCGCTCATATTTTGATTTAGATCACTTTGTTTTAATAAGTTTTGAAAACAATGCGTTGCATTCTTGTGTAATGGTGGAAAGTATCACATTCATTTTTTAAGGGATGACAGATGGGTGGCTTTAATTGGAGTTGCAAAATATGGATTATACTCAAATACTACCACTTGAAACCTCTTTTATTGAGTGTTCAAATGAGCACTCGTTGGCGCAATTAAGAATTGACCTTTTTGCCTATATAACCTTACAATTTTTTTTTTTGGGGGTATTTGGTTTGGTCTCAACTAAGCACACAAATTAAGAAATAAAAAATAAAAAACTAAGCGCACAAATTTGTTGTATTAGAAGCCAGTTATGTCCGGCAAATATGGAAAAGTGCTCGCTGACTGCCATTCCTTGGCAAGTAAGGTGACGATGGCGCCAGAGCAGCAAAATTCTTTGTCGGAAATTCTTCCCCTTCTTCCTTTTTTTAATCTTTTTCGGCTAACCCTGAGGCCACTATTGCTTTTTTTTTTTTTGTTTTGTTGTTAGTTATCGTCATTACAATTTTTTCATGGTGACATCCAACTATAAATTCCTGGAGTAATGAAAAGTCAGCTCCTGAGGCTCCTATTATCAACTCTGTTCTTCAATTCATCCCTGATATCCTCTCACACAGCTCCTTATCAATTTCCTTATGAAATTCATGTGCATTTCGAGATATTGCCATTCTTCAATCTCGAGCACAGAATTCATCAAAATCCATCCTAAAGTATCGTCTAAAGCCAGTTTCGACGCCGCCCACCATAAGCTAATCTTCTCTAGTTCTGCTCCCCCATTGGTTGATCACCTCACAGAATGTAATCTTAACTTTGCACTGTATGCACTTGTGATTGACACAGCCAACGTGGTAGTGTATCTCATCCATGCATTGTTGGTGACTGATCAGGCCAATATTCGATACCTAAAGGGGATAAGGTGACAATTTTGGGTTCATGTTACTGGTTGATTTGCATTTCTAGCCAGAAGCTATGTAACAGGTTGGTTTGCATTGGAACCCCACGATTAGAAAAGAGAGAAAACTGCCTAATTAGAGGGCTTTGATTTTCAGATTTCTTGTCCACAACAACAGGATTGGATTTGTTGAGTGCATGATCATTACAAAGTTGCTGCACTTTTCTGACAACATTCATGTGTCATATGCCACAACTTGATCCAGACCCCTGAATTATTTTGACCAATGCAAACCAATTTCATAAATTTCTTTCCAGATTTGCTTTTAGTGTCTTTAAGTTACAATTAATTAGTTTTGCCTTTAACTTTCTTTTGTTCCAGCAAGGTCCCATTCTTATATACGTAGCAGTACTTTTTTTTCCTACTGAAAAAAAAGAAAAAAAAAAGCCTTCTGCATCCTAGAAGTTTGTGCATCTCCCCTTGATCTTGTGGCATTTCTTTTCATTCCTGTTTGTTCTTGAGGCCTGTATTGTTGGTTGGTTTCTCTCTTGTTCTTCGAGGCCTCTAGATATTCATCAGTTGGGCCAATTTCTGTCTCACCCTTTATTTTCTGGCAAGGTTTGAATATACTACTGGGCACATTCACACTCGTATGTAAGTACACGTGGTGGTGAGAAAATAGAGAGTGAGATAGATTGGTACAAGAAGTAGGACAGGAAGACCAAATAATTTTTTGGGTGTCAGCAGCCAACTCTAAATCAGCCAAGTAATGGAAAACCAGGCTACCAAGGCTATCAATGATCAACTCCCTGTTGAACTCCTCTTTGAAATCCTCACACGACTCCCTGTCAAATCCCTTGTGACCTTCATGTGCGTCTCGAAATATTGGCATTCGTTAATCTCAAGCCCGGAATTCATCAAATCTCATCTTCAAAAGTCATCTGAAACAAGAGATACTGCTCACCAAAGGTTAATTTTCTCTACTTCCATGTACATAGTATTCAATCCTGAACTCAAAGAATGTGATCTTAACTCCGCATTATATGCACCCATGACTGAGGCAACCAACATGGAATATCCCACCTATGAATCCATCCCTCATCCAATCAACTGCTGCCCCAGTCCAACCAACTCTGAGGATTTCCAGCAAAATTTTGAAATGTACGAGGCAAAAGCAGTTAAGGTGTTGGGTTCGTGTAATGGATTGGTTTGCATTGCTACTCCAGAGCGACAGTTATTTTTGTGGAACCCGTCAATTGGAAAATACAGAAGACTACCAGATTCTGGTCTTGAATTTGAGTATTCAGATTCTAACAGTGTCTACAATTGTGTTCCAGCATATGGATTTGGGTATGACGAGTTGCATGATGATTACAAGGTTGTTGCAATTTTAGGTCGCTGCTTGGCTCTGGATCCGGACGAGGAAGTGGTTAAAGTTTATAGTCAAAGAAATAATTCTTGGAAGAGGATTGAGGATTCGAAAAACTGTCTTCCCCTAAAAGATTGGTGTGTTAATAATATTATTGGAGGCACATTGTTAAATGGGAAGCTTCATTGGACTGCCACATTTGGCACTCATTACCACCGTTCTGAAAAGAAAATCATTAGTTTTGATTTGGGTACTGAGACCTTTGGGGAGGTAGAACTTCCAGAAAATATGGGACAGCCAAAATATCCTGAGGATCCTTTCTATAGATGGACTATAGGAGGTTTAAGGGGAGGGTGTCTTGCTCTGCTTTCTGATCATAATCAGGAGAAGACTGATTTGGATGTTTGGATTATGATGGAGTATGGAGTTAGACAATCTTGGAGTAAAGTAGTTTCGGTTCGCTATGCTGAATATCGTGAATATATGTGTAAATTCGACATTCTTGTTCAACCAGTGTTCTCATCGAGAAAGGGTGAAATCGTGCTGAAGCTTGGATCCAAGTTAGTGCTTTACAGTCCACAAGATAATTCTTGGAGGGAACTTCACATTAGTAATATGCCAGATGAGACAGGTTTTCTAAAGGTGGATATCTACGACGAAAGTTTGGTTTTGCTTGATGCCAATGATGGATAAGTTATCTGATTATCTTATGTCGCCTTACTTTTGAGTACCTAATGCAAGGCAAAATAGTATTCACATATGGTTTGTAATTGGGTCCTGTGCAATTCTGCCAAAGTATTTGTTCTTTTGCTACACTTACTGCAAACTAGTGTTTGGACTATGCGAAATATGTGCATCTATTTATTAAATAATGTAAAGTTTTGGTCGAATAAAGCATTACTTTTTCTATGGCTATAAAGAATTGCCATGTTATATAGCCCAATTTTTTTTCATTATATGGGTACGCGTGTGTGCGCGCACACACACACTTTATATATATACTAGTAATACTTCACGTGCTTTGCACGTGATCTTATCATCTCAGTATGTAGTATCGTAAGATACTAAATATTTTTTATAATTTTGATTGTCAACTTCACACTAAAATACTTTTTATTTTTGTTTTTCTTTTAATTGTCACAAAATATTGATACTTGCATATCTTACCAAAATTATTCAACATTTTTAATATCATATTTAAATCAGGATATCACGATTTTTTACATACAAAATAATATTGTTGAGTGAGAAAAAATGAATTTAGATGTTGAGAGTGAGCGCAAAAAATATATATATTAGCAACGTAAAAGGTTAAATTGTGATATCAATTTCTAAAAGGGCATTAAAGTAAATGAATATATTTAGGGAAAATTGCACCATTAGTCCCTGACATATCTAAAATAAAAAAATTTAGTCCCTCAGATTGAAAATGTGCACTTTTAGTCCTCAACATAATAATTTCGCTCAAATGTAATCCTCCGACACATTTCCAAGCCTTTTTTAGCCGGGACAAGGCACGGACTCATCACGTGCCCAATAAGTAGAGGGTAAATTTGGGAAATAACTCATCTTGTTCACCCAAATGTGAGGGACCTATTTCTTTCTCCCCTCACGTTCTCCATTCTGACCTAATTTCTCTTGTTATCCTTAAACGAAATCATTTTCATCTGCTTGGTGAAGGCGATACAAAAAACGCTGATCCAGCATACACATCATCCCCCATAAGGCCTCCTCCTCCTTCTCGAGTTTCGTTCTCTAAATTTCTCTTCAGTCTGTTTACGTCGATTGTGTCTAGCGCCTATCCCCTTCTCAATATCGTAACCCAAGGAAGATTATTTTGCAACTCATCCACGCTTGTTGATCTCCTTGGGAGGAGGAGGTTGTTGAGCCCTTGCTGCTGCTCCACCACCACCACCACCAGTTGAGGGGGAGGAGGTGCACTTGATGATCTTCTTCGCTACTCCAACTTTTACAGTTGTGGCGGAGGAGACGCACTTGGTGATCTCCTCGGGATTTGGAGCTGCGGCTGCTGATCTGATTTTTGTGGTGGAGGAGATTGGTGAGAGGTCTTTCTCTTGTAGTCTCAGGGTACTGACTTCTTGTGGCCGGAATTGTGGTTTGTTCTAGGGTTACCAAATCCATTTTTGTTTGCAAAATAGGTTCTCCGGCGATGATGAAACACCGGAGGCAACAGTCGGAATCTGTCATAGAAAACATCTTGAGGTCTCAAAGCCTCCATCCCCATATTTCCAAAAAATGAAAATGAAATTTACAAAAAAAGCAAAATCAAAATCAAAATCCTAATGCTTAAAAAAGCAAAAAGAAAAAAAATCCTAAATTTCTAAACCGGTTGGAGCTAATGCTAGCAGGACATGTCAGATGAGTTTTGAATCAATGAAAATTTGGCAAGGACAGTTCAGAAAGGAGAAGGAAATGAGAAAATGGCAAAGTTTTTATCTTCTGAAAAAAGAAAAAAATAAATTATTGAGGAATCGAAACAGATGAGTAAGGTCGGATTGGAGAAATGATTTCGTTTAAGGATAACAAGGGAAATTAGGTCAAAATGGAGAAAGTAAAGGGAGAAAGAAATAGGTCCCTCACATTTGGGTGAACAAGATGAGTTATTCCCAAATTTACCCCCTACTTATTGGGCATGTGATGGGTCCGCCTTGTTCTAAAAAGGTCTGGAAATGTGTCGGAGGATTACATTTGAGCGAAATTATTATGCTGGGGATTAAAAATGCACATTTTCAATCTGAGGGACTAAATTTTTTCATTTTAGATATGTCAGGGACGAGTGATGCAATTTTCCCATATATTTATATCAATTATGTAAATTCAATTCAAGTATAATATTATATATTTATTTCAATTCCCTATTCTTCATACACTCCAACAAAACACTTTCTAATCAAAGTATGAATTAGAACCATACAACTTTTGAAAAGATAAGATTTGACTAAACTACTAAATATTTTAACAATATGCCAATCTGTATATCTTTCCTTATGAATTTCTTCCCCCCCCCCAACCCTTTTGGCTAAGTAAAATAAATTTTTATAGTAGAACTATAGGGTGAGACTGATCTAATCAATTTATATGAAATATATAAATAATTTTTATTTATTTCTTTTCCTCGAGTGAGTGAACTGAACATTCATAATAAAATGTAAACCTTGTATATATGATTGCATTCTATCATTACGTAATGTGAAATGAATTTGTTAGTGATAAGTGAAATAATTCAGTATTAAATCAGAAACATGTTTTTACAATTGAATAGATATGAAGTCTGTATATATGACTCTTTGTATTCCTTTATAATAATGGAATATAAATAACCTGACATATTTAATTGATTTTTTATTCTTGTTCATTCTTGTAAATTGAAATTTTGTTTAGGGATAGTTTTGCATCCTTTTTTCTTTTTGGTTTTTACTTTATTTGTATTTTACTTTTTTAGTAGACTTCATTAGAAAAGCATAGGTAAGAACTCCTATATAACTTGAGAACACTTCTTTTTGGGGTAAAGGTAGCGACATTTTTATTTTGAATCATTGTCATTTTTCTAGGGATAATTTCAAAACCTCCCGAGATTTCGACAATTTCACTGCTCCCAAACTTTTAAAATTTTCACTTACCTCCCTTACTTTATGTTTTTGGTATCATTTATAACCCATTTTAAAATATAATATTAAAAAATTCACTTTGGGAAAGTAAATGCAGTCTTATTCCAAAATTACCTTTTGTTGTCTCACTTTTTATTTTCTAAATATATTAATAACAAAATAAATGAAAGTTCATGTCAATTGAAAAAAAATATAGTGCGTTTTTATATGGCAGACATTAATATTTAAATTCTGCAAGTTACAAAGATAATATGTTTGTTGTTGCAAAGTGTTTTGAGTTAACTTAAGAAGTTTTACAAATCATTTACATATTTTTGAATTTTCTACTTTTTGTCCAAATTGATGGTTTGAAGACTAAAAAGATATAACATGCCAAAAATTATATATAAATTTTTTTGTATTATTTTTAAATCAGTGCAAAAATGTATCATCATGGTTATAAATTATTATAAGTTATTTCTAAGAGTATTATAAATTATTAATTTTGAGTAATTTAACATTTCTTGTCCAAACCAATGACATAAAAACTACTAAAAAGTTTTTTTAACATTGTTACCAAGTCCTAAATGTTCATTAAGAAACTACATCCATCTATTTACAAAAATTAAAAAGATACGTTTGGTGTATTATAGTAATTAAGAAATCATAGGAAAAGGGCAAACTTGAAATAGAACTACATTTTCTTACCCAAAATAAGTTTTTTAACATTATATTTTGAAATGGGTTTCACTTGTAAAATTTTAATATTAATGTCTGCCATATAAAAACGCACTATATTTTTTTTCAATCGACATAAACTTTCATTTATTTTGTTATTAATATATTTAGAAAATAAAAAGTAAGACAACAAAGGGTAATTTTGGAATGAGATTGCATTTACTTTCCCAAAGTGAATTTTTTAATATTATATTTTAAAATGGGTTATAAATGATACCAAAAACATAAAGTAAGGAAGGTAAGTGAGATTTTTAAAAGTTTGAGGGTGCCAGGTGAAACTGTCAGAAACCTCAGGGGAGGTTTCTGAAATTATCCCTTTTTTCTAAGTGATATTATGGTTAATATAGAATATAAATGATTTATACTACTGAATTATCTTAGATTAACTATTTCATTATCAATTGATAGAAATAGTTGGGTTCTTTTATTTTTGATTTTCTTTTATTATTTCTTCATAATGATAAAAAGTACATAATTATATATTTATCATATGATATGCGTTTCAAAATTGTCCAAATGAATGTGGACTCTTTTTTCGTATATATTTCTTTTTTATTCTAAAAGCATCTTTTTTACACTAATAATTTTTTACGATTTTAAAATTATGGTTAATGCAATTGGTCACACTATTTTGAATAAGAAAATTTAACACACATAAGAGTTGGAAATAGAGTGTAAGAGTCACTAAATAATTTTGATAAAGAGTTTTTCATTTTAATTACCATTATTATTGAGTTTAGTAATTTGGAATGTTTTATATTTTTAGTTACTACCACAACTAAAGTGCAATAACTCGCATTAAAAGATTGGGGGCAATATGGGCATAACAAAAACTAAGATAAAAAGTTGCTTACAACTTACACCAAGGCAAGTTACAAAGATAATATGTTTGTTGTTGCAAAGTGTTTTGAGTTAACTTAAGAAGTTTTACAAATCATTTACATATTTTTGAATTTTCTACTTTTTGTCCAAATTGATGGTTTGAAGACTAAAAAGATATAACATGCCAAAAATTATATATAAATTTTTTTGTATTATTTTTAAATCAGTGCAAAAATGTATCATCATGGTTATAAATTATTATAAGTTATTTCTAAGAGTATTATAAATTATTAATTTTGAGTAATTTAACATTTCTTGTCCAAACCAATGACATAAAAACTACTAAAAAGTTTTTTTAACATTGTTACCAAGTCCTAAATGTTCATTAAGAAACTACATCCATCTATTTACAAAAATTAAAAAGATACGTTTGGTGTATTATAGTAATTAAGAAATCATAGGAAAAGGGCAAACTTGAAATAGAACTACATTTTCTTACCCAAAATAAGTTTTTTAACATTATATTTTGAAATGGGTTTCACTTGTAAAATTTTAATATTAATGTCTGCCATATAAAAACGCACTATATTTTTTTTCAATCGACATAAACTTTCATTTATTTTGTTATTAATATATTTAGAAAATAAAAAGTAAGACAACAAAGGGTAATTTTGGAATGAGATTGCATTTACTTTCCCAAAGTGAATTTTTTAATATTATATTTTAAAATGGGTTATAAATGATACCAAAAACATAAAGTAAGGAAGGTAAGTGAGATTTTTAAAAGTTTGAGGGTGCCAGGTGAAACTGTCAGAAACCTCAGGGGAGGTTTCTGAAATTATCCCTTTTTTCTAAGTGATATTATGGTTAATATAGAATATAAATGATTTATACTACTGAATTATCTTAGATTAACTATTTCATTATCAATTGATAGAAATAGTTGGGTTCTTTTATTTTTGATTTTCTTTTATTATTTCTTCATAATGATAAAAAGTACATAATTATATATTTATCATATGATATGTGTTTCAAAATTGTCCAAATGAATGTGGACTCTTTTTTCGTATATATTTCTTTTTTATTCTAAAAGCATCTTTTTTACACTAATAATTTTTTACGATTTTAAAATTATGGTTAATGCAATTGGTCACACTATTTTGAATAAGAAAATTTAACACACATAAGAGTTGGAAATAGAGTGTAAGAGTCACTAAATAATTTTGATAAAGAGTATTTCATTTTAATTACCATTATTATTGAGTTTAGTAATTTGGAATGTTTTATATTTTTAGTTACTACCACAACTAAAGTGCAATAACTCGCATTAAAAGATTGGGGGCAATATGGGCATAACAAAAACTAAGATAAAAAGTTGCTTACAACTTACACCAAGACTCATCACACTTTTAATATAGTAATGATAATGATAATGATATATATATGAGATACATGGTTTTACTTTCAAACCCTCTCCTTTTGTTTTACTATTTGTACATACATATTTAGTCTTCCTTTGATGGAAAAACAAAAAAAGTACCATGCATACCAAAGCCTTTTTTTTTTCTTTATTTTTTTAGCAAGAAATGAGTGGAATTCAAGAAGCGGGGAGGGGAAGGGGAATTTGAGTTCAAGACCTTTAAGTTCTAAAGTCTCAAATTTAACCATTAGATGAAAGCCTCCTCAGTAGCTTATTATGTTATCTTATAACAATTGTTTATTGTTTCCATCATTAGTTTTGAAAACAATTAGTGATCCAATAATGTAATTTGACAAAAGAGAGTAGCGTAGCTGTGAAACATGAATTTTTGAGTATCAAACATCCAATAATCAAATGGCTTGAAATGTTAATATAATATTCCCTCGGTTCCATAATTAATTTCATGTTTCCATTTTTTGAACGTTCCAAAACAAGAGACAATTTCTGAACGTTGACAAAATATTGAATTAACTTTCCCATTTTGACATTTGATCAAAAAGTAATCTTTCTCACCTACCTCATAACTTAGAAGTTTGAATCTAAGACTTAGTTCTCAACTGATATTCAATACTTGATTTTAGATTTTGATTTTTAGGACATATAATTTTGTTGTGGTTTCAATTGTTTTTGGGATTGAAATCTATCTTCTTCTTCTTCTTTTTTTTTTTTTACTTCTGATTTTCTAAAACTAGCTTTTTACAAAATCAGACACAATTGGCAGCAAGACCTAAGTACAATATTGTGAATTCGTCCAAGCCTGCCTCAATTACCCGAAAAGTCTCAACTTGTGGGATATATTAAGAGTTCTTGATTGCTGGCTTTTGGCATTACTTCCTAAAAAGGCATACCTCAATTTTTATAATAATTATATCCTTGACTCTCTAGGAACTAAATTAGTACTAGCTCATGAGCATACCTTGATCCATGATAGTGAATAGAATTAAACTCACACAAGTACCTTTTTCTACCAAATAATAATAATAATTATAATATTGGTTCTTTTGCTGTTGAATTTATCGTCAGGAGAAAATATTTAACCTAGTTAGCTAAAAGAAAACGTAACCTAGTTAAATATCTAAAGCTGGACTAGTATAGTTTGTATTGTTACAAGATTAGTTTAGGATACAAATAGAACATTCTGGATCCGTTCTTGTCTCCAGGTTTTCATCAGAATTTGGTTTTAGACCCTTAATTTTGTTTGATCCTTTATATCTTCTACCCCATTCTACGACCTGCTGTTGTTACCTTTTCTAATTTTCTGAGGTTTTTGTGTTTTTTTTTTTATCAGCAGCATATCTCTTGCTGTGACAGCCAACCCTAACATGATCAACTCCCTGACGAACTCCTTTTTGATATCCTCCTATGGCTTCCGGTCCATGTGCGTATCGAAATCTTGGAAATCTTTAATCTCAAGCTCGGAGTTCATCAAAACCCGTCTCAAAGCATACAATGCATTGAGAATTATAAATTTTTTTAAAAAATTAATATTTAAAATAAAGATATAATAGTTAATACCTATTGAAAATCCTTATAATGAGATGCAATTCAAACTATGATATTTTTGTACAATTATACAAATATTAATTGTTAGTTAATTTGTGATTATGCTTGAAAGATGTAGCATTATTTTCCTAGTATTTAATATTCAATATTGTTTTCAATAATTGAGACTGCGATTCTTCTCAGGACTTTGCATATATACTTAAAAATATGCGTACTCACTCCATTATCATGTTTAAACATATGATGCACTTGATTGAATCTGTTGAAATCAAGATGACAACTAAAATCTCTTGTAATTTATTAAAATTTTCTATAAAAGGCACCTAATGTAAATTTGTTTAGATAATTGTTAATTCATTTAAAAAAGAAGTCAAGAATAAGGTGAATATTTAAATATTAAATTAGATTATTTTATTGTAACAATATGATAATCTACCTAACTAGCTTCAAGCCCTTCTATTATAGTACTATATTTATAAATATTTTTTTAATATTTTCTAATAATCTACCTAACTTCAAACCATTCTACTATATTATTATATTTATAATTTTTTTAATTTTTCTAACAGGGATTAGGGAAAGGGTGGAGTTTAAGGAATACGGAGGGAAAAAGAAATTTGAACTCAAGAATTCTAAATATTAAAACCTTATTGTAGTTAATGGACTAAGGCATTCATAACATGAAAGGTACTTTACTCATCATATAATTTAATGGTATCATTTGCAAATCATACTTAATTTCAATATCTCTTGCAAAATATTTTCTTTTTCCATAGCTTAAATCATAAAGAGATTATCATTCTTTACCTTTTTTGACCAAAGCTAAAGTTGTCAATTGACAGGTGTCGAGCCTGTGCAATAATAAATATCTACTCCAAGAAATATAAATTTTGAGTAGAAGGGTGAGTAGGATCGTCTCCTCAGGGACTGGGGAAAATTTATTTCTTTTCAAGTACCAGAAATTGGGGGATTTTTGAGATGAAAAATAATTAACTAAAAATCAAATAACAAAGCCAAACAACTAAAAATATAAGATAATGGAATAGATGAGAGATGAGTTCTAGTCAAAGATCCAACTACTCAGACACAGTCCATATACCTGATCATTGATGCAAAATTAATTCATTTAAATCCTTAATAGGCTGGTTATAGTCGCCGGAAACCTCTCAAACGACCAACTCTTCCTTAGATTTTAGGTAAGTAAGGTACGCCCGTTAAATACCCCTAATTAAGAAATAACCCTAGGTATGCCCGTAGGATTTAATTTCTCAATTGCACTAAGAATCAGAAAAGTCCAAACCCTAACCAACAAACACACTACCATGGTTCATTTAGATTAGATCATACGTCCCCCTAACATGCATACACGTTAGTTGCCAACTAATATTAATTTACTAAACAATTACGGATTTAGTAAATTAAATTAGCAGTAGATTATCAAGTCAATATGAACATCGGGCCCTTGACATTCAACCAACAAAATAATCGTATTAAAATAAAACAGAGAACGCATAAATACCAAGGAATTAAACAATCAAAAGATAAATCGTTTAGATCTCACAGATATTTTGGACCGTGTCGTTGAGTTGATCTTTGACTAGACAAGAAACTTAGCCTCGCATGACGTGAGAAATTCCACCAAAGACTTTAATGGAAATCAACAAGGCCATCCGTGAATTGTTGTAGATAGAAAAATACTGATAAAATAGAAGTAAGAAAAATATCGATAAAAAGGGAAAAAGGAAGTCCAACGCTTCCTGATAGATTCGTCCGCAGTGCTTGATTGGAATAAGACTAACGGAACTACTTATCAACTACTACTAATGCCTTACTTATACTTTCCGTGGGCTACTTCCTTGGTCAAGGGAAGAATCCCAAACCAAGTCAATTAGGGAAAACCTCCCTTTTTCCTCAAATAGCCACGATAGGTAATAAGTAGAAAACTGGGAAACTCCTAAAAAGAAATAAAACTCTTACTTTCCTAATGCAACTAGCAAAGTACTTTCCTAATACAATTAAAGTACTAAGTAGGAAAACAAAATACTAATTCCAGCATATCTTCAACTTTTGGAATTCTTGATTCTTGGAAACTGCCATGTAGACCTGGAATCTCGCCACCTCAGCCAAGAACATCCATATTAAGCGCGCCCGTGCCTAACTGTTATGATCTCTTCTGGAATTTTCAGCCATTTAGCACCTTTTTCACAATTTCCTGCATTTAACCACCCAAACACCCAAATTTAGTAGAATCCACCCAATAATGCAATTTTAGTCTAAATAATTAGGAAATATTAACACAATTAATCGACTAAAATGCAACCTATCATCAATCATTATAGCACAAAAAGAAACCTTAAAAATTTGCCAAAAGAAAAGAAAACATTGTGTTCTAAATTTTCAACATATGATACTCTTAAGTGACTTTTTTTTTTCTTGAATTTAAAAATACAAAAGAAATTGATTGATAGTAATGTATATGGAAGTCTACCTAAACATAATGGTACAAACACTGTTTATTATTTTCAAAAGGCATCTGATAAATATGAAAAAAAGAATATTGAGGTTTTTTCATTCATTTTGAATATGTGAATAAAAATCATATTGAAATATTTAATGGTTAAATATTGAAATATGTTATAGATAGAAAAGTATATAACCAAAAAAATTAAATTTATGCATAAATATTAATATAATGAAACTTCCTAGAGCTATCTTTGAGTCGTGGATAGCAAGTGAGAAAAAGGACGATAAATTAGTTAAAAAGAGAAATGGAGAAAGAGAATAGTGGAGAGCTCAACCAATTACTTGAAAAATATGAAAGAATTCAACCAATTATTTAATATTAACAAAGTATTTAAAATAATAAAATTTGCTTAGAATTAAACTACATAATATATTATTTCTTGCTACGGAGCCCGTAAAGGGGTTGTGGATACTACTGTACGAACATCAGATGCTTGATATCTCATGCGCAGACTTGTTGAAGTAGTTCAACACATTGTTGTACGCTGAACAAATTGTGGCACTATCCAGGGTATTTCTGTGAGCCCGGAATGAACAAAATATTTTCTTTATGCATCGGTAAAAAAAAACATGCTTTTGGTGGGAGCGATATTACTTCACCAATCCAGTCACAGGTATCTAACATATTCATACCTAATGATTTTTCACAAAGTGGTGACGAAACGTATAACTTGTACAAATCTTTCCATTTTCTAAGTCGATCCGATCCATTCGTTCTAGAAATGTCTGCGATCGAGTAAATAGCAAATTTGAAACTAGATGATATTTTGTTAAATTTGCAAATGGATTGGATTTGATAGTATTTGAAATAAGCAAAAATAAGTTTTAAGTATTAAGTTGCTGATTGTATTATTTAAAGAAAATATAATACTATAAAAAAGTAGGATAGACTTTGTTGGATATGAAACAAATTAGATTAGAATTTAGATAGCAAAAATTATTAGATTAGAATTTTAGATAGTGAAATTACATGAAAATTGCCTTATTAGCCTTATATAATATAACATGTTTGGTATTGGAGAATGTTAAATGATGAATTTAAAATTTTTGGAGCATTCAAAAAAGATTGTGAAACATGTACCAAATATTACCATTAGAAAACTTCTAAAATATATCAACTAATAAGTAGGTATATTAGGAAGGGTTATTGATAAGTTAGTTTAACAACAGTTTTTACTATTTGTAGGAATCATTAAAATAAAAAATTTTATTTAGACAATCTTTTTACTAAATTAGTTTAACCCTGCCGATTTAAATATTTAAACTAAATTAAGTGATGGACTTTTTGATAAGTTAGTTTAAGTAAACTTCTTTCTATTGAATTTAAATATTTGAATTAAACCAACTAATAACCATTAGATCATATTAATTGAATTTATTAAAGAATAAAATATTTCAAAAAATATTAGAAAATAACATGTGTCAAAATACTGAAAAGATTCTAGAAGACATCAGTGAATAGTATATATTATAGATAAGACTTTCTGCATCCGTTATCGTCTCCAAATTTTCATCAGAAGGTTTTAGCTCCTTAATTTTATTCCATCTGTTGTTACCTTTACTAGTCTTCTGCTGTTGTTACCTTTACGAGGTTTTTGTGTTATTTTACCTTTACGAGGTTTTTGTGTTATTTTATTGGCAGCATAGTTCTTGCGGTGGCAGCCAGTCCTAAGTTTCTCGGATAATGGAGAGCAACGCTTCCACTGTTTTCTATGATCAACTCCATGACGAACTCCTCTTTGATATCCTCTTACGGCTCCCAGTCAAGTCCCTTTTGAGATTCATGTGTGTATCGAAATCTTGGAAATCTTTAATCTCAAGCCCGGAATTCATCAAGACCCATCTCAAAGCATCATCCAACGCCCGCGATCCCGCTCGACGGAAGCTGATTTTCTCCATTCCCTGTCACCCATTCCATGATTATCTCACAGAATGCAGTCTCAGCTCTGTGTTATATTCTCCAATGGCTGAGGCAACCACCATGATACCTGGTCCATTCTTTCAGGCTACAAATATTCAAAGTACCACAGAAAAATCAATTGAAATTCTGGGTTCGTGTAACGGGCTGGTTTGCGTTGCTGTCAGGAGGCTGATCAGGCACTGGGTTCCCCTCAATTCTATCGACTACATGCGTTTATTCTTGTGGAATCCATCGATCAGGAAATACAGGAGACTACCCAATTGTGGACTTGGCTTTGAGCAATACTCGGGTATTGTAGGATATGGGTTCGGGTATGATGGATTGCATGACGATTACAAAGTTTTCGTACACTTATCTAATAACTTGCCTTACGATTTGGAAAGAAAAGTTGTTGGAATTTATAGCCACCGGAAAGCTTCTTGGAAGAGGAATGAGGATTTCCAAAAGCATTTATCCCTAAACGAATGGTCTCTGCCAGCTACTCATAGCGGCCATTGTGTAAATGGGAAGCTTTATTGGGCCGCATCTAGCAGCTCTCGAGAGGACGATAAAATTGTTAGTTTTGATTTGGCTAATGAGACTTGTGGAGATATAGATCTGCCAGAGAATATGAGGAAGGCGCGTTCTCGAAGATGGGACATAGGAGTTCTAGGGGAAGGGTCCCTTGCTGTTCGGGGTTACAAGTACTGGGAACATCCCGAAGTGCAAATCTGGATTTCGAGTGGGTGTGAAGTCGGACAATCTTGGACAAAAATGTTTGTGTTTCCCAATCCTGAAGATCCTGGACGTGGACTTCCATTCGTCATTCAATGGAACATTCGTCTGCAACCTGTGTCCTTATTAGATGGGAATGGATTACTGCTAATGCTTGGACAGAGGTTAATGCTCTATAATCCTGAAGATGGTTCATGCAAGGATCTTGACATCAATTACAATTTGCCAGATGTAGCGGGTGATCTTAGGGTGGACATGATTGCTGAAAGTTTAGTTTTGCTTGACGGCCATGATGGATAAAATAGCATAGCTATTGTCTTATGTGGCTTTAGTACTTTCATTACCTTAAGTTAAGCATTCAGGTGGATTTGACTTTTTTTTTTATTTATAATAATGCAAGATGATTTGGAATTAGTGAATGACTATATATAATTATCAGTTCGCATTATCGTAGTTTTTCACTTTAAGATTTTTCATGTGCATTTGGCCAAAAGTTTTACATTGCCTTCATTTCATGCAAGCTACTATTTTGCATATGCAAGTCTGGGCAGCCAAGTATGAATCGTGTACTCGTGTGTTATATTGATCCTAATACAGCCTTAAGTTCTGACATGTACACACAGACACACACAGATTGATCACAAGCATGATTTCGTGGTAAACATAAAGGGTACACAATGATCCACAGCCTTAAGTTTTCAAAATTTTGAAATAAAAGTTTCATTGGAACATGAACAACAAATTTTGAATACGTCAAGGTAGAAATTGAGTTGTAAGAGGTAAAAGCAGTTAAGATACAGGGTTCTTATGTAATCTTAGCTACGCATTACATGCACCGATGACTGAGGCAGCCAACCTTAGATATCGCCCGCAGTTAAGGTTCTGGATTCGTGTTGGTTGGCATTCCTCATATTGGGATTCTAATGCAATCTAGTATATTTTGGGTAATGATGCATGAGTTATACGATGATTACGGATTCATAGCGATTTCAAGATTCTGCTTGGCTCTTGATTCAAATGATCAAGTGATTAAAGTTTATAGTCAAAGGACTAATTCTTGGGAGAGGAATTAATGAAAGTTCCAAAATTGTTTTCGTCTAAAGATATGGTACATTTTCAATTGCCAAGCTTCACTGGACTGCGACCTTTGGCAGTGATTACCACCATTCTGAAAAGAAAATCATTAGTTTTGATTTGGCTCTTGAAACCTTTAGGGAGTTAGTACTCCTATAAAGTAGATGACTGACTATCTTATCTTCTAAATTCACTATACAATTCGAGTACTTGAAGCAAAATAATTAACATCTCAAGAGCATTGATTTTTGTAAATTTCAAGATCATTTTGTATTTGGTAGAACAAATGATATTGGAATACCTGCAACGTTTTTAATTTAGTATTAGTTCTCTACCGAATGTTTAAATATTGTTCTAGACTTAATGCTAACTATTATTTACGTGGTGATGTGGGATAAAGTTTAACCATGATAAAGAGTAAAGGATAATGTTATTGAGTATAGCAATTGTAGATATGTATTATATTTGATAAGTTGATAGACTCCCGAGTTTTTAAGAGCTATAATATCTTACTACCGATTTTTTTTTTTTTTTGAAGCTTAATACATTACAACCGATAAACCTTGAGCAGCTTATGGTGTTAGCCTCTTAGGTCATTCAAATTATATTCCAAACTTATCTTGCATTAGTTAAATTTAGACTATCAACACTGTGCTTGATAAACACCCTCTTAATTGTGCATATCTTCTACTATGTATTCACTTTTCTCTCCCAATTTATTTTTTCTCCCTAATCTACATCCACTAACTATGCTTAGCTTCTGCAATATATCAGTAGCTCAATCATGATAAATAATTATTGAATTGCTATTTTTCCACAAGATAGTCATTTTTTAATATTCTGCGCATTCGTTATCAAATGTAAAACTAATTTTGAAATCATTTTTTTTAGCAGCACATATCGAGTGTACGTTACTAACTAGTGATGCAACACACAATCTGCTAGCAAATTGCTTGTTCTCACTAGTATATACGTAGTTTTTGATATTAAATTAAGGTTGAGATTTAAAACTTAGAAATTTTGGATTCAAATCTCCTTTCTCCTTTCACATTCTTTTACTAGAATAAAAAAAATGCAGCTTTCAGTATTAGGGATGATAAAAATAATAAGGAAAATCCTAAAAGATGGCTTGCCTCCTTGATTTTTGAATTTCCACGATTTTAGAGATTTCCCTATTTGTATGTGTCGCTTAGCAATGTTTTTGCAGGAACACTCAAGTAATAATTTAAAAAAATCACCTTCTAAATTTTAGGATTTCCATAATTTTAGAAATTCTCATATTTGTATCTATTAGTTAACAATATTTTTGTAGGTAGACTCAAATAATAATTATAAAAAAAATTTACCTTATACATTTTAGTTCAGCAGGGTAACACGAAGTGTAATTTACTCTGTTGTTAAATTATTGTTGGGAAACAAATAGGGCTTTCTTAGTTTGATCTTGCTTGCAACTGGAAGTTCCTTCTGTTGCTCAATTTTCTTAACCAGGATTGGATTTTTGCTCCTTCATTCGATCCTTCACCGCTATCTTATGGGGCTCTCACCAGTACCTAAGTTAAGAATTCAAGTGGATTGATTTTTTTTTATTTCAATGCAAGATGATTTGGAATTAGTGAATGACTATATATAATTATCAGCTAGCATTTTCGTAATGTGTTCAATTTAAGTTTTTTCATGTGCTGATGTGCATTTTAGTCAGAGTTTTACATTGTCTTAGATTTCAATAAAGGAAAAATCATCATAACGTTTTCAATTTAAGTCAAAAGCATGGCCAAAAAAATGAACCAAACTATTTTCAATATTTGAATCAAATTCGTTTTGATAAGAATTTGTTCGAACTTGGTTTACCAGTTAGACAAACCAAGTTTGGATAGCATATTATGTTCGATTACATTTAAATTTAATAAAATGGTCATTCAAGTTAAAATTAAACAAAATTTTAAATTCATTAAAATAATAAAATAAACTTGAATATTAGGATATTCGATTTGAACAGACTCGTTTACATTCCAAGTCAAAAGGTTCTTTGCATTTCATCAAATGAATTTTTTCACCCTTCACTTTCAAAATGTTAATTTTACAGTCCCTTACGAATTCAAGCCAGTAAAGTCTACGTAATCCATTGCAAAAATTGTTAGTATTAACATGCTTTCAAACAAACAAAAAAAAAAAAAAGGTTCCAAAAGATGACAAAATTGCAACGCCCCTATGTTCTCAATCGGGATCATACGGACCCAAATCCTAAGAGGAGAGGGCCACCACCGGGTCTAGAAAGTGGGAACTTAAATCCACGCCCACAAAATTTTCATGGGCCCAAGGGCATTATCCATTAGCTAACGATCAGATCAGGTGGGAGCGAAGGCGCGAACTCGATACTGAAGAGTTTCCCGCTTCCAAAAGCAAGGCAAGGCTACCATAGATATGTGATCCTTGGGCGAGAAGACCCAAATCAGATAGTGAAAATGGGAAGAACCAAAATCAGCCATCGAGCGACAATGTGGAGGAAAAAGATCAGCCACCAAAGGCAAGATTCCTCTACTTCTACCTCGTCGGATCAAGATTCCGGTCAATATAAACTCCCAAATCTTCCTGCTGAACTCGTGGTTGAGATCCTCTTAAGGCTCCCAGTGAAGTCACTCTGCATATTCGGGTGTGTTTCCAAATCATGGGCTTTCACTCATCTCGGGCCCTCAGTTTATTGAAGCCCATCTCAAGAAACCATCCAACAACGATGATTTCGCCCACCATCACCTGATTTTTGCTCGTGCTCGCCTCCCTGGAGTTGTCCTCAAGCAGTTTTCCCTTCGTCCGGCGTTTAATCATCGGCCAGAACCAGGATCCCTGATTGAAGCTACCGAATTTGAGTTCCTGATATCCGGTTCTAGTTTTGAAATTGCTGGTTCTTGCAATGGGTTGGTTTGCATTGTTATGGGTGAAAGAGAGTATTTTTTGTGGAACCTTTCTAGTAGAAAAGTCAAGAAATTGCCTGATTGACTTTAGATATAAGGTTGGTTATTGGACATTTGGATTTGGGTATGATCACGCAAGTGATGATTATAAAGTAGTTGCAATGTTCATTCCTGTTGGTTCTGTAGCTAGCAAGTATATGGTTAGGATATATAGTAGAAAGGTTGACTCTTGGAGGAGGATTAAGGATTTTAGGGATGGTTTTGTCTGCAGTTGTGGTACTTTTGCAAGTGGGAAGCTTTACTGGCTGCCAGGCTTTTGCATTTGTTATTGGAACCTTATTTGTTTAGATTTGGCTAGTGAGACATACGGGAGAGTTGAGCTGCCAGAATTCGCCAATGGTCCGATGACTATAGGACTATTAGGCGGAAGCATTTCTCTACTTCGTTATGTAAGCAACACCTGTATTGACCTTTGGAGTATGGTCGAGCATGGACTGCAACAAACTTGGACTAAAGTAGTTTCGTTTCCTCATTTTGGTATTCCTAATGAGTTTTTAAGTTCCTTCCAACTTCTGTTTGGCTCAGAAAATGGTCAAATGTTATTGAAGTATGGGTCAAGTTTTGTATGCTACGATGCAAAACAAAATTCTCATAGGATTTGTAAATTTGGAGATGATTCTGTGGAGCTGTTTTTATACATTGAAAGCTTAATTTCGCCTGATGCTGGTGATGAAGGACAAAGCAAGCATCAAATGACTGGGGCTGAGAAACTTTGAAGTAGCTAGGTGATTAAGGTGTTATTACCTTAGCGGACTATGGAAGGTAGATGCACTGAAGCAACTTTAACTCTGTCAAGTTGTCATCGACAGATGGAGATGTGCTCAATTTTTTTTTTTTTTTCAGCAGACCATAACAAATTGTGATACAGAATAGGTCATAAGGACTTGAATTACGGCTGCTTTATTTGCAGATGATGAGAAAAAAAAAAAAAAAAAGGATTCTAAAAATGCTATGTAATGCTTGAAACTACTTTCGAGGGAAAGCGTTTTATGCTTGGATGTATTGTATAGAGATTGAATTTTGACATAGCCTGAATGTATCGTTGTGTATTCCCTGCTTTTGATGCTGCCAATGGATGCATGAACTCTAGTTTGATAAGAAATTCAAGAAAATGTTCCTTTTACTCTTCAATGCATGAGAACTGGTGTGTTTATACTTTATAGTGCTATGTATCTTCGTTTCCATTGTTACTTTTCAGGCAGAATTTTCACAAACTGCAACCTCTTACAAACTTAGTTGTCAGTATTGCGATCCGGATCCCACGATCCGAATTATGGCTTTCGATTTCAATCCGATTTTGTCACGATCCTACCATTTAAAGATATTATGATAAAAATTTTAATAATTTAATCATAATTTTGTATAGAAAATTCTGCTATTTGTTGCATTAGAAATTAGATTCAAAAAACTTTAAAACTACATAATTATGTTATGCTAATTCCTTACCTATAAAAATTGGTGAATCTTTAAAAATTGGTATTTAATTGTCTCATTAATAAATACTTAAATGACACACACACATATACAAAGTCAATTTTTTCAACTACCTTATCCAGTAATTACATTTGGATTCAAAATTGAGAAAGAACAATATTTTAAATTTAATCAGATTCATTTACATTTACAATATGTCACATGTAGTTCCAAATTTTTTTTTTAATTTTTAGATTATTCCAAATATTTTAGATAATACGATTTTAGCCTCAATTAATAGTACTATTATATTGATTATACATGAGTTGCATTATTTATTGCTGTATATGTGAATTGCAAATATCAAAATTACTAGTAAGATTATTTTTTACGATTTATGTAGGATCTATCGATCCCACGATCCGATCCTACGATCCGATCCTGCAAAGTAAAAAACGATCCAAGGTAAAATCCCGATTTTAAAAACCTTGCTTACAAATGCTAAACTGTCAAGCACATAAGAATGGAAACCATGTCTTATGTCTTGTCCAAGAGTGAAACATTTTAGATTATGTGAAATTGGTGTCAGATTCGATTTCTGTGGGCAGCCACTTTGATCTCACATAGTTTGATTCTAAAACAAGTGTAAACAAGCCTTTGCTGATTATGTTAAGATGGAATAGAAGAGTGTTTGTAGCCTAGTTTTTCTTTTTTCCCGTTCTCTTTTGGGGTAAGAGATGTCATACCTTGGCCTAGTGAACATGTAAAACAAGCCTAGTTTTGCTGTTTTTTTTGCTGTTTTTATGAGTCATATTTTTCTTATTGTCAAACTTTTCGTGTGGCCAAATATTTTTGGATTTGCTGTTGGAAAGAATATAAAGCTCTGCTGTGTGTGCAGAGTTGCTTGTGGTACTTTGTATTTAGATCTTAATTGGCTGTATGTTGCACTTATCCAATCGGTGGACATATGTTTTCCTCTAATAGAGCTTTTAGGAGCGCTTATTAAGTGTTCAAGTACTTCTAAGTATATTGTTTGGAGACAAAATTCAATAAGTACTTATTATATTGAATAATGTGTAAGTTTAAAATTTTTTTTAATGTATTTATCTCTTTATTCAGTTCATAAGATAGGATAAATGATTAAATTTAATGTTTTACTTTTTAAAATATAAAAGCTATTCTACAAGCATCAGATTTTAGCTTTTGCTAAAACTACTTTTAGCATCACAAGTTCCACTCCTAATTTTATAGAATGGTGTTCATAAAACATTATAAAAGTGCTTTTAACGCTCAAAAGTACTTCTTTACTAAAAGCACCGCGATCCCAAATGGGGTCTAAGACACTTGTAGTGCAAGATATCTTGAACAGAGTCAATTGTAGTTGTGGTTTCACAAGATAAATAAATGAAGAGGGTAACTGTAAGCATCACAATTTTCTTTTCTTATCACAATAAATTAATAAGTTACTCAAAAAAAAAAAAACACTTGTATCATAAGAAGAAATTTTATAGAACTATGTAAATGGTAACTTCAAAATGATGTAAAGAGGATCGAAAGTTACAATTCATGATAAGGATGAGAAAAGAAATTTGTCATGATTGAAACAATCAATTTAACCTTGAAAGGAATTCTTAACTCATACGAACAGTCCCAAGCTCCACTAATCCCTGCCACAGCCTTACTAAACTAAACTCCTTGGCAAATTTGCATATAGAACTACGACCTGCTATAACATTCAGTGCCCATCTTTCTTCTTCATTTGAGCCAACGAAACCCTTATAATGGAAAACCATATCTCGAGTCTTTATATATCGGTCTTCACCCCAAATATCCCTGATGAACTCCTGTTTGAAATTCTCTCGAGGCTTCCCGTGAAATCTCTCTTGAGATTCAAGTGCGTTATGAAATCATGGTGTTCTTTAATCTCAAGCCGGCAATTCATCAAAACTCATCTCAACATATTGTCCAACGATGATGATTACACCCACCATAAGATCGTGTATGGTGGTGATTACCCCAGCTTTAGGAGCTCTACTCTTCAATCTGCACTGAATACACCCCTGATTGAGATGACCGATATTGATCACCCCGTGAACGGATTGCGCGGTGCCTTATCTTGGTTTGTGAGTTCTTGTAGGTTTGTGGGCTCTTGTAACGGGTTGGTCTGCTTCGGGTCTGGAATAGATGTTTTCTTGTGGAACCCATCTATAAGAAAATCCAAGAAACTGCCTCGTTCTGCTCATGATATTCCCCCGATTTGTGGGTTTGGGTATGACCATTTGAATGATGATTACAAAGTAGTAGGAGTTCTTGGAACAGAGACGAAGCTTTACAGTTGCAAGACTGATTCTTGGAGGGCTGTTGATGTTCATCTTTATAGTAATCGTTATATTCCTTTCCATACATGTACTTTTGCGAGCGGGAAGTTTTATTTCATGAAAAAATACACTGATATTGCTCCCATTCGAGGATATCGTTACAAAATTGTCATCAAAATTGTTATCTTTGATTCAGGAGATGAGACTTCTAGAGAGGTGGACTGTCCAGATTCTCGTATCTGTGCTTCCGCAGAGTTGGGAGTTCTTGGAGGACGGCTTTCTGTCATTAATCCCACATTCGAAAGCAATGGCGCTGAGATTTGGATTATGATGGAGAGTGGAGGAACACAATCTTGGAGTAAAGTGGGAATTGTTCCATTCTCTGGTGTGAGATCTTGTAGACCTGTGTTCATGTCAAAGAATGGTGAAATCATGTTAAACTTTGGTTCGGTTCTGGTACTTTACCATCCAAAACATGTGATGCAAAGAGCAGTGGAAATCACAAGAGCCTTGACTCAGGAATTGCAAGAATGGACAGAAGCAATTCGAAAGCCAAGCGAATTGGTATTTGATAGAATGAACTCAGAAGAATTACAAGAAAAATTGGTCAAAAATCTGCATGCCTTTCTCCTAGGCTCGGTTACTCAAGCTAACTAACTAACAACTTGCCAGCTATCTAACAAACTTTGCCAACTTGTGTGCCACGTCATCTATCCACGTATGCATGCGCCATGTCACCTGCTACGTCTGTATCTCTTAATCAAATTTTGCCTGCATCAAATATCCCTCCCCTCAGAAAGTCCTTGTCCTCAAGGACTAAATTGTGGAAATTGGCGTTGAAGATCTTGCAAGTATTCCCATGTAGAGTCTTCTGGGAAGCAGTTGTTCCACTGGACGAGGACCTGAGTAGCTGCTGCTCAGGTTATTCCAGCAGGAATGTGGGATTGAACTGGGGCAGCCCCTATTTGTTTCTTAAGAACGGACACATGAAATGTGTCATGGATACGAACATGATCAGGCAGCTGTAGTTTATAGGCGACGGAGCCAACCCGAGCTATGATCTGAAAAGGGCCAAAATATCTGGGGGATAACTTCTGGCAATGATGGCTTCTCAACGAATGTTGCTTGTAAGGCTGAAGCTTCACGTAGACCCAGTCGCCCACTGTGAATTGTCGATCTGTTCGATGTTTGTCAGCCAACTGTTTCATGCGATGCTGCGCTTTAGCCAGGTTATGCTTGAGCTGATAAATGACCATTTCCCGAGCTCTCAAGCTACGATCCACCGACTCAACAGAGGAAGTTGCTGGCAAATACGGAATGTGAGCGGATGGAGGCTGTTCGTAGACGATCTCATATGGGGTAAACTTGGTAGCTGAGTGAAAATTGGTATTGTACGAATACTCTGCCAAAGGTAACCAGACACTCCACTCCTTAGGTTGATCGCTGACCATGCACCTCAGGTAATTCCCAAGGCAGCGATTGACCACCTCAGTTTGTCCATCACTCTGAGGATGGTAAGCTGTAGACATATTCAATTGCACCCTTTGTAGTCGAAATAATTCTTGCCAAAAATGGTTCAAGAACGTCACATCCTTGTCACTAACAATAGTTTGGGGCAATCCATGTAGCCTGTAAACCTGGTCAAAGAACAATTGAGCCACCGAAACTGCTGTATATGGATGTGATAAACTCAGAAAATGAGCGTATTTACTGAGCCTGTCTACAACCACCAAGATAACCTTCTTGCCATTGGACAAAGGCAATCTCTCAATAAAATCAAGAGAGATGTCAGTCCAAACCTTCGTGGGAATGGGCAAAGGTTGGAGCAAACCCGGGTAAGCCGAGTTATCTGATTTGTGCCTTTGACAAACGTGGCAGGCTGCCATGAAAGAAGCAATGTCTCTATACATGTGCTTCCAGTATAGTACACTCTTCATTCTTCGGTAGGTCACTTCTATTCCAGAATGCCCTCCTTGTAGGCTGCAATGCCACAGATCAATGAGCTTGTTTTTTAAAACTGAATCGTTTCCCACTATCAGTTTCCCTTCTCGCTTAATACTGCCATTGACCAAGGAATAATGGCCCATCTCAGAACCATTGGTCTTCAGCCTCTAGATATGCCTCTGAATTTTTTCATCATTCTCCCAACTGTTTTGGATCTCAGAAAGTAGTGGGGAGTTGAAAGTCACCATCGTGCGTAATTCCCCTTCTACATGCGGTCTCCTCGAAAGGGCGTCTGCTGTTACATTCTCCTGCCCCTTTTTGTACTGCAATTCAAAATCATAACCCTGCAATTTGGCTATCCATTTTTGCTGCAAAGGTGTATGAATTCTTTGCTCCATCATGTACTTCAGGCTTTGATGATCCGTGCGGATGATGAAATGTTGGCCAACCAAATATGCTCTCCATTTCTATACCGCTGCTACTATGGCCAACATTTCCTTTTCAAAAACTGAGAATGCCTGATGGAGTACTGATAATGCCTTGCTGAAAAAAGCTATGGGTCTTTTCCCCTGCAATAACACTGCCCCAATGCCTTTGTCTGACGCATCTGTTTCAACGATGAAGTCCTTAGTGAAATCAGGGAGAACCAAGATAGGAGAAGTACTCATGATCTACTGCAATTGCTGGAAAGCTTGGGTGGCCCCATCATGCCATTGAAACTGATTTTTCTTAAGCAAATCAGTTAGTGGTTTCGCAAGTTTACCATAATCCTATATGAATCTTCTATAATAACCTGTAAGGCCCAAGAATCCTCTTAATTCCTTAACATTGCGAGACTGAGGCCATGTCTGGATGGCTTCTATCTTTTGTGTGTCGGCCTGCACTCCTTCATGGTTAATTACATGGCTGAGATAATTCACCTGTTTCTTGGCAAATTCACATTTACTTCGTTTGACTTTGAGTGAATTTTGCCTCAGCAGTTCAAAAACCTTTCCCAGATGATACAAATGCTCCCCCCAACTACCACTGTAGACCAAAATGGCATCAAAGAAAACCAACAAGAATTTCCTCAAATAGGGTCTAAAGACATCATTTATGAGATTTTGGAAGGTAGATGGCGCATTTGTCAAGCCAAAGGGCATGACCATGAATTCGTAGTGATCATCATGGGTTCTGAAGGCTGTTTTAGAAATGTCATCTGGCCACATTCTGATCTGATGGTAACCGGATCTGAGATCCAGTTTTGAGAAATATTTAGCTCCAAACAATTCATCTAATAGTTCTTCAATAAGGGGAATAGGAAACTTGTTTTTGATAGTGGCTTGATTTAATTGCCTGTAATCAACGCACATTCTCCATGAACCATCTTTCTTTTTAACTAAAACAACTGGTGATGAAAAAGGACTAGAGTTGGGTCTAATTATCCCACATTCCAGCATTTCAGCCACTAATTTTTCAATCTCAGTTTTTTGAAAAGCTGGATACCTGAACGGCCTGACATTAATAGGCTGGGTTCCTTCTTTAAGGATAATTCTGTGATCGTGTGACCTCCTTGGTGGTAACTCAGTAGGCACTTGGAAAAGATCATCATATTGCAACAACAATTGATCCAACTCAGAAGAGTTATTTACCTTTTCATTCCCGTCTTTAGCATCCATCACATACAATTGCATCCTATCCGTCTCCTGTTCTCCCAACACTCGGATTGTGCATAAATTGTGTAGAATCAATTTGCTGAATTTTCTGCAAGGTTTTCTGCATCTTTTTCTTGTTGACCAGTTGCAACCCTCACTGCTTCATCCCCCTTAACAGCACTCTGCGACCGTTTTGTAGAAACTCCATCCTTAGCTTAGTAAAGTTCCATTTGACGTCACCTATAGTAGTCAGCCATTGCATTCCTAGTACCACTTCACATCCTCCCACCGGTAATACCAATAAATCAGCCCTGAAATCTTGGCCTTGCATACGCCATTCAAAACCTGAACAGAGCTCACTGGTGGTGAGTTTATTACCATCAGCTACTTCAACCACTAGAGGCCTGATCTTCTGAATCTTCAAGCCCAGCCTTTGCACCACCCCCGGGTGGATGAAGTTATGCGAGCTCCCACAATCGATGAAGACATTAATGGCTTGCTTGTTGCTATGACTAGTGACTCTCATTGTTCTAAAATTCGGCACCGACATACTAGTCATAGCATTGATGGAAATATGAGCAAAGTTGCCTTCACCGCCTCCTTCATTTGCCTCCTCCTCCACAAAATCAGGCTCTGAATTTCCCTCCATACCATTGCTCCCATGATCATCCCATACTTCCAATCTATGGAACTGTTTATGATTGCATTTATGCCCAATTCTGAATTTCTCATCACACTAAAAACATAGCCCCTTAGCCCTCTTCTCATCCATTTCCGCTCTACTCAGCCTTTTAAAAGGTCTTTTTTCTAGATTTCCCTTCTACCTTTCAGTACTAGGTAAAGTAGGAAAAATAGGAGTGGGAAGCAAGGGTGGCATCTCTGTCCTTCCCTGATGACATAACGAGTTGGGGTGCGGTAGTTTCCACTGACTTCCGACCTTACTGGAAACATCACCGGAGCTAGTGTAAGACTTGAGAAAAAATTTTCCCTTTTGTTGCAGGTTCAATCTTGTTTCCTCTATCTTCGCAAGGCTACACGCATGGCTTACTGCCTTCGGCATGAACATACGAACAGCCAGCTGAATTTCGGGCTTTAACCCACTCAAAAAGCAACTGGTGGCATATTTCTCTGGCAAGGCGACCCTGTTCAAAAGCTCTTCAAACCGATCTTGGTACTCTTGCACAGTACCCAATTGCTTGAGGCCCATCAATTCGCCTATGGGATCATCATACAAATAATTGCCAAAACGAGCCGACAATTCCTGTACGTATTCTTCCCAAGAAGATGAATCTCTCGTGAGTCGGGATTTCATATATATTTGGTGCCATTGTAGGGCCTTCCCTTCTGAATTCACTGCTGCCATTTTCACTTTCATGGCGATCGGGGTTTCATCAATTTCGAAGAATTGCTCACATTTGTACAACCACCCACGGAAGTCTTCACCATCAAATTTGGGGAAATCCAATCTCGAGAACCTCGTGGGAATCTGGTAGGTTGCCCCATTTCCACCGGACGCGCTAAAATTGTGAGGAGACGAATTAGTATCAGCTTGATTCTTCTGTGAATGCAGCTCAATTACTAAGTTCCTCAAAGCTGTCATCTCTTTCTCAAAATGATCCTGTTGTTCCCTGAGCAGCGCTCGGACGTTCTCCTCAATCTTCCGAGCATCATGTGATCTAGTGCCCTCCGCCATCTGCGACGAATCTAAGCTGGGAAAAACCCAGCTCTGGTACCACTGATGCGAAGAGCAGTGGAAATCACAAGCCTTGACTCAGGAATTGCAAGAATGGACAGAAGCAATTCGAAAGCCAAGGGAATTGGTATTGATAGAATGAACTCAGAAGAATTACAAGAAGAATTGGTCAAAAATCTGCATGCCTTTCTCCTGCTCCTACTGGCTATTTAAGCTACTACAAGGCGGTGCTACTACCAGTCGGTTACTCAAGCTACTAACTAATAACTTGCCAGCTATCTAACAAACTTTGCCAACTTGTGTGCCACGTCATTTGTCCACGTATGCGCCATGTCACCTGCCACGTCTGTATCTGTAGAGAATCAAATTAATCAAATTTTGCTTGCATCAAGATGATTCAGAATCAGAAGAATGTCGTGAGATTAAGCTCGCACTACCTTTTTATCCCATATACACAGCAGCTGCGTATGTTGAAAGCCTAGCCTGGCTTGAATTCCCTTCACCGACCGTGGCAGAAAACAAAGTCAATATCCTCATCAAGGCTCACAACAAAAGGAGATATGCAAAAGGTTTTTGGCCATAGCAGTTGTCGAACTGTATCCTCCTATAGAGCTGTGTACGTAGGTGAATTCATCAAGTTCTATTTACTAAGAAACAGGTGTGTCAATGCATGATGAGGTTAAATTAATTTGTATTATTAAGAGGTGAAGTTACTCTCGGACTAACATCTTGGCGCGTCTAGTTGACAAACCAGATAAAACCATGGATTGTCTTTGGGCTGTAGGTCAGCGTTCAACGTTCAGACCTCGCGTGTGTCACAACACCTTTTTTTGGTCTAAATGGGTGTGTATCTTTCCACTCACCTATATAGATGTTGCCGATTGAAAGAAGAAAGAAAAAGTAGTATCCTTTTTTTGTTTTGATTTGCATTCACATTGATATCAATGTCAATGTTAAAGAGATTCATATGATTATTATGGAAAACTATGTACTTTTTCTGTTTTAGAGTCTTTATGCTTCACCTTCTTTTTAGCTTATCTTAAGACAATATAAGTTTTTGTTTGTTTTTTCAATAGTTTGTTCTTCTGCTTTGATGCCATGTTCGTATAGATGTGAAGCAGGATCAGTAGCTATCTTGTCCTGAATTGAACTTATAGCAAAATCCAAAGCTGTAAAATGGACATAAAACTTGACTATGGAATGGAAAGCTTGGCCACAAGTTTCAGTCTTAAGGCTGCCAATGAAGTGAAATTAATCCTTTTTTTTTTTTTGGTTTACATTTTCAATCATATTAATCCATGCATCATTAATGACTGGGCTTAGTCTAATGGTCAAAAAAATATTTTCAGAATTCTTCTCGGCCCGCTGTCTAGTTTAGGATTCAAATCGTGAACTTCACTGCCAAAATTGTGAACTTGATAATTAAGGGTAGGAAGGGTGTGGAAAGAGGTAGGAGGTTAAAAAAAAATTCCATGCATCATTGATTTCACACTCGTCTCCTTTTGTAATTTGGCTGATAAAACTCAATTAATCTTGCAATAGTTTATTTATTTATTTATTTATTTATTTTGAAGCGAGAGGTCTTGAATTCAGGATCTTTTATTTACAATCCCTTCCATCTTACTATCTCGTCCAGCCTTCCCCCATCTTGCAAAAGGTTGCATAATCTACAATGTGTAAATTCAGCAAAATTAAATTTGTTTCTCACTCGGTCGTCTAAAATATAGGGCTCGTCCATTGGAAATTAACTGATGATTGATGCAGTGTGTAAATTTTATCAAAATTTGATTTGTTTCTTTCTTGATTGTCTGAAGTGTAGGGCTCATCGATTAAAAATAAACTAGTTTAGCAGGAGGCCATTGATTAGAAGTATGACTTGTTTCTTGTGCTTAGGGGTGGCCACGGTTCTAAAATCGCCGATTCCAATTTAAAAACCGACGGTTTAGATTCTTTTAAAAGGTGGAAGTTGAACCGACCTTTATAGAGACGGTTACGATTACGGTTCCTAAACCTCTGATTCCGGTCAGGTTGCGGTTTCAATTTCTTGCGGTTCCGGTTTCGATTCTAATTCTTCTGGTTACGTTAAAATACGTGTTATTATAAAATTGATTTTAAATAAATATGAAAATGAATGTAGGAAAAAAAATATGAACTTTTTTTACTATCATTTGACAAGGACAAAGAAAAAAATACATATATTTTTGATTTAACAAATTGCTATTTTATGATTTTGCAACGACTATTTTCTTGATCCTTAAAAAAAAACCTTTGCGAATTTGTCATAATAGTTAATTAAACTCAAAGAATCATCAAATACTAACTTAATAGTTTGATTAATTTAACTTTAATACTTTGATTACATTGGATTTGGACCTAAATTAGTTATGTTATATTTACCAATGAATTGGGATAATAAGTCGGTGGACTAAAATAGATGTTATTGGTGTGGTGACTATTGAAATTGAACTTTAAATTGAGACAAAGAGACCAAACTACTCACGATATAAGTGTATTCTTAGATGGTTTGAACAATTCTTAAACTGTCAGTTCCGGTTTTAGTTCAAACTTTTTGTGAACCTAACCGTAACCTTTAGTTATGCTTATGGATACAATTCTGATTTTTTAAATCTGGTTCCGGTTTCAATTTAATAAACTGCCAATCCTATTCTAATAACGTGAACCATGGCCATTCCTAGGTGTAGGGATCCGTGGACTAAAATTTGACATTTTTAACTTTAATAGTGTAAACTCTAAAGGAAATTAATGAATAGTTAACTTATCTGTCACCCAAGAGACTATCCAAAAGATTGGCTACTAATTACGAATTAAAAGTTGATTCTTTTTTTCCCTTTTTTGCACGGGAGAATCCCAAAGATAGGGTAGCCATTAATTAGAGTCTAATTCATAAGATGTCACAGTTACGATTATCATCTCTTGTGTAACCATTAGATCAGCCATTTCATTTTTAACCAATCAATCCTGGCCGCTCCACAAATGAAATAATCCTTGTGAAGGAAGTGGTAAGAGATAAGGGAATACTATGAAGCTTTTAAAGGTACTTCGAACCAATCAATTTCAATAACTATTATACCAGTTATATATGCTAAATTTCACAGTAGAGTATTCCTTGAATAATCCGACATTAAATAACAAAATCTTCGAAACAGTAATATATTCTGATATCATTAATGCCCATCATCCCATCAAAGAACCAAATCCAAAGTTCATTAAAATTTCCATTTTGGTGTATAAAGTCTGTAGTATCGTTCATGACAGATATGTTCAATTCAACAAAATCAAGAACATGGCTTCCACCACAACCCTTTTTCTTCCTCTCATATTGGCACTGGCTTTCACATTCCCTCAGGAATCATCAGCTTTCAGTCCTTTAGTTCACTTTATTGCTGAAGTGGGTAATGATACTCATCCCCTGACTGTTGATGGCAATATTAATGGCACTCAAGGAGTACCAGGATTCAGCAAATCACAATTGCATGTTGGAGATGACATATATTTCCCAATTTTGATAGATTACGAGAGTAAGTACAATTTTTCTGCCTCATGGGAGAGGTATTTTGCATCTTTCCATGCTTTTGACGACAAGAGAGATTCAGGCCAGACGTACATCCTTTGGAAAATTGCCAGGGACGGCCTGTATTTAGGTCATGATTATTATGGAAAATTTAAGCTGCAAAGGACTTGGCAGGTGCAGAAGTAATACTTTTGATATCAATTGTTTCTTCTTGTAGTTTTAATTTGTTGAATGGAATTCCTGATGCAGCCTTTTGCTAGCCTGGCTCTGCACCTTTCTCTACTTAAAACAACAATTCAAAATTTCATGTTGGGTTTACAGGTAGTTTTATCTATAGAAACAAAATGGTCGACTCCGTTTTGCCTAGTTTTGGATGTTTAGATAGATAGTTAAACTCCTCAAATAAAGTGTCTCACGGGCGTTTTTGGACGTTAAAGAGTATCTGATCAGAAAAAATAACAAATGTTGCAATATCCCCCACAACTAACCTGACCATAGAAAGTAGATTTAAATGAAAAGATGCAGTAGAAATTCATGACAACTAAACTATGCTTTTTGTGGAGTTTTTGTAGAGTTTAGGGCTAGAAAAGAATGGAAAGACAGAGTAACGGAACAAATAAATTTGTTGTCTTCGTCAGACTGCTCTGGAAGAAAGCCATCTGATACATTCAAGGAGAAACTCATTCCACATGATACAGGACAAAGATGCAAACGTATTATCACATTGAAGTTTAATTGATGCCAGTCTATACTTGAGATTAAACTAAAGATCACATTCCTAAATTCTGAGATGGGAGCTGATTCCACCCTGTGAATTACTGCTGAGCAGAAGCACAAATTCCCAAGAAAATAGACACTGCATCCCCTTTACTTTCTGCATATCAGAACAAACCCGTACGGTCAAGAAATGTGGGATAATACAGAGATACTACACGGTCCCTTAGAAGAAAGATTCACTTCTTTTAATGATGAATGAAATGAGATTCATTTTTTGTATAAATCCATTTCTTAAAATTTCCCAGCAAACCTGAATTTTTAGAACATCCTCCACCAAACGAACAACCAAAATTAAGTGAATGATCACACCAATTCAGTTTAAAGACTCTGCACGTTCCAAAGATCGTTTCCTCCAAAATTGCCTCGTCTCTCCACCATAAGTAAACAGCAATCTCTCACAACCCACCAAAAGATGGCTAGTCGATCCATTCTGCTGCCTATTCTCATTACCCTCAGCCTCACACTCATCTTCACCGCCCCTCCCTCCTCCTCTGCTGAAACACGTCACCCTGCCTACACAAAACTGCACTTCACCTTCACCACCGGAGACAATACACCACCCGTTTTCCTCAGCTGCTCGGTGAACCGCCATGTAGTAGTGAATGGAGGATTTCACAGTGGTGAAACACACACGGTGAAAGTGACCCATAAAGGCACATATCTGTGCTATGCTTCGTGGGGTGAATTATTTGCTGATTTTGAAGCATTCAATGCAGTGAGGGATGGATTGCGCCAAGAACTAACCTGGATAATTGATGAGCACGGATTATCCCTGGAATCGGATTACAGCCAGCAGTATTCGCTCCAGTTGCCATGGAACTAAATGCGAGAAGAAACGCAACAGGAAAAGAGTCCTTGTGTGTCCTTGTGTCTGTGGGCAGATGGTGGTGTACTTGTCTTCCTTTTCTTCCTCCTTCTTTTCCTTGTGTTTCTTTGGTGGTTTATGTTCTCTGGATGCGCTGCGGTGGAGTAAAACAATAATGACTTTGTTAGACTATAATGTTCTCTAAATTTGGCAAAAACTGCAAACAAGGTCCCTGACTGCTCCAGTCTTCGGCTATACAAAATCTAATTTGTTTCTCAGATTGAGTTTTGACTGCCTATCATGCTATGGTATCAGCTTCTTGAAATTTTCTGGATACTGATATATATATATATATATATATATAGTCTAGTGCGTGTTACTTGACCTTGCAATTCCTCTAAAATCAAAATGGGACGTGCTTAACGAGTTAACTCTCTTGACTTGGTTACTTATCAGGGAAGTGGTAACCTGCTGAAGATTTTAGGATCCATATCAATCCTAGAGCGCCATACGCTCTGCTTTGCTTGCTTCCTCAGAAGAGGAAGACGTATCTGAACCATTTTTATTCAATTTCACGTCTTTTGCAGTTTTACTACCATTTCAAGCGATTTTAGAGAAGAGGGTCCTCCAAAAGACTCATTATAGGAAGACAATCAGTTTTGAGCACAAAGGAAATGAAAGCAAGAGTACTCGTTAAAAAAAAGGAAAAAAAAAGTCCTCATATTAGTTTCAATTGCTCAGCTACCCCTTCCAACGTGACTGTCATTTCATTATGGGGTCCTAGTGAATGAAGCTAATTGTAAGTGTCTAAGAAACCATTACTAATCGTTTCGTTTCTTCAACAGTGACCCATATCGGAGCCGATTGTTTTTGGCCTTTAATTTTCGATGCCTCTTTTTAGGGGTTTTTTTTTTTTTTTTTTTTAATGAACTACAGGTGTTTGCATTCGTTTTACGATTTGTAACTAATCTTTTTCGAGGTATTTAATAAGGGATAGTGATGCAAAACTTTTGTCACTCGATGTACAACATTTGTATGATTATATTACACACTTTCTTGCAACTCATCTACTGTGGGAATCAATCATCTGCCTGCCATGTTGTTAAGTATTATTCACCAGCCTACTTAGGCGGAATATCCATCCACCATGCCAATTACCTTCTATATTTTTGTTGTTCCATGGTCCCAAGTATTTGGCCAAATTTTAAATATTGTAAACAAAACTCTTGGTCATATTAGAATTTTTTTTAAATTCTCTTAAAGCAAATGTTAATTGGCCTTTTTTGCCTGAATTAGTGGACCAAGACACAAACCCAAGGACTTTTACAATAAAGGGAGTATTATTTAAGAGATCCAGATGTGATTTCTAGATCAATAGAAAGCATAAATAGCCGAAAAACTAGCAGACAACAATTATCTTGCAGCTTACAACCAGATAAGAAAAGAAAGGTCTTTTTTTTTTTTTTTTTTACCAAATATCCAATGTTATGTTCATGTGTATTAATTGCTCTCTGTACCTGCAGGAGACTCAAGACAGCATCTCTCTTGATAAACAGCTGAAAAAAAGAATGCACGCTTTAGAAAAACCAGACCAGACCAGACCAAACCAAAACTACAGGTTGCAGATTCTTTATAGACTAAACTACACCATGTCATCTGTCTCCACTTCACCAATCACGTTATAAGAGTTTGTGGCTGACATATCTTTTAGTCAGCTGAATAAAAAAAGGAAGAGGATTTGCCGGAACTGTACAACTAGACTTTGTCAGCCTTCTAGTGTATACATGCACATACACAAGAAATGTATAGATGCTTTAAAGTTTATAAAATCAATGGTCAATTACAAACTATCTGATACTCCAAGGAGCAAGCTGGAATAGGAAACTTTGGCCACCCCGATTAATTAATTTTGAAGACCTTGAACAAGTTCGATATGGGGATGATAAATTTGAGCAAAGTAGACAAGAGCAAGACTGCTCATAAAAATTGAGTAGCTATCATCAATAGAAGTAAATTTATCACCTCTGACATCAAAGCTAATCACAAAATATACAAAAAAAATACTCTCAGCAGCAAGACTTGTAATCTATAAGCCATCGCAGATTCTCTTTTAAACTAAAGGGAGCTCGAGTGAGGAATGCAAGTAATGATATTTCTTTGGAGGAAATGTACAAGACAACTTCTATAGCTTCCCATGCTGAATAATACAAGGAAGAATAAGCAGTAAAAGAATTTTCATTCCTACTTTCTATTAGGAAGACAAGGGCATACTCTCATAAGCTGTCATCTTTCTGAGAATAATCATATTCAGGAGAGGAAATGAAGTGTCCCTCTCTCTCATTGGACTCCATTAGCATTAACACAACCTCCCGCATTGATGGGCGTTCCGAAGGAGACATACCAGTGCAGATCAAAGCAATTTTTAGAACAGTTATCATGTGGTTGACAGTAGTTTCATCTTTCAGGTCAATTCGGTTATCAAGTATCCCAGATGTCAGGGAGTTGTCCCGAATATAATTCCTCACCCAAGTGACAAGATCACCACCATGATCTAGTGGCTGTACTGGAGTTCTTCCAGTTATCAATTCCAACAAGACTACACCATAACTGTAAATATCACATTTCTCTGTCACCTTCATTGTGTATGCATATTCTGGCAAAAAGAATACACAATAAGATATCACATTTAAATAATCCAAATTAGTGTGTAGAAGGTGTTTTTTATCATTACTCAACATAAGCACACAGACAGAATCAATTTTGAGATTTTTGAGGATGAGGTGACTAATAAATCAAGAGATGAGAAAATATCAGCAGTCCGAAGCATCAGTTTCAACAGCTGCATATGTCTTGCAGCATGGTGTGAAAACAATGGTCAAGTGTGTATTCTACAGCCAAAGTTACTAGTAGAATTGGATATGCAAGAAGTGAAGCATTAAAGTTCAGCACACCACATTCATAAATGCATGCATTACATAATTTACTTGATTTACAATATAATCCATTACTGTGACTGAGTGTGATAACTGCAGATATTGTCCATCCCCAGAGCACGAAAAGCAAATGACTTCCAGGAATTTTTTCGAATTTGATATTCCCGGTTAAATCATAAGATCACGAATCCATTATATCTTTGTTAGGATATAAACATCTTTAGAAACTGGTATTCATAGATGAAAATCAAGTTAGCTCCCACTTGAAATCTGTACAACGATAGAACAGTTTGAAACGTTTTGCCAATCATACCAACAACTGATTTAAGGCATGTTTCAATTGTTCAAACTTTCTTAAAGTTGCTTAAAGTAAAGTTATCATTGAACTATCTATTAGACAAATGGAAAGCTTGTTCCTGATTTAACAGATTTGAAAAAGCAGCTGCTGTTCTGAATCTACTTCGCCAAATCAGCTTTTTTTCAGCCTAGCCAAGAGCAAAGAAGCACACCTTGAAATAGCTTTTACTTTAATAAGCCAGAGACACTGATTTTAACGAACTAGAATAGGCACAGAGTTGCAAGAGCAATAGTACTAAGAAGACTCATCAAGAAAGTAATTTCGTGTCGAATCAGCAAGAAACTTGCATACAGAAGCATAGTTTCTAGTACAATATTAAAAATAATAACCAGCAACAAGAGGCAAATTTCCAGTTGAGCAATCCACCAGAACAAAAATCTGAGTATGGAAGTAATTGCGTACCATAAGCAATTTTCTCAAAGAAACTTCAAAGTTCTACAATGAGCTGTCAAGGTAAATTGGTCCCATAGCTTGACACATTTGTAGATAATAAACCAAACAAGCATATGACGAGCATGGAAACATGATAAGCACAGACCACAGAGTACATATTGATAAAAAAAAATGCAGAAAGCACTCACCAGGAGCAATATAACCATATGATCCAGCAACTGCAGACATGGACTTGGACTGAGGCATGTCAATCACTTTCGCCAAACCAAAATCGCCAACATGTGCTTCAAACTTCTCATCTAGCAGAATGTTATTGGATTTTATGTCGCGATGTATGATCCTGGGTTTGCAATCATGATGCAGATAAGCAAGGCCTTGAGCAGCACCCAGAGCAATAGTAAAGCGTGAAGGCCAGTCCAAGCAACAAGATCCCCCATGAAGCATTTCACCCAGACTACCCTTTTCCATATATTCATAAAGAAGCAGATTGGAACCTTGATGATAGCAAAATCCATATAATTTCACAATATTCCGGTGCCTAATCTTCCCTAGCGTTAGAATCTCAGCTCGAAAACTATTCTCAATACTATTACCTTCTCTGTTAGATGCAAGCTTCTTTACAGCAACTGTTTGCCCAGATTTCATAAGTGCCTTGTAAACTGTCCCAACAGCCCCCCTTCCAACAACATAACTCTCATGAAAATTGTTTGTAGCCTCCACCAGGTCTTGGAAAGTGAATCCTTCCTTTGGAGGGAAATATATATCAGAAGCCTGAGACGACATATCCTTATCTTGCAAGGATGCAATCATCTCATCTGGCCGCTGTTTCATAAAGTACAAAATGACCACGATAAGAATAAGAGAGATCCCACCAACCACAGCTGCAACTACCGTGACAATCTTCCCACGGGGAGCAGTTGCAGATTCCACAGGAGGATAAGGATTAAATGATGTTGACCCACTACAAACACCAAGAGGACCACCACAGAGCCCTTTGTTGCCAATGAAGCTGCTGATACTCATGTTCAGGAACAATGGCACAGCTGGTAATGGCCCAGTAAGGTCATTGAATGAGAAGTTGCAACCAAGAAGGCTCGACAGGTTGCCAAATGTGCTTGGAATTTCACCACTCAAATGATTGTTATTGAGAAAGAGGTATTCTAATAAGATGAGATCTCCAAGTTCAGGTGGTATAGGACCAGAAAGGTTATTGTCACTAAGATTTAGTCCAATCTGCAAACCTGTAAGTGCACCCAACTCTGATGGTATTCCACCTGAAAGCAGATTTCCACCCATCTGCAATTCAGTCAAATGAGATAAATTGCCAAAAGCAACCGGTATGTTACCAGAAAAATTATTTTGGGAAAGAATAAGAAGTTCAAGCTGTGAGAGAGCCCCAAGCTCAATTGGTACAGCACCAGTAAAACTATTCCAGCTGAGGTCAAGTCGTTGTAGTGCCTTGCAGTTGAGGATTTCTGTTGGTATCCGTCCAGTGAGCAAATTAGATGATACATTAAAAGTCACAAGCTGAGAAAGATTTCCGATCTCCCTTGGCAAGTCAGATGTGAAGTAATTGCCTGAGATATCAAGCCTTTGCAACTTTTGGCAGTTTCCAATCTGTGAAGGAATAGGGCCACTGAACTTGTTCTTACCCAATTCAACCGCAGAGAGATTCACAAGATTGCACAAATCAGAGGGAAAGCTCCCAGTCAGACTGTTACTATCAAGACGAAGTTGCACTAAGGAAATGCAATTAGTGACACCAGCTGGAATTTCCCCATACAGTCCATTGGACTCGAGATTGAGCAACATCAAATTGGACAGGCGACAAAGTTGTGGAGGAATTCTACCTGTCAGGTGGTTGTCCGAAAAATCAACCACCCACAGCGGACCATATAGCCCAAGTCCTTGAGGGATGGTACCAGTTAGGGAATTAGTGAAAAGCTGTAGCTGGCTCATTTCTGGTAGATACTGAAATCCAATTGGAATAGGGCCAGTCAGGAAATTGATTGAAAGATCAAGCTTTGTCAAGTTTTTCAAGTCACTGAGCTCAGTTGGTATGACACCTGTAAGCTGGTTCTGAAACAGGTAGAGTAAATGTAGACCACTGATTCGGCTCAACTCAGGTGGGATTTCACCTACCAAATTGTTTTCGGAGAAATCAATTTCCACCGCTAAAGAAAGATTGCCAATCTCCTTTGGAATCGTCCCATTCAATCCATTCCGGTAAATATATAACCTCTGCATCAACTTAAGATTTCCAATTTCAGCAGGAATCTGTGCAACAAGATTGTTCTGGTACAAAGCAAGCGTTTGAAGATTTGTACAATTGCCAATCTCCTTTGGAATTGAGCCAGTTAACTGATTGTCCCAGAGGATTACATCTGTCAATTGGCCAAGCATGCCAAGCTCCTTGGGTAGACTACCTCCCAATTTATTCTGAGCAAGGCCAAGATATTTCAAGCTCTGACAGCCACCTATTTCTGCAGGTAAGCTTCCAGAGATTGAATTTTGGCCTACTCGAATCTTTTCCAGATTTTTCAGATTACCAATGGACCGAGGCAAGGGGCCTGTGATATTGTTTGTGTAAGCAACAAATTCAACAAGAGACGAAAGCTTCCCAAACTCCTCCGGTATGTTACCAGAAATTTTGTTGTTGCACATATTCAACTCCGTCAAAGACGAAAGATTACCCATTTCAACTGGAATCGGCCCTTCAAACTCATTATTGTTCAAATAAAGAGATTCTAATCTTGATAACTTTCCAATCTCCTTCGGAATTTCTCCAGTGAGTCCATTATAAGCAAGGTCAAGATAACTAAGGTTAGATAGGCTACCAATACTAGGGCTTAAGGTCCCAGAAAGGTTAAATGCATTCAAATCAAGAGACCACACAACTGGATGATAATCAGACGTGCAATTCACACCAGTCCATCCACATGGTGCCTGATCACTAGGATTCCAATTTCCTAGATGTTTAAACTCATCAATAATATTTGCCTTAATCTCTAGGAGGTAAATGCCTTCTGCATTCAACCCCTTTGAAGGACAAACCAGCAGCATAACAGCTGCAAAAGTTACTATCCAACACAAAACTAAACCTCTTCTCGACACTACAACAACTTCATACATGATTTCAACCTTAAACAAGTCCAAAATTACAGCTTCAACCGATAATGGACTAGCGCTATGAATTATTCTTGGAAATCAAAAGTGATTGCACAACTTCAATGATCTAATGAAGTCAACCTCAGTAGCAACTCATATATTGCAATAAGGCCTAATGAGTTCCAAATTGTAACACAAGAGACTGATCAATCAATCAGTCAAGGAACCAAAAATCCCATTAAAACAAATAGGATACTGCAGCAATGATTAAGAAAATAAAGAACAGGGAGCAGAATATATTGATGAATCACCAAAACAGTGAAAGGAACCCCACAACAGATTCAAAGCTTTGGCGTACCTATTGAGTCCATTACTCAGCAAAAAAGCAGCAAAACCACAAAAATTCAATTCAAGTGACTCCTTGAGATGATAAAACGGCATAAACCGTAGAATTCATGAACTGGAAGAGAAGTAGAAAACCAATAAAGTTCCAAACTTCATCCACAAAGATGGGATCTTCCCAAGCTAAATCAAGGATTCAGGAAGGAAACAAGAAAAAAAGAATTCAACCCTTTATTGAAAAAGAAGCCAAAAAGATAATAGAATAAGTATCAAATGGAATGAATCGAAGTTTCTCTTATTTTATTGATGGAAGTATTGTTGAGGAAGCAAAAGAAACACAAGCCCACTTCTTGGTTTCTGGTGAAATTATCAAAAGGGTTCTTGTGAATGGCAATGATAGTAGAGGATCTTGAGATGAATTGCTCATTGAAGCTTTAGTGGCAGACAAAGCATGCTTTCACAATATATTTATCTCTCTCTCTCTCTCTCTCTCTCTCTCTTGAGTATTTTTCTTCTCTTCTCTCTTCTTCTACTACTGCTTCTGAATTTTAGGACTTAAAATTAAAAGGAAGAACAGAATGAGTGAATCTCTCCATATAATCTAGATTCTCTTTCACTCTATCTATCTCAATCTCTTTTCCATCTCTCTCTCGTCAAAAAGTTGCTCTTTTTTAAGTGCCTGATGAAAATTGAGCAACCGTGACCTTTTCGGGTTTTGGCCAAGCTAGAAAAGTTCAGCTGGGAGTATTTTATTTTGGAGAATATTTACTGGGATTTCCATAGACTGTGACAGTTTTTTTGGTAGGCAAGTACTGAGAAATGCATATTTTCCATTGATAGTGAAGTCACAGATGATGCTAACTTAAAATGTCGTTTTGTGCACTAGATTGGAATTTTATCTTCTTGTACTTTTTCTGTAACCATATTCTAATTTGTCCCTTGCATAAACATGAAGTTTTGTATGAACCAAACATTTTGCCTTCTACATTCTTTCTTCAAGTGTATTTCATCCTTTTTGTGTGCATCTCATGTGAAAAAAGAAAAAAGAACTATTTTTTGTCCTCCCAAGAAATGTAATTAACTATTTCATTTTACTAGATTAGTGACTAGTCTCATATGTGATAGGAGTATATTCTCTAAGTCTTACTGTTATCAAAAAAGATAAGAATTTTTCCGATTATGAAAATGTCGAGGGACTTTGATCCTTAAAATCTCCAACAGTCAAGATTTTGAATATGAAAATATTATGTACGCCTATAGATATAATCATGTGCTTGCTGCATATATAAGTTTACATGTAAATTGTGGACGAAATCTATATTGGGAATTTTTGTTTATGTTTTGAACATAATCTGTCTGTACATACATACGTGTATATATATATATATATATATATATATATAGACATGAGCATATGCTCTTGTTTATCAAAATTAGGTATAGATAACCACCAGCATATATTTTCTTGGCTTGTTATGTTGGGTTAATTTGTCTTGTTTTTGCTTAAAGAGTTTTGGTGATCGTTCCTCTCGATGGCGAAGGCAAAATATATAGGTGATGTAGTTAGTAGTAGGAAAGGTGCTATAAAACTCTCCTCAGGGCCCTCTTGGCTCTGGCTGTATATATTAAGAGAAAATATTTTATACTTAGCCAAGCTTATACAATTATTAGAGGAAAAAGTATAAACTGTAACAAATCCGATCAAAAAATAGAAAGAGCATAATTTTGCCTCCGTTGTTTATAACGGTATGCATTATATAAAATTCAATTTGGAAGGAAAATAGAAAAACCGTGATAAGAATTTAAAAAGAAGAATAGGTATTAGAATGAGATAATGTCTCGACTAATTTTCAAATTCATTACTCTTTCAGAGAACGTCAATCATTCCGATTAGGCTACTTAAGCCTTAAAATAAAGAAAATAGTCACTTGGATAACAGTGGATAACTATGCATACTCAAATTTGTAGAAGTGTGAAAAGTAAGTTTTTAAATAAGGTTTTTCTTCGTCCTATCTATTATGATTGTAACTGAAACAAGAATCCATAATTATTAAGGGATATATATATTGAAAGAATGTTACTTTAAAGGGGTCATAGAAATTTTGAAGTTCACACTAACATATTTAAACTTTACCTTCATGTGTCAATTGAAAGTGTCTTGCACAATATATTTAACTTTACCTCCACGTATTGACTGAATTGTGTTTTAAATTTTTATACATTTCATCGCATTGGTTGAAATTCTTATATTGTATAGAATGAAACCATTTTATTTTGAATATAACTGGCTTTCTAATGATCAGCAAGCGGGAGAGTTGGGAAAAAAGAAATGAGTTATTCGAATGCTAATCATTAAATTTGCAGATTCTAGATTTTTTATTAAATTCATTAAAAAAGAAAGACACTTGATTAGAATGTTACAAAACCCTTTCTTTTTAATAGGGGTCAAAATGGGTGATTTGGGTATATTTGGGTAAGTCATAATTGGGTAATAAGTATAATTGAATCAACCCATTTATACTCATTTAAATAAATGGGTATAAATGGGTACCCATTTATACCCATTTATTTAAATGGGTATGGATATACCCAACTACCCATTCATACACATTTATGACTTGTTTGAAATATTATTTATTTTTTTAAAGCTTTTTCGCATGGTATTTGACAATAAATAATGGCAATTTATTGTTATTACATTGGTAAGAAATTCAAATTTATCTCCTTATCACTCACTAAGATTTTGAATAAAATGTATATTTGTTTTTAAATGGGTTAAATGGGTGAGCCAAGTCAACCCATTACCCATCAATTAAATAGGTATAAATGGGTACCCATTTATACCCATTTAAAATTAATGGGTTGATTTGGGTAAATTATTAATGGGTTGGGTTTGGATGAGCCAATATAAATGGATTGTGATTGACACCTCTACTTTTTATGAACTTTTATATCCAGATTACTACAACATAAGCACTATTGCATAGAATAAAAAAGTGTTGGTGCTCTATATGCTATTGCATTCGGCCATCTAGTGTCTTTTTTTATTTTTTTGGTAAAGATTCGGCCACCTTGTTCGATCGTTATTGAGCTTCTTCACCCATACATCTTTGTCTGACTTGTCATACTTTGCTCCATGAAGATGTATTTCCCAATTCAAGTTGTATATGGTATACCTCAATTGGATGTTGTTAATTGTACATAATAAAGTTTGAATGTCCAACAGTATTTAATTAAAGAGTGGTCTAACTGTGAAATGGGTTATAAACCTAATTGCTCCTTAAAAAATTGAATGTTTTGTTACATAAGATCATTGGTTACACAATGTTCAAGATAGTACGTGAAATGCAACTTTTCACTTGATGATAATCCAAAATAGGAGAAAGTTATCATGCTAAAAAGAGTATAATATAAGGGAATCTTCAGAATTGCTTCCAAAGTTATTTCTTGAAAAATCACCTTTTTACCACATTTATCTAATCTACAACTTTGCATACATAACGTACCATCTTATCATTAAGAAATACAAAAGTGATATGGTAGTTTATTCTGCCAAAAAAGTTATGGATTCCTTTCAAAAGGAAGGAAGCAAAAAAAAAAAAAGCAAAGGTTATGCATTCAGTAACCAGATTACTGCAAATCTTTGGGCTTCATAAACAAATACTTCCAATTGCCTTTATGCTATACTTTCTTCTTCCCCCTTTTCTGTTGACAAGACTGTGGGTGGCAAAGTTGATAATGGAACGTGCTATTTAGACACATGGCAAGAAGTGCAACTGGACCCAATCTTGTTGGCTTACCAACATCCAGTAGTTGCCCCCACCAACTCAAATGCCATGGACCCTTGCACAGAACCTGATAGCTCCCCAACCTGTCCAAGCCACGTTGTTCCAGTCTAAATCAATAATTCCTACCTGCGGGTGTTAGTCTCAGCACCAATGATTTGTTCTTGAAAGATAGGGATATGTATTAGTCCTCCCTGAAAAGGTTTACCTGTATGGTGGGGGCCAATGAATGAAATAATCGAAAGCCTATATAATGTATGTACTGTGTATACTGTACATTACAGGATTGGCTGGTTGAAAATGGGTGGGTTGGACTTGTCACCCCATGTCTGGATTTCCATTTTTATGTGTATCAAGTAGACTTTCTCCCACCTTGTTAGTGGTAGCACGCCCGAGCACTCCTCTCCCGACACCCCACGCTCTCTTTGTTTTCTTGTAGGTTTGTTTGTGGGTTTTTTTTTTTTGGGGTGCTAACATTTCCCCACCCAATGGGGAAATTCTCATTGGGTTTGGCTCAACTCCACTAAACCTTGTGGCTAATTACCTTCTAATGTTTTTTCTGAAGTATCAGTGTCTTCCAATTTTAAGGATCTAACTAATACTATATGGTTAATTTTCGTCCCAAAAGGAATTGAAATATAGCGTAATTATATATGGTCATTTCGAGGGATGAAGTGTCTTCTGATGGCTTCCCATTGTAAACTAGCTAGTTTTCTTGCACATTTGACCTATTAAAAGTGTGTCATACAGTCTCTTTATACCCTTGTTTTTTTTTTTTTTTTTTGGTTTTGGACGGGGGGAGAGGCAGTGGAGAGGTAGAGGGTAGAGGTGGCTGGGTGGGTATGAAATAAACACAAGTTATTAAATCAAGAATGTTACATATTTTAAAAACAAGTGGATATAAATTATACTAACCGTACCCATAGGGGGGGGGGGTATTGGGTTCAAAACTACGTGTAAATGCTTGAAACTATATATGGTATATATAAGAGCAAGTCATTTTGGTCCGTAGACTATTTTCTTTTGAGACGTAGAGGTTTAATATGATTATTGTAAAGGAAGCTCAGTCTAATTTGCATGCATGCATGGTGACTCAAGCCCGTCAAATAAAATTAAAAAAGAAAAACAAAGGAAAAAAAAAAAGACTGGGTGATTTAACCCATTTATAATATCTTGAAACACATCATGCACATGCATGAACTTCCAATCTGATAGCAAAAAGTGTTTATACTTTTCAGGGAAAAAAGAATTGCTAGACTCTCACTATTTTGGTAACTAAGGAGAAATACTTGTGTGATCGATCCAACAAAAGTGGATCGATGCATTCTCAAGCTCAATCCAGGCAAATATTGGAGTCCCCCGAGGGCAGGAGTATACAGAAAATCAACAGAGATGATAAGAATTGGCCGTGGAATTATAGCTAGGAACTGGACAGGGAAGATAGTCAGAGCCTGGGCACTCATGGGACAAAGGAAGGGAATTCCAGTTGTGGAAGAAGCACTGGCAGTAAGGTCAGCGCTAGTTATGGAAAATGACTGAGATACGATGAATCAGACTGCAAAGGCCTTATACACAGAATCCTAGCTCATAACTCCAAACCCAATATCATTGGATGAGTGATAGAAGACATCTATCTATCCTGGCTTTGGAAAAAGGTTGTTCCAATAATGCACTTTCTACTTCATTCCCAGGACAGGAAACTCGATCATGTAGTCATAGGCTAGCGCAATTTGCTACAAAGCTTGTTAATGACATCAAATGGTAATTAAATTCCCCGGTGTGTGGATTATCCTAAGCGCACGAGAAGATATGATGGCAGTTGTCTCCTTTTTGCTATTAATACTTGTACTGCATAAAGTGTTAATATGAATACGTAATGCCATTTTGACACCAAAAAAAAAAAAAAATCTCTTGATTCCCTTATTCACAGCGAAAGAAAGTTGTTAATTGAGCACATCTAAAAAAATGGGGGGGGGAAAAAAAAGAAAACTTGCTATTTTGATAACGAATTAAACATAAAAGGAAATATTTTGTACAATAACAATGCATACGCTATCATTGTAGGATGCACGATAACTAATCTGAATCTTAAATTCAAATTTGAATTCTGCATTTATATCATGCATGCAACTGTAATAATATATATACCGTAGTATACATTTGAGATTAACTCAAACTAGAAGTTCTCTTGGCTTCTTCTTCTTTGCAGTAAAATAAAAATTGTATTTTCTTTACCCACTTTTAACTTCAAAGAAATAGGTCGAGAAAGCAAGATCAAAACAAAAAAGGAAAAAGAAAACAATCGAGTCTTTTATCATAAATAGTAAATTTTGGAAAATGAGAGCTATAACATTGACAATTCGCTTAGGGAAATACGTGTGAGTATTAATTGAAGTCCTCAAAAATGTGAAATCAAAAAAAAAAAAAAAGTGAAATCACAGTTGCTTCCTCCTCCAATGGATCCTCCTAAGCATCTAATCTGGACCAATCATAATTTATGTATAATTAAAAGAATCTACTTGACCTCATGAAGCAAGATGGTAAAGCAAGTTGGATTTCTTTTTAATTACAAACAACGGTACATTTCATCTCATTCAAACAGCAAGTCAGCCAGTACAGCCGAGTATACATTTTGGGGAAAGAATTTGTACACTTTGATTTTCGTTGAAAACGGCAATATGAAGAACTACAACCATATATATGATATAAATGAATGTGGAACGTTGAAATCCTAAGCCGTCATTAGGATGCCAACCACGTATTCGAGGAAGATTAAATTGAACTGGTCTATAAATTATTAGGTAGTTGTTACAATATTGAAGAGTTCAAATGGGAATATATTAGGGCAATGGCAATGGAATTTGTGAGCAGGACAATGACTTGTGGGTGATGAGACTCAATAGATAATATTAATTGATAAGGTTTGACTTTTTTGGGTGGAAAAATGTACTTAAACATAGAAAGTCTGAATGAAGAGTAAAAGTAAATGGCAGAAATCATAAATAAACTATTTGAAAATTCCTATTTTGTCACCAATATTTGTATTTAGTCAAAAGGTCACTTATCTGTATCGGAGATAAATATCTTGTGTCTCGACCGATGAAACAACGTAGAACTTTTATTACTCATTCAACTAATGGAAACGTATATTTCTTGGTTACAAAAAATATGTAAGCTGTACTTAGTTGAATGACTATTTTATACAAAGAAAAAGTAAATGATCAAAGCAAGGAATTCTACATTAATTGTTTAGTGAAGGTATGTATCATTTACACGAAATAAAACCCTGATAGTACAAGGTGGTAGGTACATCAAGAAGGATATTATCGATCATAGACAAGGCAAAAACTGGACAGGATTCGACTTAGTTTATAGCTTACTTTTCATTTACATATTTCTTGTTGTCATTCCTTCAATGGTGTTCAACTCTTATGAAGAGGAGAAGAAGAAGATAGTCCAAGGCAAATGAGAAAGCACTGCATTAGTAATTTTAGCATTTCTTGGCATTTTATTCTTTTAGCAATCCATTCGTATATTACCTTTCGAAGTTTCAGTAGGATATTAAAGAATTCAAATCTAATTTTAATAGGATATCAAACTAGGTAAATCGACAAAAAGTTGGAGTTGCTTTTGCTTCCTCTTTGTCTCTTACACTATTTATGAAACTTTTCTATTTCTGTGCAGGGATCCTTCTAGCCAATTGACCCAAAAAAAAATGTAATATACTAGATTACTAGAGGCACTTTTCTTTTTTGCAAATCAAGTAATTAGTTTTCAATTGATGAAAAATTTTAAAATGTGGCAAATTGTTTAAAACCTCCTTAAATTGACTCAACAACATTTCTTTCCTCTCTTTTTTTTTTTTTGGGATTTTATGACAGATTGCATTATACACACTATATTGAGAAATCAATAAAACATTGTACGTGTTTGTACATGGCAAGGGGTTGTTGTGATTGCTGTGCTTCTTGATATAATATTTTACCCTCTATACACGATATATACTCCCCCTTATAATTATTTAACTTTTTTTTTAAAGGAAACCAACCTAATAAATTAAAGAGAGGATGTCAAGTATCCGTTGGAGCAACTTGTCTTTTAAGAATGTTGTGTGATACTGTGAACAAGTGCATTGAACATATATATACTTTGTTATAATAAAACTAATAAATCATGTTAAAAGTACTTATGAACAAACAAACATATATTTTTTTCTACATATATTAGATTATAAAATGACGTATTAACCCTTAACAATGTTGTAAAAAGGCCTTCCTTACCCTATTCTTCTTCTTTTTTTTTTTTTAGTAATGATGCCTGCAAATTGTAGGATAATTCGAAAAAAAAATACGCCTAGAAATAACATGAAATAGGAATTGTAATCAAAAGATCAAAAATTAACAAATTTGAGCAGCGCGTTCCTAGCTGCTGTTGTTGACTGCATCGTCAACCCTCAACACACAGATCAAGAACTGTACCACTCTGGTCAGGCTCGACCTATTTTATTCGTTCTACAATTAGAAATCTCATAGAAGTGATCAAATTCATGTATGCCTAATTGTCCCAATAAATTTTACTACCAATAAATACCTACTTTGCATGTAAAGGAACAAATTCTTTATGACTTCAAGATCAAGTGGTCCTTAAAGAAATCAAAGCTAAGGTGGAAATCCTAATAAGTCGGACCATCCCACATGGACCACTTCTAAGTCATACATATCATCAAGAAAATGCCCTTTTTTATTTTTGGGAAATGAAAAATTGGTCAAGGGGTGGAAGCAAAAGCTACAAGATGGGGATTTTCGTGATATGTTGTCCTAGATGTATATGTATAAACCGAGATGCACATATCAAGATGATGCAAAACCATTTAAATCCTCAAGTTATCTATTTTATACTGATTCCAAAATATTTGATCTATAAGCATGATGGAAGACATAATTAAGTGCAAGAAAAATGATAACTTGCAAGATTACGACTATCCAGGCTAAAATCCACCTCCTAAATTGATAAGAAAATACGAGGATTTTACTCTTTGTCCTCCCATTTCTCCCCTACCCTCTCTTTCTACCAATATTGATAATGGAATTCCTAGTATAAAGGATCGAATGCTCTAAAATCAAACTAATCTAAAACCTACACGACCAGGGAAGATTTTAATCAGTCCAACGGATGCTTTAAAAGAAAACTTATACATCTAAAAGTGTTTGATGATTAACCTCAGAAAAGTTGTTATTATCTAGAATGACTAGTGCGGACTGATGCGAGACGCAGAAAAGGTTCAAGACAAGAAACTTTTTAATGGGTCTTTTTCGTGTTTACTGTTAAGACTTTGTAAGGCATTAAAGACCAGAAACTTTATGAATGGGTCATGGGAAGCTTCAGAAGCCCAATCAATGTGTTGTTTAAAGCTGCTAGAAACTTTGCAGTCCAATAAAAAAGAAGTGTGTGTGCTACCTTGCTTGTAAAGGAAAAAGTTTCTCTCGAAAGCCCTGCTAATACTATCCCTTTAAGCAACGAATTTCAAGGCTTTTGCAGCTCTTAATTGATGGTTTTTGAGGTTGGAGAGGACATGTATTATGGCTTCAGCTTTTCTGACCAAAGAAAGACCAACAAAATATTATGCTGGCATAATTTTTTTCAGAAGTGTAAGAGTTAGAATATGTCAAGTTCAGTTTCCTCTATTCTCATTTTGGTTTTCTTTAAAGCTATGTGCTAGATGAAGCTGGTATAATCATGATAACCCTTAGAGCTATGAGTTTGGAAATATTCTGATGTGTATAAAATATAACTCCCACATGTGTAATAAAATGCATGGTTTTTGGATAAACTGTATTGAGATGAAGCAGCGAAAATCACTATTTTACTTCTTTTTTTTTTTTTAATTTCTAGCAGGGGAGATGTGAGGTAGAGGAATTTGAATCCAAGGTTTCTAAATCCTAAGATATCAGCATTGGCTACTAAAGAAAAAATCACTATTTTACCAGGTTTGCTTTGTTAATACAATTTATTAATCTTACCAAACGAAAGTACTAAATACAAAAAAAAAAAAAAAAGGTACTAAATCTAAATGCAAGCAACACTCAACAGTTAACGAATCTTCTTTATTACTCACAGAAAAAAAAAAAGAAATTAATTTCAGAACGGCCCAAATGGGAATTTTAACTGTTGTGGGATTAGGAGGAAATAGATTCAAATTATATGTTTGTGCATCAATCGAGCCTTAAGCTCCATGGAGAATACGAGGAAAAGTCATAAGCTTATACATCAAACTCTGAGCTCAGCGATCTTTCTCACGTTTGGTCCAACTAATCCACCGGCAACAACAGATTGTTGTCAGGAACAGCTGATCTCAACTAGTCAATTGCCCCAGCTCTCACGGTCAAATCTAGACGAGCCTTAACCTTTAGTTATCTTGTCGGATGAATTTTACAATAACCCGAAATTGAAAACTAAGTCAAAATTACACAAAAATATGATTAAATAGTACATTATGTACAACATTTTTGGCTTCAGCTACACAATCCCTCAGATTATGCCCAAAGAGCTTCAGTGTCTGATAATTGGAAGGTAAAGGAACCAATCAGCAATCCCAGAAACACAGCAAAAAGCATCATGAAAATTGAAAAACTTTCCCCTTTGGATTGCTATTTTTTGAAAATTTTATAGAAAAATATAATATAGTGATTTGATGTATATGAGACGAAAAGGTGATTCAAAGATGTGTTTACAAAAAGCTTTAAAATTTTTCCTCAAAAACTGGCAATCTAAACATGGTTCAAAAAAAAAATTTGTGATTTTACAACCTTCAAGATTTAGAATTAGAGTCCATTTATAAAAAACAACTGTTTTGCAACCTTCAAGATATTAAATTAGAGTCCACCTACAAAAGGCAATGGTGAATCACAACATTACTAAATGATAGACATAAACATGAGAATCTTTAATATTTTTTTTTCTGTCAAAATAGGCATATAATACACACAAAGCACTCATAGACATAAACATGAGAATCTTTATTTTTTTTTTTCTGTCAAAATAAGCATATAATACACACATAAAGCATTCAGAACATTATTAAACCTAAGGGGGACCCACAGAATGACTCCATCGAACCAATTAGTGACAGGAGGAGCACTCGAGAACCTTGAATCTAGTCTAATTAAACTACACACTACCGATGTGGGATTTTAACATCCCACCGCCCTGAGGAGTGAGGAGTAGAATCTTTAATATTAAGGAGGCAGTTTATTCTTTAATCTGTTTCTCTCACTTCGTTGTCCCTCTCGCTTAGTACAGGGCTTTCCTTTGTTATACAGCAAGCACAAACCTTTAGGAGATAACCTGATTTTACCGTGGTAAAGCTTTCCTTGTATCAAGATCTCTTAACCCTCCAGGGCTAATAATATCAATGTTCCAAATTTAATCAGTGAAAAGACAACTTGTCGCCTAAAATCTTATTAGCATGTCATGATTATTTGTAGATATTGCAAATGTTATGCCTAATTATCGTCCCTTTAATTTTGTTAATAAGTGCTGTCAAACTTTTCAATGTAAAAATGATTAGTTGCCAATTGGGAATGTTCATATCTTTCAACTTGTGATGTGATGTGATTTGGTAGTGCAATATATGTTACCCCAGATGTTGGAGCCAAATGGGAATGCGCGTTTTTGGTTAATCGGCTTTTGACTATTATCTTGCATTCGTACAAATACAGCGATTACCCAAAAATATCTCCTGCCATTGTTTTGCATTTTCACAGATGCAAAAGGTCTTCAGTTGGTAGCAGCTATTACAATCGAAATAACCTAAACTAAGAAATTTGAAAGGGCATTTTGTAATTTTTTTTTTGGGGCCAAAAAAACAGTTTCTTGCATTATCGACATAATTTTCGTCCACTTTTTTATCTCACATACAACACATCAAAAAAGTGCTGCAGTATTTTTTTCACAAAATTATTCCAAATAATCTACTATCCAAACACACTAATTTCTCCCACTCTCAAAAAATATTCATGTTTTTCATTTTTTGTAAGCTAGGATATCTTGTAAAAGGGAAAAAGAATAAACAAAATACCGTTCTAAAGAAGTTAACATAAAAATTTATTTGACCAGCACCATATCAGCCAGGAAATTCCGCTCATTCAAGAACGACGCCTCTAAATGATTTTGTTAATGTTAATTTTTCTAAAACTTTACTATCATTTATATTGTAGTTATTTTTTAAAAAATGCCGATGCTTGTTCAGAACACCCAAAATATCTTTTATTTTCTAAAAAACTACCTTCTTCCTCTTCCACAACCTGTTACCTATCACCGACTGCCTTCGTCACCCAATACCGTTACTTACCTCCACAACCTGCTACCCTATATAATATATATATATATATATAGATTGGTATTTTTCTTGAACTTATCGATGCTTTAGAGTGTTATTATCCATAGACGGTGTTTCAAACAAACTCACGGAGCCAAATATTTTTTTCTCAAATAAGCTAAAAATAAGTCTTCTAAATCAGGCTAAAAGTGGGTCACCCAAACAGTGACAGAATGATGGTTTGTGACACATTGCCTAAATTAAAGAAAAGTAGTAAATTTGGTCAAAGAAAGGCCGGGATTATATATTAATAATATCACAATCGAGATTTATAAATACAATGGGGACGTAAATGTAGCCCCATCACCCATGATTCAAGTCTAATATGCTATGCCAACCACAAAGCCCTTTTTTTTTTTTTTTTTTTGGGTGTGAGTGTTGCCACCCACAAAGTTGAAATATCTATCTGAATAACAATAGCAAACACATTAAGACAGAAAGCTACAAGCCAGCCCTACCTAGTCTTCCATTGTGCCCACAGTATATTCTCACCAGATTGTAAAGCAAGTACTGACCACTGAGCATCATGCCCCAACTCTAGATGCCCTCCTTAGATCCTTCATAAACAACAAAGCATGATTTACTTTGCTTCTATAACATTGAAATCTGGCAGTATAACATATTCCCATCGCCTCAATTTGGCAAAAAAAGACAATAGCATTCTTCTGCAAAAGCAATGTACTTCAAGTCATCACTTATCAATCTTCATTTGTCACTCTCACATCTTTTATGTTATATTCTCCATAGTGGTTTTTGCTGCCACAATGACCGGCTCAGCATAAAAGAGTTCTTACACATATGTCAAAGACGGCTGCTTAGTGCTGATCTCCTCACTTTTGCAATCACACATTTAACAAAATTTACCAATAAAGCAATCAATCAGACCTATTTCTTTAAGATATAATCTCCCTTTGTCTTCCATATTAGGACAATCTTTCGGGGTGTAAATTATGCAGTTCATCAAAGCTTTCCACATGCCATTATATCAATTTTTCCAGTCGGACACCTGTTCGTAGCATAAAGATAGAGATTTTTGCTAATATTTTAGGTATAATAGGACAAAGACTAAGATATGATTGCCGTGATAATTGAACTTATAAGTAAAACACCTTAGATGATGATAGAGGAAAATGCTAGTCGACTTTGCCATACCTAGATCTGAGCATACGTAATAAGCAATTTGGCTTTATCCAAATTATTTTCCTATCTAACCATCATCAGCCGGGCTACTTGTTGCAGAGAAGTCACAATATGACAAACATTAATTGAACCATACACAAGGGACTTGACACATTCGTAATGTTTTTAAAACCGGTCATATCTCCGGTCTAATTCAATGATTAGCTCACAAATTCAATCAAAAATCAGTTCAATTGGTAAAAACCAAGAAGTTCAATTAAATTTCACTAATTTTTATTTTTTTAAAATATTTCAATTTTATTCAAAATTTTAATGTTTAATTAAATGAAAAATGATTAAACCTTTTGAGCTGAAATTGAACCGATCAAACTAATTGAACCGCAAATCAAAATCTTTTTCCAGTTCACTCCGCGGTCTGAGTTTAAAAACATAACCGTTCAATAGGATAGCTTCTTTCAAGACAGATTTCAGACTAACGTTCCAAATATCCCAAGGAAGTCACCCCCTAAAATCTGTCTTAAGAGTGGAGGAGACTTGCTCTCTATAACTCAGTGAATTGCTCCAATACTCAATACAACAAAGATATATACATATGACCAACATATCACCTACGACAATTTTGCAGTCAAACCAGGAATACCCATAAAGCATAACATGGCACCAATTTTGCAGTCAGACCAGGAATACCCATAAAGCATTGCATGGCACAACCCTCAGTAAAAGATAAGGACAAAGGCGCATCCCACCAGCATGATCCAGTGATCAAACGGACCTTCTGCCTGGCGGGCAGCAGCAAGAGACTTGGGAAATATCTAAACCCGTCGTCCACAACTAAGACAGACCTCACAACTCTCCGCACTTCGGTGAACAGCAGAACCTAATACTACAAAACAGACCGAACAAGAACAACATGTAAAGCAACTGAACTTGTGCATTTCAGCCGATTTGAAAATGAGAGTCATGCACACGCAAGTAAATGGAAGAGTTTTTGACTCATTCGTCACAATCATCTGAGCTATAAAGGTTGGAAACAATTCATGATATGGACAACAAGTCTCCCATAAAGACTGAAGTACTCGATCAAACTCATCACAGTACCATGTATTAGGATTCATCATTGGAGTCATCGGCACAACACATGCTACAAAACTGACACCAATTACAGCTTCAGCATTACTACCTATCTAAATTCAGTATTTCCAATAGGCAAACAAGATCAATAACCTCGAGCAAATTTACAAAACAGACTGAGGAGTAAATTCTGATAAACATGTTCCTCCTATTAAAACATCACCAATTCCTTGAGAATGAGAAATCTTGGTGCAAGCAAGCAAGCCAATGAAAGGTATAAACTATGGCAAAAACCAAAGCCATAACTTCTCAATTTCAATTGCTAGTCTAATTCATAACCAAGCACACTAAAGTCAAAATTCCCTATTGAATTTTGATGGAAGCAAAATAAAAATGGTTCTAACCATCTAGCACTATTACAACAGACCCTACGCTCTACCCTAACTATGATAAAAAAAGTAAGAAAGCAGGGGGAAAAAAATTTTTAATGCACTACTCCATCCCTATCCTACCCTATATCCACAACTCCCGTTCGCCATGATTCCTCCCATTCCTACTTGCTTGTGCCTCCTCATCTCAATTATCTTCCTATGAGAATTCGAATGCAATGCAGCCGAAAATGTAGGACTACTAGCAGGGCGATACTCAGGGACAAGACGGCCAGACTTATACCGCACCCCACAGGCATTGCAAAGAGTTTTCGGCCCCATTGGGCCTGCGCGCCATTGCGGGGTCTGATCAGCTTGGCAATGCAGGCATCTCCTCCCAATAGTAGCACTAGTGTTCGCCTTCACTGGCACTGGTGGTAATGCCAATTCCTGCCGGTTACTCTTAATATTCACCAGATTCCACAGCTGCCATTCCTGGCTCGGCAAGTCGCCAAAACCTGATCTTCGCTTTCTTCTTCTTCTCTGGCTACGCGGGCGAACAGGGAAACTACTGGGCACCTTAAGATTCCCAAAGCAGCTCATGACCGCGCTGCCATTGCCGCTGTTGCTACCATTGCTATTGCTGCTACTACTGCTGTTTTCAAGCACGGATACCGGGCTCTGATGGTTCAATCCATCAAAATCCGGGGTCTCAGAGAGAAGGTCGAAGCATGTCTCCAATGCTGGGAACGCGTCCTTGTTCGATAACCATTCCAGTTCTTCCTCCACAAAGTCCTGAATAAAATGGGACAACAATACAATCAGAACCACATCTCCATCCCTCAAGAAACTGAGTGGACTCAAAAAGACTGAGTCAGCTCATTAGTCAACCCACAGAGTCAACTCAGTGGAATTCATTAAAAAGGCTCCAACAAATGAACAATTTCTGATTTTCAGTCTCACAGAAATTAAGTCAATTTTTTTTTTTGTTCCATTTCCACTTATTTATTTTCCAACTATTTAGTTGCAATACCACTAGGAATTTTGATTATCATGGGAAATCAAATTTCTGCGAAGGGTACTGACAATGTCAAAAATGCCAGAGAAGGTAACGTCCACTCAGACGAGGGGACAGAATATTCCGTGGGGGCAAAGTTGTCTTTTAATAATAAACCAGGCACCAAAAAATATTCGTCCAGTAATATGCTCATTAATTCGTCCAGCTCAGATGAAAAATCCCAGCCAAGTGACAGCCCATGCTTCACTAATAAAGACGCGTCAAACTATTTCTTTCCAAAAATACCCTTGGCCGCTATCCATGGTCCACTCCATGCTCAGGGTTTCTAAGGGCAAAAACGTCCTGAAACAAAAGCTCTCGCAGTCCCCCATTTTCCAGTTCAGCCGAGTCACAGACTCGGAGTTACCACACAAAATTACCAAAATGCCCTTAACGTCTCAAAACATTTCAACTCACTCATGTGTTTTAGAATTTTAGAGCAGACACACGCCGTCCCCTGCCAGACTCTGGAATCCAACTCAGTCAAAACTCGCCCGAGTCAACTCGGTAGCTAACCGAGTCACAGCATTTCCAGCCCCAAGTTCATGCAAACCGCCCAGACTCGGCCGAGTTTATGGCAAACTCGGCAGAACACTTTCTGGGCTCCAGGTATCCAAGAACATAACCTTTAACAAAAGCATGCATAGCACAGGCATCAATTAAGACTTACAGGGAAAGAAGATGAACGGCTGACATCATCATCTCGATGGCTAATGAGGGTATTTGAAGAAGAAAAAGAATAAGGGTCTTTTAGGGGAGAGGAAGGCTTTTTATTCTCTTTTTCTTCTTCACCGTCGTCCAAGGAGAAGTTGAGAAAGTCATCTTCACCATCCAACATGAAACAACCTGCTGCTGCTCCTGCAACATCTGGGTTGTGCAAGGCATCCATTTTTTCTAATTTCTGTAGATTTTCTTGTAGAGTTGTAGAAAATAGGGAGAGAGAATGCAATGAAACTGATGATACCCACAAATGGGGGCAAGGAAGTTTGGTTTGAGTTAGGTTTGTTTTGAGGGAGAGAGAGAGAAAGGGGTGGGGTGGCTGGGGTGGCTGTGGCTCTACTATGGTTTGTTATTGGGTTTGGGGGCTTGTTTGAGTTGTAATTTTCTAAGAATGGTATAGCATTTTTTTTCCCATTTTTTTTTTGTTTTATTTTTATGGGCTTGAAGGAAGGAAATGTTTTGAGGGTTTTGGTTCTTTTGGAAGCAAGTTGGGGTCTTGGGATTTTGTTGATATTTACATGTTGGGACTTGAGAGGTGCTGGCTTATATCTATTTGTTCTTTTATTATTAACGTTTATCTTTAAAAAAAGTAATGTAATTATTCTTATAAAAAAAAGAGAAATTAGAAGTGTCATTTTTTAGGCATGTTAGCTTTTGAAAAAGAGTTCACTTATAAAAAATAACTGTAAACCAACATATTATTAAACAATAGACACAGACATGGAAATTCCTAAATTAAGGAGATAAGTTATCCTTTAATATTTGATTCTATCGCTAGTATATCGTTTAGTATAAGATTTTCCTTTAAGAAAAGGAGATTATCTATAAAAAAATGACTATAAATCAGGACATTATTTACTGACAGACACAAGTATAGAAATCTCTAATTAAGGATTTGGGTTATCTTTTAAACTTTTTTTTAAATTTCAATCCAAACATTATTAAACGATAGACACAAACATGAAACTTCGGTGGGTTATCCTTTAAATTTTTCTCTAATTGGTTATCCTTTAATTTTTTTTTAAATCTCAGTCCAAGTTGAATTTTATCAGATTACCAAAATTTTACATTGATTGTTGATTGTTGTTTTTGTGCCCTGTTTTGTCTAGGGAGGTTAATGGTATCAACTTAATTTTTGTCATATTTCACCCAATTTCTTTGCCTTATATCAAACACAATCTACAAAATACTTATTAAACCTTACTCTAATTCTCAAAACCTACTATATATATAACTATAGAACAAGTACGACAATTCATCTTTCTTTTTTCTTTTCTTTAGGTATAAATTCATTGCAACAAGTAAACTAATTTCGTAACAAAATAGTGGAAAGAGAGAATATTGAGCAAGCAAAAGGGAAGACTTTTCGGTTGAAATTCTAATTTTCTTCATCTAGAACAACATAACTTGCACAATTATTTCCTAAATTAGTACTACATTGTATTCAACCTTCAATTTTATTTTTCCCTAGACACCTTTCACTTGACTTTATATGTATTGACTTGACTTCAAATCAATCCCTAAACCTACCCATCATGATTTTTTTGGTATTGGTAGGGCATAAAAAAACAACGAGAGACCACACTAGACAGCAACATTCATTTTCAGAAAAAATAAAAATAAAAATAAAAAATAAAAATAGATGTGAACAAGGGTGGTGAAAGAACACCAAACTCTTGCATGACCCTCATAACTCGAGTACATAACTTGAGTACTACAGAATAGTAAAGGTGGATAATTTCTTCACAAAAAGATTATGTGTTTGAATTACACTACTTTTAATATGGAGGCTGTGTTAGTGAGTGATTTGTAAAAACCAACGACCGGAGCCAAATCTATTTTTGCACCCAACAAAAAAAAGGCAGTGAAAACCAAAGGATATGACCGCAAATATGGGAAAGTTCCGAGGGCATTATAGTCAATTAGGAGGAGTTTCCAAATGCGACGATAAAGAGAAGCGCGGGCCGCTTACGCAACGGTCGGACGACCACTACGATGCTAATGGCTAAACCCCATCTCCCAATGAAAACTCCCATTTCACACGTCACTCGAACGAATGACGTCCTAACACGTGTCCTGAATTATTTTTATTTTTGAAAATTCAAAAAACAAATAGTTTTGAATAATCTTTGACTATGTCGACACCGCACGTGGCGGCGATGATTTTGTGAAGTTTGAAAAGAAAGGGCGAAAAAAAGGGGGAAAAAAATTTATGATTTAATTTTTTTCCTTTTTTTTTATTTGGGGGGTTGCTTTGATGCTTTTGCTTGTCTGGTATTTATTCATCAATGCATGAATTGAATTTTCTTTTGGATGGGGCCCACGGGTTGCATGTTGCTGGGGTCCACCCACGTTTGAGGATCGTCACAAGTTGGAGAAGTAGTTGAGGGCTGCTGGCCTAGGGCAGCTGCAAATTGTAACCACTCCATTTGGCATGTGACGGTCACGTGCAACGGGAGTAAAGGTATTGCATAAAGTGGTCAGTAATTTACTCCACCGTTTGGAGGAGCTGTGAGGTGTAATCTATTCGAGGAATACAAATTGGCTTTGTTGATAAGAAAGAGATTATCTTTTCATAAAAGATGGTGTGTTTGAATCTAGTTATTGATGTAAAAGTTCTATTAATGAACAATATGTAGGAACCCTATAAACTATATCCTAACCCGTAATGTTGATTGAACCTTGATACTGTCGATGCGAGAGTTGTGCTGGTGACTGATATGTAAGGATCTTGTAAGGTATATCCTAGTCTATAATGGTAATTAAACCTGTTTTTCACTTACACACACAGACACATATACACCAAAGAAAAAAAAAAAGGAAGGGAGAGAGAGTAAAGTATATAAAGGTGATGGTTATTAAATGTGACTAGATGAAAAAGGCAAAAAAACAAAAAACAAAAAGGTCTCTTCCACCGGCTGGATTAATTTGCTTTTTAGCTTAATCACGCAGATCTTGTTTGCACATGTGCCCAGAGTGCAGGCTACATAATCACTCAAGCAACTTTTATTTTATTTGTTCCTTTCTTTTTTCTAATATTTTTCCAAAAAATAGAGTATAGGGGTCCTTCTGAAGGAGACCACAAAAGAAAGAGCTTGTGTCTTGTTTAGATTGCCATTTTTTGAAATTTTCATGAAAAAAATATACTATAACGATTTCATGTATGCAAGGTAAAAAGATGTTTAAAAAATATAAAAATTTTTATGTGAAAAATTACAATCCAAACAAGGCCTTATTCTCAGGGTGAGAGTCAATGGAGTTGAGTTCAGAAAAATTTGAGCACATTTGAGATTTAAGTAGGAATTTTTCTCATCTTCATCCTTTTTTTTTTTCCTCTGGTAAAAGAAAACCAATAATGAAACGACACCTACCGTATTATTGTTACTGCTTTCTTACTTATTTATTTTTTGTTACTACTTTCTTACTTATTTATTTGCTAAATCTGGGGAAAAGAGAAAACTTTGATTTCTTGAGGAGGTGTTGAAGCTGAGCATCATGTTTGATAGTTTCAAAACCTATCTAAAGCAGATATAATTGAAGGAAATGGTCCATTTTGTAACTGGAATTGGTTATTTGCGACGTGCCTAATCTCTCATTATGTACAAATCGTGTGATTGGTTCACATAAAGAAACACACAAAAGCTTGATGTTGGGATTCATGAATGTTGTCTTTATGAGAGTACAAAAGTAGGCATTCATGTTACCTAGATGTGATTGCGAAAAATCCTGCAATGCCGATGCATGTGCACATTTCATCGCACTTGGTCCAACCCTATTATTTTTTGTTCTTTCTTAAACACATACTACTCTTTGTTGTTTAAGCTGTATATTGAAAGCAAAATTTGTCGATGATGTGAGAACTGTACTGATGAACAATTTATAAGAACCCCCAATAAACGACCTGTGATCTCGAGAGCATGTCCTGATCCGTAATAGTGATTGGATCCGAGCACACCATATTGTGTATTATCCCAAAAAAAAAAAAAAGAAAAGCAAAATATTATTGGCTTTGATGGAGGATACTTCCTGATTATATTCGTTGACATGTGCCCTGTGCCATGTTCATATGCAGTCAGTAGAGTGTTTCTTCCCTCCAATACAATTAGGACATGCAGTCAGTGATGATTTGTTAATGATTGAAGAAACTCTGAGTGAGCATCCTTAACTTCCATTGAATTAGGTGAACTTCAGCCTCATTTGACTGCGTAAAAGTTTTGACATCAAAACGTTCAAATTTCATATCTGGAAATGCAGGATTGTTTACCCGATTAGGCTTGGCTTTGAGAAACATTTTTCTTGGATTCTCCTGAGATGGGGAGATCATGTCCTTTAACCTCTATCTGTTTAGCAATAAAATAGGGGGAAATAATTAGATTGACAAAGATATTAACACTTGTTTAACATCCCATTACCCCTTTTTTTTTTTTAACAATTCGTAAAATTGTTAGTATTTCCTGATAGTACAATCGGAGCCAGGTCAGACCAAAATAGTAGATCCATAGGAGGGATAACAAAAGGATTTGGTATATGCCAAATGTCAATTCTGTATGGCTGAATCGTGAATGGTGATATTGCCATGAAATGTTAAATTTCTTGTGCTTGAAAATATAATAAAAGCAAGGGCTGTATCCTTTTTTTCCCCCCTCGATCCCTGAAACAAGCCAAACAATAAAATGGACCCAATATATGATCACATTTTGGAAGCTAATTTTTGGTATTTTACGGAAACTCAAAACTTTTTCATTATCAAGCCAGTAAGTGTTTAAAAAAAATTGAGCGTTAATCTTTTTCAGCCCCTAGTTTTAATCCTCTTCTCCTTGTGTTGCTTGATGGCTTAAGGGCTAAGGCTTTCATTTCTTGACATAATTACGATGGTTTTCAGTTCAGATTTTTCAGTCAGATTTTCAGGCCGGGTTAGACCCATAAGGGGTGGCGAGCTTTCTCATGGCCTGTATCTCCATGCTTAATCCTTGAGTTCCGCTCCCTATTATGCCCTTGTGCCACGGATGGACTGAGTCCATCAGTTTTGATTGGGCTTCTTCGATATAGCCCTCTTTACGTAACGAAATTACGTGCGATTTAGCGCACATAATTACTTAAATAATTAGGTGTAATACCCACTTTCCAAATTAGGTGACTGTCATTTTCGTCCTCCAAAATAGACAAAAGTCTCAATTAAGGTAACATATTTATGTCCTAGATATGCTATTTATGTAATTGAGATCGCGAAAAGGTGAATTTTAGCTTACTCTAACAAAATGTTTTCTTGTATTTGTGGGTTTTTTTTAAAAAAATCCTCAATGACTATGATCTTTATATGTGCAAGTTTTTTTTGGTAGCAACATGCAAATATGAGCAAAGAGGTAGCAATATTTATGGGCAGTGAAATTTTGTAGGAGTTCTAGTGTAAATTTTAGGAGTGTCATTCACAATGTTGTTTAGATAAGTGCTCTATGATAACGAACAATATAAATTGGACGTGGTTTAGAGACATGCTTTGTATAGAAATGTGAATGACATTTTTATTGACATTTGCCTTATCAATATCAGTTTTATATCGTTACTTTGTGCTTAGGAATTAATTTTTTTTAATATTTAAAGAAAAACTCCAAACCTTACAAGAAGAAAGGAGGGAAAAGGGAGGAGTTTCGGACAGCTTTGGTACCTAGAAAGAAATTAGGTCCGGACTATTGCATGCATAAGCGAGCTATTTCTGACTCTAGTTAATTTACTTGCTGAATATCTTGGTTTCAATTAGCATGTTCATCGACAGCATCTAGAAAGACAAAATTGTACATGGAATTTGAACCTTAATTTTCAAGAAACGGGGTAGTGCAATGTTGTTTAGTAGTCAAAACTTATCGCATGTAATTAACTACAATAGATTCTTACTTAAAGTTGGTTTCGGGCATGCATGACATTCCCGCCGACTATTACTATAAGCAAATGGGACAGTAGGACTGGATTATAATCAATGAACTGTGGTGTAAATGATAAAGATCCAAATTTGGTATGAAATTATTACTAGTAAAGCCTTTGAGCTAATTCTTGAATTCATTGATGTATTTTTGGGGGTCTTCATAGCCACAGGCACGCTGTTTTTCTTTTACTTAGCTACTGTTGCTTCCATGAAACTTTCGACAATTGCATCCCTAGTGTATTCTTTTTTTATTTTTTCCCGAAACGATAGAAAATATTCATTGATAAAGAGAAATATACATATATGAGCAAAGGCTGAACAAAACTATACAAGGTGTATCATGCTACTAAGGGAAGATGAATTCCTCATCTTTGCTAATATGTAAAGCATGTACACTGAGATGATAGCTCAAATGACTATGGTCTTCCTTGACTTGACAGAAAGAGCACATGCGAAACAAGTTTCTTAATATGTTAATATCCTCGACCAAAGTAGCCATTGATATCATGCACTGTGTGAGTGTTGATTTGCTTCAGGAGTTGCTTATCTTCCAACTGGATCACCACGTTTGGCCACTGTTTCATAACAGATTTACTAACAATTACCTTGATTGCAGTGGCCACATCTACAACTTCCACTCCACACCTCTTTTGCAGTAGTGCCCATCCTTCAATAATTCGCTCTTGGTCATTGGTAACAGCAACACCCACTCCCATGGAATTTCTGCCCGGTTGTAACTGGATCTTGATCCTTATACATATCTTTCCTGACAACTCAAATCTTTCAGGTCTGAGATCATTCAAAGGTGTAGTAGTTTCTTCTGTGCTCATCCTTTCCTTTATGTCCGAGGATTCCTCAAACTCTAGCCATTCATTCTGAGCTTTTTTGAACAATCTTCCAAGGATAGTTGTTTGCCTAATGTGTTCCACCACAAAAAATAGTTGTTTGCCTTGGCAAGCTAAAGGTTGTTGCCTGTTGGATACTTAATGCAACGTGCATATAACAACTGTAGAGGCATATTTGGTGGATTATCAAAGGAGTTGCAAAACTACTCTGATTGTTGCTCACAAAAAGGGGAAAAGAAAGAAAGGAAACTACAGTACTACACTCATTGTTGACTCATGGTGGGTTTTTTAATTGAGTAATTCATTAAAAATATATTCCACAGCTTATGGTTTAGAATGATACTACTTAACACATTTGGTGAGTACTAAATTGTAAAGAAAATTTTACACTAAAGCGACATACGACTTGTACACCAAATACAAACTAAATTCAATCGCTTGCTTACATATCTTGTGATTTTCAATCGCTTTTTTTTTTTTGAAAGATAAATTCAAACTGTGAATACGATGGATATTTACCAAATCACTTGTAACTTTATTAAATTGCATGGACAACTCCGTCCAAAATTAGTGCGAACATGAGTAGGGGTGTGGGACTATCAATTGGGCTTGAGCTCCGTCTGCCCAACTTAAGTATACTGGCTATAGCCCATCAAACAGAGTTGGGAGCACCATCCAGCCCGACCGAAATATATTGGTCTAAGCCTTGTTGTATGTAAGTGCCTGGAACACCTATCCTCCGGAACTGTGTTATAATATTTTCTACCGCAATAATCTGCTTTATCAGAAGATTCTCAATGGTGTTCCCACCAACTGGATCATTCCCTCTAGGGGTATTCGTCAAGGGGACCCCATCTCCCCCTACATTTTTATTCTGTGTATGGAATTCCTCTCTATTAAGATTCAACAGGCATGTGATCAGGAAACTTGGGAATCCATCAACATTTGCAAGAACGGTCCTTCAATATCCCATTGTCTTTTGGCTGATGATGTTATCCTTTTCTCTAAGGTCTCTAACCTCTCTATCAACACCATTAGAGGTATCTTAGATGATTTCTCTCTTTATTCTGGTCTGAATGTCAACCTTGACAAATCCAGGATTTTCTTCTCACCCAACACCTCTCAAGGGGCTAGACAATGGGTATCAAACTTTCTTGGTATAAGGGAAACTAACAATCTTGGTAAATACTGGTTTCCCTCTTATACATGAGAGAATCAGAAAAATCATTACAATTTCATTGTGGAAAAATCCACAAAAACTTCATGGATGGCAAGCAAACCTTTGTCTCGGCAAAGAAGGAAAGCGATTATCCGGGTCACCTCTGCAATCCTTTCCTATTACATTCAATGTACCCCTCTTCCTAGCCCAGTTTGTGAAAGCATTGATCAGCTCCACAAACGTTTTCTTTGGGGGGGTACTGACACTTATAGGAAAATGAGCCTTACTAATTAGGATATGGTGACTCAACCTAAAGAGCAAGGTGGTCTCGGCATCAGGAAGATGAAAGCCGCTAATGAGGCTGCCTTAGCCAAACTCAATTGGAGGCTTTATAATGAAGACAGTAGTATCTGGGCTACTATTCTTAGGACCAAATATGTAGATCAAAGCAAATCTGCTGCACATAGGAAACTTTTTCTCAAAAAAGGTCATGGTTCCATAAATAAAAAGGCTCTCTCCAAAGGGGTTGACCTCTTCAACATAGGTAGTCGTTGGATTGTCAAAAATGGCCTTAATACCAGATTTTGGCATGACAACTGGATTGGCATTGGACCTATAAGAAATCTCATTCAAGGTCCTTTAACACAAAGGAAAGATGACCTTTGCGTTAGAGATTGTTTTGGCCCAAATCAAACCTGGAATTTGCAGGATGTTTCCTTCCAACTTCCTGATTTCATCATCCAGAAAATCAAGGCAATTCCTAGACAAAGAACTGATTCTAATCCAGATGCTGTTGTCTGGGCTGTAGATTCTGTTAGGAATTGGGGCATCAGGCACAGCGGAATTTAAAAAAATAGCCCCAACTTCCCACCAGGAATCACCCTAGTTCTACGTATGACTTCATAGATGGAGTTCTGAGATTACCTTAATCCGCAGATGATGTCTCGAGGCGTCGAGAGTGAGAATTCCAGCGGCGTGTCCTGCCTCTGATGTCCAGAAAGCTCCTGGATCACCTCTTGACCGTCTCTACGATCAGTGTGTGTGTGTGTGTGTGAGAATGGGAGGTGCTAGCCTATTCACTCACACTCTCAGACTGTCTGAGTATTTTCCTACGTTACTTTTCTCTCTGGAGAGAACTTTTCTCTATTCTGACTATCAGGAGTATCACCTCCTCTCCTATCGTAACATCCGATATTAATAGGAGAGAGAGAGAAGAGAGAGAAAGGGAGAGGGATAGAGTGTGGTTTGATTCAAAAATCAAACCACCGTAACATCGATCTCCTCTTATCCCTTTTATCGACAAATAAGGATAACACATTTATCTTATTTGTCAGATGACCCAGATTTATTTATCTTTATAATTAAACCCCAGAAGTATTTATTTCCAAGTCCCTACTTGGACACACAATTTAATCCAGAACCCAATCTCTATGCGTGTGATCCAATAGATCCCAAATACCTTTGGTAATAATTATGAATTATAATTCTAAAAGAATTAGATAAAATAAACACTTTTATTTTATCATTAATTACAATAATTAATTATTCATAATTATAAATTGTGAGCGTGTCTAGCAACACATCACAATTACCTGTGGAATTGATCAAGGGAAATTCGACCTAACCTCTTCCATGGAAAATTACCGTGTAATTATTATCCTTTCACCATTGATATCCAATTAGTCAGGGAATAAGGAACAAGTGCCAATTCCCTTAATGACTAATTAATTTTCTAGTTCTAATTAACCTTAGATTAGATTAACTTGAAGACACCTCCGATTAATCTAATGTAGTGACTACTAAGGTTACATTCCAACTAGTAACCTTCTTGGATATCACCACTATTGGGTGGTGAATCTCTCTTGATCACTCACTATCTTTCCATGCTTCACACTACCCCAATTTTTTATTCTTTAAGTCACCCCGGTGAGTAACAAGAAAGCAGAATCAAGGTAGTGATTCACACTCAAGATACTATGGTGATCTCAAATCTAGGATCACTTACACAATTTCCATAAAGATTCAACCATTGGCACAAAATATCCTAATGGGATCTACGTGGATCACTCCAATGAATTATTACTCTATAATTCATCTACACATTAACCTAGGTATCCCTATACCATGGTTGATGAGAACAACCACTACTTACATTAAGTAGGGGCTAATTGTGTACTAGTCGTATTAATGATGTCCATCTCATTAATACTATGACTAGGGACATTTAAGAATATTTATTATAAATGTGATTGATATCTCATAGTCAGCAACTCTTGTGACTATCATCACATTAATAAATATTCTAAGGACTTTTACCAGTTATATCATATATTAAACAGATAAAATTGGAAGTTCATAAAATACAAAAACTTTAATTAGGAATGTATTTCAACAAATCAATTATTTTTGGGCATACATTCCAACAACCTCCCACTTGCACTAAAACAATTCATTTATAACTCTTAGTCCAAATGAAAGTACATGACTATCATGTTTCTTTTGAGATAGTGCTTTAGTAAGAGGATCGGTATGTTATCCTCAGTGGGGACTCTCTATCTTTACATCATTCCTGGCAATGATTTCCCTAATAAGGTGAAATCTTCTAAGTATATGTTTGGACCGTTGATGAGACCTAGGTTCCTTTGCTTGGGCAATAGCCCCATTGTTATCACAGTACAAAGTTACTGGATTAACAATGCTCGGAACCACACTAAGTTCGAACTTCTTGATCCAAACGGCTTCCTTAGCTGCCTCCGCGGCTGCAATGTACTCGACCTACTTGTAGAATCTGTGGTGTCTGTTTGGAACTCTTCCGTGACGGCACCTCCGTTGAGAGTAAAGATGAAACCGTGACTTACGGTCATCCTGTCGATTGAAAGCTTGCATCTGTAGCCCTTGACCTCCAATTCACCATTTCCATATACTAAGAACAAATCTTTAGTCCTTCTTAAGTACTTAAGAATGTTCTTAACAGCTGTCCAGTGACCTTCACCTGGATTAGCCTGAAATCTGCTCGTGACACTCAGAGCATGGGAGACATCTGGTCTTGTACACAACATAGCATACATAATTGATCCAATTGCCGAAGCATATGGAATATTATGCATCTTGTCAATCTCAGCTTGTGTTTTAGGACACATGCTCTTAGAAAGGCTTATCCCATGAGACATAGGTAAAAAGCCCTTCTTAGACTGATCCATGCTAAACCTCTTTAGCACTTTATCTACATATGTAGATTGTGAAAGACCAAGCAGCCTTTTGGATCTATCTCTATAGATCTTAACACCCTATGTAGTCGCCTCTCCCAAATCTTTCATGGAAAAATTCTTGGATAACCAACCCTTTACTGATTGTAACATTGGGATATCGTTTCCCATTATTAATATGTCATCCACATATAATATCGGAAAAGCGATTGAACTCCACTAACCTTCTTGTAAACACAAGGCTCATCCGATTTTGAGAAAACCAAACTCTTTGATTGTCTCATCAAAGCGGATGTTCCAACTCCTTGATGCTTGCTTAAGTCCATAAATGGACCTCTGCGGCTTACACTGGAATTTGGCAATGTAAAGCCTTCGGTTGTGTCATGTACACATCCTCCGCAGATTCCCATTAAGGAATGATCTTTACATCCATCGCCAAATTTCATAGTCATGATGCTTATTGCAAGCAATATCCGAATGGATTTAAGCATAGCCACCGGTGAGAAAGTTTCATAATCGATTCCTCTTTCGCTTGTAGCCTTTGGCCACCCTAGCCTTATAGGTAATCACATTACCATCCATGTCGGTCTTTTCTTGAAGACCCATTTGCACCCTGGGTTTTATCCTTCAGGTGGATCCACCAAGGTCCATACCTTGTTGTCATACATGGAATCCATTTCGAGTTCATGGCTTCTAACCATTTGGAGAGTGGGACTGTTGGAACCTCTTGGTAGGTAGTAGGTTCGTCATCTTGTATGACTAGCACATCATTCCCGGACTCACAAGAAAATCATATCTCTTGGGTGCGGGCGTGCTCTTGCGACCTACTGGGCTCTTGAACATCCATTTCATGTATGGTGAACCACTTTCTTTAGCAGTACATTACGTGTTTGTTTGGACATCTTGAACTTCTTCAAGTTCCATGTCGGTTTGAGTGTCTTGAACTTCTTCAAGTTCTATTCTCCCATTTCTAGAATAAACTCTTTTCTCTAGAAAGATGGCATTTTTTTGAGACAAACACTTTGTTCTCAGTTGGGTTGTAGAAATAGTATCCAATAGACTCTCTTGGATACCCCACAAACAAACACTTGTCAGACCTAGCTTCAAGCTTATCTGACTCTGCCTTCTTCACATAGGCTGGGCAACCCCAAACCTTCATGTAAGACAGTTTTGGTTTCTTTCCTTTCCATATCTCATATGGTGTGGAAGTAACAGCCTTACTGGGTACTCTATTAAGAGTATGGGAGGCTGTGTCTAGAGCATATCCCCATAACGATTTTGGGGCACTCGAATGGCTCATCATGGACCGTACCATATCTAATAGGTGCGGTTTCTCCTTCGATACACCATTTAGTTGTGGTGTCCCGGAGGAGTCCATTGTGGAACTATTCCATTGTCCTTTAGATAAAACCGAAATTCATCGCTCAAGTATTCACCAGCGATCGGATCGTAGTGTTTTAATACTTTTGCCAGTTTGTTTCTCTACTTCATTTCTGAATTCTTTGAACTTTTCAAAAGATTCAGACTTGTATTTCATTAAATACACGTAACCATATCTTGAATGGTCATCTGTGAAGGTAATGAAGTACGAGAACCCACTCTTCTTTGTGATTGTCATTGGGCCACATACATCGTATGTACCAAGTAAATCGTTCCCTTTACCGGTAAAGGGTGTTTTGGTCATCTTTTCAAGTAAACAAGCCTCGTACATCATATGATTCATAATCAAATGAGTCCAAATACCACCTTTGTGTAATTTGGAAATGCATTTCTCATTTACATGACCAAGCCTTGCCAGAGGTAAGTTTTATTCAGTTTATCTAACTTCATTCTCTTTTCATGTATATTGAGAATTTGGTTGTCTAGATCTAGAATATATAAACCGTTATTCCAATTTCGAGAACCATAAAACACACCATTCTTTGAAAAGAACAACATTTATTCTCACGGGTTATCTTAAACCCATTTAAATCCAAGCAGAAATAGAAATGATGTTTGTTGTAAGTCTTGGAACATAATAACGGTTTGACAATTCTAAAATTAACCCACTGGGTAAACTAATGTAATAAGTCCCTACTAAAGCAACCTTTGCTCCATTGCGTGGGGTTACTTCTCCTTTACCGGTTTTCTCCTTTAGACCCTGCATAGATGTGCAAATGTGAGAACCACATCCCGGTATCCAATACCCAAGAGTCTTGGAAGTAGAAACATTTATCTCAATCATGTATGTATGAAGCTTTCCCAAGCTTCTTGCTTCACTCTAGATAGGCCTTACGGTTCTCTTCCAATGTCCATTCGTGGAAGCGGGTTGCCTGGGCCTTTAGCCTTTTGGGCTTCTTGGCGAGCTTGTTATTGGCTTTGGGCCCTTTTCCTTGCCTCTTCCTTTTTGGATGAAGCAACAACACTCCAGTAGAGCCTTTCACCTTCTTGATTTCTTTCTCGGCACATTCAACGGTTGAGGTAATGTGCGATTGTTCATCGATAGTTCATAACGAAGCGTGAGAAAGAATCGGCAAGCGAAGAACTAAATCAACATTTAGCTTGGGTCCATCTTGAAGCCAATTCAGCTAATTTCTCAATTAGCCCAATCAACTTCAAGTGTGGGGCAACGGGTGCTCCTACGCCATCTTGCACTGAGCAGTTCTTTAGAGGTGTCATATCTCACCGTCCTAGATTGTTGTTCAAACAACTCTCGGTGTTGAACTATTTCATATGCCCCATGTTCATGTCTTTGTTGAAGTTGGGGAGTCATAGAAGCTATCATGACGCATGAAGCCGTTCTATTGTCATCCCTATGCTTCTTGTAAGCATTCTTATGCGGTGCATTAGGTTGGGTTAGTTAGGCATGGGCCCATCAAGTACATACTCGATTTTTTTGGTGAGAACGGGGACATTTGATGCGGTCGAGAAAGTTTGTGTCGTTTAGTTTACAATCGAAAGGATGGATCGAGGCTCAAATTGTTACTCATTCTACAACAAAAGAAGATAGAGTTTATCGTAAAAGTTTTGTTTGATAAAATCATAAAACTTCCAAAATTATGATTTTATTTCCACTATTTTTCAAATCAATTACCCTCTAAAATTGATCCGAGATTTTCTAAAAAATCCATAGTGGCTAGAATCCTGTCTTAATTATTTTTGACCTTGAGTGAATCTCAACAAATCCAAAATAATTTTAACAGGTAGGTACTTTACCAATTACAACCCTTTGTAATTTCTAGATCCGTTAGGTATCAACTCTTGATTTTACATCTTATGTACTAACCTAACCCTTGCCTCTAAAATTCATGGTCTTGAGTGAATCCCAACAAACCATAGTTTTAGTTAAATCAAACCCATCATTCTCAAGAACATTTCTTATAGTAAAAAACATGTAGTAAGTAAGGCAGTTTTGGGTGAATCCCAACAAACTAGCACTTAATAACCACATTTTGTTTTATACTATAATGATGGAAGGCTTGTCTTGATTTAATATTAGTTTTGAGGGATTTATTCCTTTTCCAAAATATTTCTATTTTAGTTTGAAATTTTTTTTTTGAAAAACATTTGGTGGTCTCATCAACATTCATGCATAAATATTTCAGAAATAAATATAGCATAAATAAACCGTGGATGGTTGTGGATATTCCTAAGTTAATTTCCCTGGCCATTAGGGAAATTAACGGTTGACTAGGGTAAAAACGAATTTCCACCTTCTGGTTGCATTGCTCCTTTCTTCATCTTCTAATTTACAATTTCTATACTAGAAACATAATTTCCTATCATCTATTCCTATCTATTGTACATTACAAGTAGAATATCAGAAACCCTGAGTTACATTCAGGGGGAATTAGATGAGGAAAGAAATTACAATTAGAGAAATGAGAAAGGCAGGACACGCAGGCCCTATTTATAAAAAAAATCACAACCACTCAGCCATTCCACAATCACATTGGGTTATTATCCACAACCATCCACCATGCATTCACATAAATTTAAACAACTTTAAATAAAATGAAAGCATGAAAAATAATCATTCGTGAATTATTTGGATAGATATATCAAGATCCCAAACACATTTTGAGACCATACATGTGCAGAGAACTTTGGTAAAAATAATTTTATTAGGTCAATTTAATTCTAACAAAATTGGGAGATATTGGAATATTATTTGAATTAATCAAATTAAATTCAAATTAATTCGACCCAATAAAATATGAAATGATAAACATCACGAGAAAATTTAACAATTTAAAAATCGGATCGAGAAAATTTTCCGAAATTTAAAACTCAAATTTTCAAAAAATTTATTTCACGAATTTCGCCTCGAAGGATCCCAAGCGGATCCATACTTCGGTTTCGAAACCTCGTGAAGGATCAGCGAGTTGATCCGCGAAGCGGTTGGATCCACTTCGAAAACGTGAAGGATCGCGACCATGATCCGAGACACATCTCGCGGATCGCCGCCGGATCGGCGAGCGGATCGCGGACCGATCCGAGAACCCAGTTCGCGGATCTCACCATGTTTCAAACGCGAAGCATCCGCGAGGAAAACGTGCGAATCACTCACGCGGATCCGAACGATCCGCGAAGCTCGCGGATCCGCCGCGATCCGTGTCGTGAATAGCGATTGGCCGTCTCAGATGCTTTTCACAGATAACACAGACAACAATTCCAACAATCCAGAAAATATTGAATCAGCAATTTTCAACATAAAATCAAAAGTTTCCAGATAACAAGTCTACTTTAATCTCATTAAAGCTGTAATTTTTAACCAAAAATTCTGCACATGCATATATATATATCATCCAACCTCATGAATTCATGAACAATAACATAAAATCATATGTAGATGCTAGAGATGGCTCTGATACCACTGTTAGGAATTGGGGCATCAGGCACAGCGGAATTTAAAAAAATAGCCCCAACTTCCCACCAGGAATCACCCTAGTTCTACGTATGACTTCATAGATGGAGTTCTGAGATTACCTTAATCCGCAGATGATGTCTCCAGACGTCGAGAAGGTCGAGAATTCCACGAGCAGCAGGTGTCCCCGCCTCTACTGATGTCCACGCGAGAAAGCTCCTGGATCACCTCTTGACCGTCTCTACGATCAGTGTGTGTGTGTGTGTGTGAGAATGGGAGGTGCTAGCCTATTCACTCACACTCTCAGACTGTCTGAGTATTTTCCTACGTTACTTTTCTCTCTGGAGAGAACTTTTCTCTATTCTGACTATCAGGAGTATCACCTCCTCTCCTATCGTAACATCCGATATTAATAGGAGAGAGAGAGAGAGAGAAAGAAGAGGAGAAACAGAAGGGAGAGGGTAGAGTCTGGTGGTTTGATTCAAAAATCAAACCACCGTAACATCGATCTCCTCTTATCCCTTTTTATCGACAAATAAGGATAACACATTTATCTTATTTGTCGGATGAGATTTATTTATCTTTATAATTAAACCCCAGAAGTATTTATTTCCAAGTCCCTACTTGGACACACAATTTAATCCAGAACCCAATCTCTATGCGTGTGATCCAATAGGTCCCAAATACACTGGTAATAATTATGAATTATAATTCTAAAAAGAATTAGATAAAATAAATACTTTTATTTTATCATTAATTACAATAATTAATTATTCATAATTATAAATTGTGCGCGGTGTCTAGCAACACATCACAATTACCCAGGTATTCGGAATTGATCAAGGGAAATTCCGACCTAACCTCTTCCATGGAAAATTACCGTGTAATTATTATCCTTTCACCATTGATATCCAATTAGTCAGGGAATAAGGAACAAGTGCCAATTCCCTTAATGACTAATTAATTTTCTAGTTCCCGGAATTAACGTTAGATTAGATTAACTTGAAGACACTCTCCAATTAATCTAATGTAGTCGACTACTAAGGTTACATTCCAACTAGTGGCCTTACTGGATATCAGCTCCCACTATTGGAGTGGTGAATCCTCTCTTGATCACTCACTATCTTTCCATGCTTCACACTACCCCCAATTTTTATTCTTTAAGTCACCCCTGGTGAGTAACAAGAAACAGAATCAAAAGGTAGTGATTCACACTCAAGATACTATGGTGATCTCAAATCTAGGATCACTTACACAATTTCCCATAAGAGATTCAACCATTGGCACAAAATATCCTAATGGGATCTCTGTGTGGATCACTCCAATGAATTATTACTCTATAATTCATCTACACATTAGCCTAGGTATCCCTATACCATGGTTGATGAGAACAACCACTACTTACATTAAGTAGGGGGCTAATTGTGTACTAGTCTGTCCGTATTAATGATGTCCTATCTCATTAATACTATGACTAGGGACATTTAAGAATATTTATTATAAATGTGATTGATATCTCATAGTCAGCAACTCTTGTGACTATCATCACATTAATAAATATTCTAAGGACTTTTACCAGTTATATCATATATTAAACAGATAAAATTGGAAGTTCATAAAATACAAAAACTTTAATTAGGAATGTATTTCAACAAATCAATTGTTTTTGGGCATACATTCCAACAGATTCTACTGGTAAATTTTGTTCAAAGCAAGCCTATAGTCTTGCTCTCTCCACTTCTGGAATCTACCGAGACTCTAACCAATTCCCTAACACTTCTTGGATCTGGAACATTCAAGCATCTTTAAGAGTTAAACATTTTATTTGGCTGTGTTGCCTTGATAAACTGTCGACCAGGTCCATGCTCCATTCTAGGCACATTATAACAGATAACTCATGCCCTTTCTGTGGTAATATAGAAACCTCTGAGCATGTTGTTCGTCTATGTCCCAAAGCATCTCATTTTTGGAACTCACTTGGTCTTAAGTTTCAAATTGCTAACATGACTAATCTCAACTTTTCTGATTGGTTAAGAATAGGTTGCTCAAATAACTCAATAGCAGGTGTATATCCTATTCCTTGGGAGACTTTATTTCCGTTTGCTTGTTGGAGTTTATGGTTTGATCGTAATAAGTTTCTCTTTGAACCTCAAAAGAGGCCTAAAGATCTCTTAAATTTCTGTTGTTCCACTGCATTTGAATTCTTTTACATTGGACCCTCCAAACTTCCTAGATCCTTGAAGACAGAAATTCTTGTCTGTTGGTCTTTTCCTCCTGCCCCATTCACTAAGCTTAATATAGATGGAGCCTCATTGGGCAATCCAGGAAAAGCAGGTGCTGGTGGACTTTTGAGAAATCACCTCGGGCAATGGATTCAGCAGAAATATAGGATTTGCAACTAATACAGCTGCAGAAGCTTGGGCAATCAGAGATGGACTGAACCTAGCCATTCAAAATAACATTACACACCTCATAATAGAGGCTGACTCACAGATTCTTCTTAAGTTAATTGAAAATGGCTTTCTTGACTCTCACATTTTATCACCTATTGTCAATGATTGCAGGGAACTAATAGGAGAGTTTCAACAAGTCAAATTGCAACATGTCTACCGTGAAGGGAATAGGTGTGCAAGGTGTGCAGATCTTTTGGCTAAGGAGGGTGCTCTTCAACGTCAAGATTTTGTTTTGCATAATCACATCCCTCAAACAATTAATCATTTGTATTCTGATGATTTAAGGGGAGTTCATCTCCCTAGGATGACTGTACTCAAACCCAACTTTATTTAAGTTAATGCTATCTCTCTTTCCTACCAAAAAAAAAAAGGAGATTCTCACACAATTGCAATTGCTGGTTTGTCTTCGGAAGATTTTATATAGAGTGGAACAATAAACATAAAAATTATGGGAATAAACGTACAAACTAAGTAGTAGCAAAAGCCAGTTCAAAGTTCAAACTCGTAGGATGAAAACCATTTCCGAAATTAAGAACTTGGTAGAATCACAGATATTTATCATGTTTTGCAGTCTCGGCCGCACTTGAACATGGACAGCAATTGATGTTTAGAGCCTGTCACAAGAAACGCATCTGGAAAGTTAATTAAGATTAAAGAAATGAGAACAATCAAACACTTATTATACATCCGTCACCAAAAAATGACATTTTGAACTTGCCTATTAAATAATCTACAAGAGGTATAATTAGAGTTCATCTACTAAAATAATTAATCAAAGGGATAATATCAGAAACCTCCCTATGGTTTCTATTGATATCACCTGGCACCTCTAAGATTTAAAAATGTCACTTACCTTCCTTACTTTTGTTATTTGTATAACAAAATTAAAAAAAAAATCCTAGATTACCCTTATATTTGTTAATAAAAATACTTCTAAATCACTTCATTTATTTCAAAAACAAATCATCACCTAAAAATAATTTCCAATAGTACTACCACATCATAATGCTATAATCTATAAAAATATAAATTTGAAAAATAAAAAGATATTTACAAGGAAGTACACTTGCACCAATTTAACTTTATATGCTCAAAATTGAATTTTTATGAACTTTATATTTTTTTTTTCTAACTTCTTCTTAACTCATGCCCAACCCTTTAAATTGTACTGATAATTATAAAAATCAATTCAAAACAAAGAAAGAAATCACACCCTACTCTATCACAATCATAAAAAGTAAAAGATAGACAAGATTCAACTTATTGTAATTCGCAAATAAAAAGTCATATAGTCTTGGAGAAAAGGGAAAGAGAAGAAAGTGACTTTTATTTTCTTTTTTCAAAATTTTTGAACTTCATTTATCTGATATGTGAATTATGTATTAAGTAAGGATTATTATAGTCTTTTTACAATTATTAGGAAAGTGAGCATTTTTTGAAATTTCAGGGGCCAAGTGATATTAGAAGGGACTTCAAGGTAGGTTTTTGATATTATCCCTTAATCAAATGATCACGATCCACGAGAGTTAAGCTGGAAGGATTTCCGCTGAGTCCAAGCATACTGATTAAATGATTGAAAGGATGATTGCAGTAGCTAATAGCCTAATGCGTTTGGGGACGAATGCATGTAACACAATCTGTTCGGACCTAATAAATCTAACAAGATGGCCACAAAACCGTGCTTAATTACCTCTAATGCTTCTTTCACTATAGGAGCCATAAGGTCAGCAAGACTTTGGGCGGCCTCTGGATTCTCTTCCTGCAGAGCTTTAATGACTGCCGAAGTGGCATGGCCGAGTGTGCTACCCACAGCCGGTGCTACACTCGTAGCTATTGCAGAGCCCAAATTGGAATGGCTGTGTGCGACAGACGGATCTTGTGCAAGTGCAGGTGCCGCAGCTACTGCAAAGTCGCCGAGAGCGGCGACAGACATTGTTGCAAATGTAACGGCAAAAGCGATTGCCAACTTTTTCCACATATTTTTCTTTTCTTTCACCTTGGTAACAGTACAGAGAAAGTCACAGAAAATCAATCTAGTCAGACATTACTGCCCACTCTGGAGCTAAATTACGCAAGGCTATACTTTTGCTAAAGATATATATAGGTGGGAGCCAAGCCGTATGAGCCAGGACGTATGCCCTCTTAAAACAACAATAAAGAAATTTTACTATATGTTATTGGGATAATTTCAAAAACCTCCATTGAGGTTTCTCATAATATCACCGGGCTCCCCTGAGACATTCCAAATCTTACTTCCCTCCATTCGATTGACATTTCTTGTAACATTGTAACCCCTTTGAAAGAAATGCAATAAAGATAAAATTTTTTTTTGTTCCAATACTACCTTTGCATTATCCTACTTATGAAGTTTACAACAATAAAAAACAAATCAATGCTAAATTTTTATTAGATGTAAATTTCGTGACTTAAATTATTTATTTTAGTTGTATTGAAATAAAAGCAAAATTTACACCTTGACAAAATTAAACCATGAAAAATTTGTACGTATAAAGAAATTATTTTAGTTGTCAATACAACTTAAACTACATAATGTATTAAAACATATTTTCCAAAAAAAAATTTTGAATTCCTTAATTATAACTGTCCATGAAATTTTTTAAGATGTTAGTTAGTCACAAAAATCCTCCTAAGTAGTTGATTTTGATTAGATTTAATTTATCCATATCTTTTGTTATCCTAACACGACCTTGATGTAGAGAAATATGGACTATTATTAGATAGCAACTTATTTTTTTTTAATATACATTTTTTGGTCTAAAATTTTTATTTTGGTTTGGCTTTTTAGTTAAATAATTATCAAGATTAAGGGTAATGTTGTCAATTTGTGACTTTTGATAGGAATATCTAATCTTGTCAGGTTGACAAGGGAGGTAAGTGAGATTTTAAAAATCTCAAGGGAGCTAAGTGATATTATGCATTATTAACTCAAAAGAGCCGTATACAAGTCCTAAAGAACATGATATTGTCAAATTGCACAAATCAAACCTGAAAAACGAGAATCATACAGCATCTATTAGAGTGTATTAAAGAAAAGTTGCTAGGAGTAGGAGTTTTTAAATTAATGTGTATGTGAGAAAATTAAAAAAAAAAAGAGAAGAGTTTTAGCTCTAATATGTGATTAGTGTCTCCAAAACACACATCTTCCAAACAAAACTATCGTAAGTTCTAGATCATGAGTTCAATCATACGATATTAATGCTCATTGTAATGATATTCTACTTCACCTGTAGAGCTACTAGTTCTTTACTGTTTTTATATTATTTTTTGGGTAAATTACTAATGACCACCTCCCCCTCCCCCCTCCTTCTAGTAATTTTGCATATTACCACATGATTTTTTTAGTGTTTTAAAATAATTCACATATCCCATGATTGTCTTTATAGAATGTGAAAAATGGACAGAAAACGCTTCCAATCATAACTATTGACCCAGAAGGACGTAATACAAGTATGATATCCACTTATGATTTGCCTCATGATTTTTATGCAAAATGGTTATATATTCACATTTTGTTAGTATTTAAATAAAAATAATACTGGTTGTGTTTGGATTCATTGTTTTTTCCCTTGTTTTTGATAAACTGTTTTTCACACCCCAAATGCTACAGTAAAAACAACCCAAAAAACAACCCCAAAAACAAACACAATATTTTTTTCTATTTCTTTTGTCTTTTCCTTTTCTTTTTTCCTTTTCTTTCTTTTCTCTTCTTCTCCCCAACCTCTTCTCCTGATGCTATTATTTTATATTTTTTTTTCTGAATCTCATCTCCACCTCCCCTCCTCCCTCCCTCCCCTCCCCATCCTCCCATCTCCCCTTCTCCTCCCTCCCTTCCTCATCCCTCCCTCTCTCCCCTCCTCCCCTCCCCTTCACCCATTCAGATCGGGATGGGGAGGGAGGGGAGGGGAGGGATGGAGAGGAGGGCAAAGAAAAAAAAAAAAAAAACAAAATGAGAGAAGAAGGAGGAGGAGGTTGGGAGAAGAAGAGAAAAGAAAAAAAAAAGAAAAGGAAAAAGAAAAGGAAAAGGAAAAGGAAAAAGAAAAGAAAAAGAAAAAGGAAAAAGAAAAGAAAAGGAAAAAAGAAATAAAAAAATCCATTTTTCCAAATACAGCTACAGTAACATTTTTTCACATTTACAATGCTACAGTGCTGTTTTTCATAAAGAACCCCAAAAACAAGGAATCCAAATGCAACCAGTCTAATATTTAAAACAACAAAGAGGCTGTACTCTTTCGAAAATTTTTTTTAATAAATAGTCGGGGTTTATAGTCAACCCTACACCATTTCTAGGTGGTCTTTAGAAAAACAAAAAATTTTTTTGAAGAGGATGTTTTTAATTAGATCAAAATTTTATTTTATATAAAATCATAGGAGATTTATATAAATATTTTGAACATTATATAAAGAGTAATACAATAATATGTGAAACCACTGAGGGATTACTAGTAGTTTACCCTAACTTTTCTATTGTAATATGAGTAACGAAACTGTGGAGCATCTATGTTTCAACTGTGATTTTTCTAAGAAGGACTGGGACAAATTAAATGATAAAGTGTCTTATTTTTGGCTGGTTTAATATATAATCACATCTTGGCCTTTATGGAAGCTTCAAAGTATAAGAATGTATGCTGAGCGGACCTTGAACTAATGGTTAAGATTGAAATATTGAAATTTAGTGGTTTTGAGTTTAAATCCATATTTTGCTTTGTGCTTTTTAAATTTCATCATTTTCCTGCTTAAAAGTAAAAAAGTAGTATGAGAGTATCTTTCTTCAAGGAGAAGTTTTGTGTACCATTTCTTTGATAACAAGTTGATTGACTACTAGAGCCGCCTTTGCTATGACAGTATCCATTGTTGACTTCAGTCGGGCAATTCGGTTGGTTGCGTAATCCGGGTCTGCTCCTTTGATGGCAGCATCTGCAATAGACAATAGAGTTATGATTATAAAATCTAGAAAGAGGTGAGACTTGGCTTGGTCAACTCCTGTCTCCAGCCGGGCTGAAATAATGAGCTTCGAGGCATGCTTGGTTATGAGCAGGGGAGGCTAGGATTTCGTCCCATAAGAGGAGCTCCTTTGCATTTTGAATACTCCCATTTGGAGTTTTTCTTAAATTAAAAGTCCAATATTATAATTTTGGAATGCTTTTTTACATTACTAAAAATACTAGAACATCATACAAGGATCCGTTGAAAGCATCTCCAAGATAGAGAGGCCACTAATACAAATTTATCAGGGGAATGAAAGCGTTTGAGAAAATATCTACAATTTAAGGGGGCTATACCACCAATTAAGTGCACTATTCAAAGTGCTTAGAAAAACCAAGCCGAAATTAAAACCATATCAGTTTATGTGGATTAAAGGTTTCATACCAAGATTTGCGTTCACAATTTGGCTGCAATGCAGAGGAAGATTATACTTGATGGTGATCAATTGAGGAGCTGGGGGTTTTTGACTATGAATGCTATGTATTTTATCAAACCTTTTGGATAAAATACACTTTACCCCCGTGTAGTTTAGCGATTTTCTATATAGCTTTCTTGTGGTTTTAAAAATTATACAAAACTCCCTCAAGATTTGGACTGAAGTGTTAAGGTAACGGAAATCATCTTCTGTAATGAAATTCATGGAAATGTCAAGATTATCCTTGTATAGAAACTAAAATGATTGAAATGACCAAAATATATAAACATAATATCCATGAATCTTTAATCCTTGATATATATAACTCTTCTATGGTTAATAAATAACTTTCAACTTTACATAAGGGTATTTTTGATATTTTAGTTGATTCCGTTAGGGTATGCAAATTTCGTCACTTTAACACTTTAGTCCAAACCATGAGAAAGAATTATGTGCAAAAGTGCCAAACTGTAGGGGGTTATAAAGTGTAATTTACTCCTTTTTTGTTACACTGTGTGTATTCGTACTTAAGATATTTTGATGTAGGACATCCTGATCCCTATATCCTTGGGTTGTTCAAGCTGGATCTTGGATGTATGGATAGCTATTTTAGGCTGTTTTTCTTTTTGCTTTGTTTCTTTTCTTTAAGACATTTTTAGTAGTTTCTCTATAATTTTCTTCTAAAATTTCACTAGCGGTTTGACTCTAAATAGGCTTAGGACTATGTAATATTCATTATATGTCTTTCACAATTATAAATTGTAATGGTATTTGTGTCGGTTGAATTATTCAATGTTTTCTTGAATGCGCTCAAGATTAAGATTATATTTTCTCCTTCAATCTTGTTATTTTGAGGGGTGATTGTGTAACAGTCTTGGATTCTTTCGCAACTTATGAATACGGATGGTCTAATACTAGTACCTTCAAGTTTCTTCCGCAATTCAGTTATGTAATGCCAGGTCTTCATATTATCCAGGGCAATGTCCTTGTCTATATTTTCTTGAACTGCATCAAAGAACTCCTTCAGAGTTGCCTGGAACATGCGATCCACCAAAATGCGGTAGGTTGGTCCAATATCCTGACAGATTTCCAAGTACAAATGGATGAGTAACAGCTGCGGAGGCAGGTTCAGTGCCAAGATAAAATTCCAAGATTGATTATTTAATTGAAGAAAACAATAATCAAGTATCGATTCAAGAAACATGAATCGGCCAGTATCTCATACGTCTTGACCCATTTCAAAGTCAGATTCTATTTTTATTGCATCAACTGTCAATCAAGAGAATTAATTGATGCAATCGTAGTTTTGCTGTTGTGCATTAATTGGACTAGGTTGGAGGACCTGGAATTATACTACACATTTCCATACCTTCATTAAATCTTCAGTCAGCTGCTCCTTATATTCATCCCTTTGAGTATGATGAAAGTAGTGAGCATCTCGATCGTAGCTGTCAAAGGATGTAGAATCAGTGCATAGCTTTCCATTTTTCAGAACACATTTTGAATATTCCGTTACACGAATGAACACAATTTCAACTACTACGAGATTTCGGTTTAAATGTTTGTGTTTCCAGTCCAGGACAATCTAAATGGGGGGAGGTCACCAAAAATTTTCATCCAAGCCAGCACTTCCATCGAGGAATAATAATGTGATACACTTACTGGGATAAGTAGGACTTGCAAATTGAGCTGACTTTCTGCCCAAAGTGTTCCACGACTTCAGGAGAATCTGCAACCTGCTTCTTTATTTCAAGCCAGGTCTGGGTTCATTTTCAAATAAAATGTGATCAGGATTGTCATCTTTCATCACTTCAAAAGAAAGATGCATCGAGCCGGGTTACCTCATCCTGGAGAAACTTCTTGTGCTTCTACTCCGCAATTGCTTTGCACCGTACTTCAGCAACCTTGATCTATCAATTGAACAAAAACTGAATAATTCATGTTTCAAAAAAAAAAAGGAAAAAAAGAAGAAGAAAGGCCATAGATATACACTGTTGAAAATGGCATATAATATATGATATTCGGGATAACTAGAATTGATGGTTTTACTCTTTGTCGTGGCAAGTCAAGGCCCTTGTCCTCCTTAATAACATCCCAGATGTTTTTGGCATATGCAGCAAAACCTGAAGCTGCAATCGTCTCCCTAGAAAGCTCACCAGATGTAGCTCAGTCCATAATCCGTTCTCTAAGGGAAGCCACCTTTTGAATGGAAAATGGAAAACGTTGACGTTGATGAGACTTTTGACCAATCAAGCCGCAAACAGAAACGTATATGATCTATTTAGATAGATCTAAGAATGTTGATCTGGGCTTACAAGTTAATTCCTGTCGAGTTCAAGCTACAGTTGGTGTAAATTGGTTCAGTTTTAGTGCAATCATGAAATTTCCCATCAACTTAATTGTACATATTGACAAATTTAAATTTATACTCAAATTGTATGAATTTATATCAAGAGTTATAAGAATTAAATCAATTGCTTCGAACTAGATAGAACTTAACTTGTGAGCCCCGTTTAAAGAGAGTAATTAATGTAGAACAAAGTGTAGATACCTCGCTAACAAAATCCGTCTGCTCATTGTGTGACATTGTTACCACTTCAATCTGAAACAATCACACGCAAGGAAGCACTTAAAATGTGCACATAAAGCAAAGAACGATAAAGTACCACAACAAACAGAGAAAAGGTCGACAAGGAGAAGAACAAATTTTTAATTTCGTTGGGTTTTTTTTCTTTCTTCGAGTACTTCATCTCTGTCTTTAATTTTTGTCAAATCGAAGTGTCTTCTTCTTTTAATTAACATTTAAGGGCCTAAGCTTGAAATGACACTCATTGACAGTTAATACTGGATGAAAATATTGTGAAGAAATAAAAGAAAAGCCTTTTTTTAGTCTAATTTTAATTAGAAGTAAAGCTGCTTTTGGAACAAAAACAAGAAACAAGCTCTAAATTTTTTATTTTTTTGTTGATAACATGAGTATGCAAAGTTGATACTTGGAAATAATCTTCTAGTGGAGCAATCCCTTGTGCCTGGCGCCGGATGATCTCTGTCCACACTTACAAGAATCATTATGATTAAAATGATCAAGACCGATCATCTAGTTTTGGTGTGGTGTGACTCGGAATCGAATTCGGTAATTCGGAACTTTGAATTCGGAAGTTTTCGGAAAAATGACATTAAAATTTTCGACCTATTTCGCTTTCGATTTCGGAAGTTCCGATTTCGATTTGAAATCGGAATGAATTCGGAATTTGGAATTTTACTGAATTATCTGAAATTCATCTGCCAAGTCAGAAATCAAATTCGGAATTCTGTCTAATTCACCGAATTCATCTTTAACTCTTAATTACTAAATTTAATTATGAAATTAACATATTGTTAATGTTATAACTTAGTAACTTATAACTAATTAACTATAATGTTATATATTTTAATTTTTATATTTTAAGTTATATAACATAATATGGTAAAATAATTTAATTAAATGGGTTAATCACTTAATCAATTAACATATTGTTAATGACTTAATGTTATAACTTAATAACTTATAACTAATTAACTATAATGTTATATAAATACATAATATAAATATAATACATATAACATATATTATATAATAATCGAATTTGAAATCGAATTCGGAATTTCCAATTTCGATTTCGAATTACTAATTCGAAATCGGAATTTCCGATTTCAAAATTTTTAAAACCGAATTCGAACCAAATTCGATGATATCGAAATCGGATATTTCGAAAAAAAGTTCTGAATTCCGAATTTCTGATTCGAAATTCCAAATTGAATTCGAAATCAGAATTGAATTCGGAAAAATTCGAAAATGCACACCCCTAGTTTTGGGGGTGAGAATATACATACAACCATCGAACATGACTTTTTACCTCTCCCACTGCACCCACCAACTGTCTTTTCAATATGCCCAACGGGACCTGGTTTCCAAATGATGAACCACTTGACATCACTACTAGGTAGTGTTGTGATCTAGTTAGTCGATCAACCAACGAAGCATAAGATAAGGTGATACCTTGTTTTTATCACGAAGGACAAAGACTAGATTTACTTTTCGTGGAGTACTAAATCTTCGAAGCATCACCTGAAAGGTCAACATGCCTGAAAATATATATTAGTGCAATATGACATGCAAAAGAGTTTGTTCCACGAGTGAAAATGCCGGCAACATTCACATAGGTGATATGATGATATAAGATAATATAATTGTTCAGGTTGCATATTATTTGTAAAAATTTATTTGCTTGTATTATTAACGTACTTTTCAACTAATTTTTTTATCTCATATACATCATATTGAAAAATGTTACAATATTTTTTTAAAAAAAATTATCTCAAATAATATACTATCCAAACGCATGTGAAAGAAGCAATGACGAGTGATATATGATTATGCAAGAAAAGAAAATCCATGTGGACACTGTATCTACTACACACGAATTCGTACACAAAACTTACACGAAGTATTGATCCGGTTTTCTGAGGTTGAACATTTCACTTGTGATGCCAGCCAGATCCTTGGGCTTTCCAATTCGGATCTCAAGCCGGATCCAAATCAGATAGCTACGAGATCTTACGCAATTTTGTCTCTTTATTTCATTTATTTTTCTAGTTAGATGTTCTTAATAGTTTTTTTTTTTGGTTAAATGGTTTCCATATTTCATTATTTCGTGTCTCTCCTCTGTTTTTACTAGTTGTGTACCTATAAATAAGACTAGGCCTATTGTATTATCCATTCGTCATTGAAAAATTATACATTTCAACACTATTTTTACAGATTGAGTTATTTAACGATTTCTTCAATGTGCTTAAGGTTAAGATTTTTTTGGTCTAAGACCTCATTTGATAAGTCAATTCAGCATTTAAATTTAACGGGGTCAGATTTTTATACGTTCAGATATGTTTAATAACCAAAACTAGAATATCTGAATCAATTAAGTAGCACTGAATTTTTTAAGCAAAACTTGCTCTCAAAAATAAGTGATAAGCTATTCACTTATTATTCGTTTGATAATCTAATTTAGCACTTAACTTAATGGATTCAGATCTTAACACGTTCAGATGTGTTTGATAACAAAAAATAAAATATCTGAATTAATTAAGTGGCACTGAATTTTTTAAGCAAAATTTGCTCTCAAATTTAAGTGATAAACTATTTACTTATCACTTAATGTGATATACATTCAAATATATTAAATTTAGTATTTCACAATTTAATCACTTAATAGATTTAGATTTCAAATTTCAGATTTCAGTTTTTATCAAACGCACACGTATCCTAAGCCTTGTATATTCAAGAGTCGATCTTGTATGGTCTTTGGATTCTTCCTTTTAGAAGGAGTTCGTGAGACTCATTTCTTATGGAGTTGATTTATCAAAATTGGATAATGAAAGATACAAACCAAGAAAGGAGTACTTTTAATGGGAAGTTTGGAAATTGAACTGAATTTCAATTGATTAGCAGATGCAATAATAAAAAAGCCACAATAATTTTAAGGTATTATTATAGCGAGCAAGTGAATGGCCGAAAATTTGGATGAAATGAATAAATCACTATAACGTACCTCGAGTACAGCTCGTAAGAGTTCCCGTCCGCCGCCGTTATTAAGATTCACATCGTCACATTTCCTGTTTGATTCCGAAGACCTCCTCAGCAAAGTCAAACATAGGATTCCTATTGACATCCGTTGGAAGATCTAATATCTTCATTACCTTTAAGTCTCTATAAATTTTCAACCTTTTTGCTATTACTTCTTGACTGATAATTAGCTCTGGCTTATGCCCACTTATCTGAATTATCCAATGCCTACTTAAAAATGCATAACAATATGAGCAACATATCTCTATCTGAAGTTAAGTTGATGATGTGGAATGGGTTAAACTTTTTCAAGGAAACTAGTGTGTTGTTTGTCTATATATATATATAGTATGTATATATGTAAACTATGACAGGATAGTGGTTTTCTTGAAACAAAAATCCGCCTAGCTGTTGTGATCCCAACAGCTATGTACAGACGACTGACAAGTTGAATCTAGGTTTGTACTTATCCCCCATAACTGATAAGAAACGAAAGAAAAGTATGCTTTTGGATAGTAGATTAGTTGGAATAATTTGTTGAAAAGGATACTGTAACACTTGTTTGATATGATGTATGTGAGATAAAAAAGTGATTGGAATTTGTGTTGATGATACAATCAAATATTTTTAGGTAAATTAAAGCAATCCAAAGAACAATTCACTTGTGTGCTACCCGCCACGGGGACATAATTTCGACGCATCGATCTTGGTCTCTTCTTACATAGTATCAAGTACGAAGACGACAAGGTCATGAATTAGATCATTTTTCTTTCTTTCTTTGTTTGTTTCTTTTTTCTTTTTTAAACATTTTAATATGAGGCCGACAAGTTCATGAATTAGAGCTCCTTTTTTTTTTTTTTTTTGATCCTTCTTTGCCAGAGACTGAAATAATTGGAATCATACAGATAAAGAAGAGGCATCCAATCCGTCTTCCCAACACACTCTTGATACGGAAAGAAACCTTCGCCCTCTTAATTTTTCTATATATAATTTATGCATTGAACGCTATACCTTGTGATTCAACGTATACATCTCCTTCTATCAACTTGACGGGGTCAAAAGACATAAATGAAGGGGTCAAAGTCCCCTATCGTAGTTATTTTCATCAGCAAGTGTAAGACAAGGCTAGGACCTACCTTCTTAATTTACTTCTTGAATTTTTCATAGCCAAGGTATTAAAATGAGGAAATCATTTTCAACCAAAAAAAGAAAAAAATAGTAGTATTTCTAGGGTTCAAATACTATGCTCCTATTTTCTTTGTGTGTAAGGTTTTACAATCTATGTTCCACAGGACCAAGTCCCATAGGATTTATATGTTTAGGAAGAGACCTTTGACAATATTTAATGAATACATCAATCGATTCATGTCTACCTTTCCTGCCAATCCATCATCTTAGTCAGATAGTACTACAAAGCTAAAAAAATCATAAGCTTCAATTTAAAATACAGCAAATCAAATTTACATAACAGATAAAATTTTAACAAACCAATATGTAACACTAAAGCAGTTCAAAACAAGTTAAATTTTATAAATCAATTAACCAGATAACAAAGTAAAAAATGTTTATAGATGAGTAAAGTTCAAAGTTTTATAAAGAAATGTTCTTTTTGATGTGATAAAACAATATAAAAATGAACAGCAGAGAGAAGCTGTCTAAATTAATGCCTACGTGGACGCAATCTTGGGTTCTATTTTAATGTATATGGAAATTTTACGTAAGAAAAATAATTTTAACCTAGAACATAACTTACCCAAAAAAAAAAAAAAAAGAAAAGAAAAGCAAAGCATGTAATCACTGAAGTTACTCATCTCAAATTCCGGGAGGATTTGCACTTCAATTCAAGTTTGGGGACGGGGGTGAAAAGCTTATATAAAATAATTTCTTGAAGGAAAAACTCAGTACAAATAAAAACTTCTAAAATTTTTGCCGCTAGCTGCCCCTCTACACCACTTGATGCTCCGTAGTGAGGAACGCCAACCAAGTAATTATCATGAAGTCTTTGAATCAACTCTCAAACCTATTCCCTTCTCCCTTTTCCCCAAAACTTTTTAAATTTTGACTTTATACCCCAATCATTTTATCAATTGTAATTACATTTTTCTTCTTACCTTTCTCAACAAAACTAATAATGTGGATTTGAAATGAAGTCTTCTTACTTTTCCCCAAAAAACTAATGCGGATTTGAAACATGTTCATTTCAAATCTATTCAATTGAATTCAAGTGGTTGTGTTTGGATCAATGGCTTTGCATTTAGGAAAGGATTTGAAAGGCATGAATTTCAAATGATTCTTGTATTAGATAGATTTGAAATTCCTTAAACTAACATACTTCATCTTATAATTGGATTTGAAATCTCATCTTTAAAATAAAATTTGCATACAATGGAAAGAATTTAGATTGCGGATTTGATTTCAAATCCACCCATCCAAACACAATATCTTATAGAGAAGATACGTTGTACTGTTAAATTCAAAGCCATAGTGTTGAGCAAATAATGCTTTGTGAATACTTATGTTATCAAATAAAGGTCTTTGTTGGGCTTGATGGACAAAAAAAATTATTAATGCCATAATGTGTTTGTGTCGACCAGATTTAGATAAAGATGTTTCTTCTAATTACTGGACGACATCAAGGCCACAATTAAAATTTTAAAGCATGGTTGGTGGAACCTAAGCATGTTTTCTTTCATCAGAAAAACAACCTAAGCATGTTTTCATAGCCCAATTACAATTAAATACGCCAATTTATAAACTGTCCACAAATACTATCATAACCATCAACATCGATGTCATCAATGAGGCATTTAAAGGAAACAAAATCTGATCCAAGGAAAAAAAGTTTGAGTCACTTGAGCACAAAGCAAAGTTCTTTCCTCAGGGAAAAAAAGAAAAATCAAAGCAAAGCCACTAAAAGAGTAGAAGGCCACAACAAATTCCTTCAAAGAAAACACAAAAACAGTGACAACCGGTCCACAAACAGGGGACAATAACAGTAAACATTCATGTCTTGTGTTCTTGAATATGGACCGCTAGGAAGAATGAGCTGCAACAACAGACAACCAGTATAATCTCGTCAATGCTGTGAATCTGTCACAGAAACACAACTATTAATTTAACGAATTAGAATTCACAATTAGAAGTTTCTATTAACTATTATGTGATCCAATTGAATCCTATTGCTGATAGACATGCCATTGCTTTCCAATCTACTGAGCTAGTGCTTATCGAAAAAATCAATGATATTTAGTTTAAAAACACGAGACAAAATTCAAAAAAAAAAAAATTCGTCTGCAGAATCAAAAAATTCACGAAAAACATTTTTGAAGTTTGTTGCCAAGCTTTAATTGAAAAACAAAATTAAAACCATAGACTTTGAGACCTTTCTCATTGTAAAAGTTTTTCTGATCTATTTCAATAGAAAAAAAATATTTTTCCGTGAAGAAAAAGATCCAACAGATGGCAACAGACTGTCTCTTACCTATTACAACTCGTTCAATCTAGCAGTTTTGCCAACATCAATTGCGTCCAGCTACCACACCTACAGAACCCACAGTTGCGGCAGCAGTCAACACACTGGCCCCAATTGATGCAATGTTCAACCAGAATTCTCGCTTATCTTTCTACAAAAGTCAGATAGAAGTAATTAATCAATCAAGTTAAAGGTTGTACTATAGCCAATGTAGAAAATAGATCACTGATGATTTCATTAATCAATTTCCTCAAGGTAAAAATGTTTGTAGTTTCCATACCTTTTGCTGTTCAAGTGCTGCATTCATAGCACGAATTCCTTCAATGGCTCTATCTATTTCGGACTCTAATTGGGTCACTTGTTTAGTATGTTCAGTATTTTGGTTCCAGTTTGCTTGCTTAATAGCAGCATCTACAAAGACAAAATTATACAGGGAACTTCAATGTTAATGCAACCCAATAATGCCGTGGGACTTCTTTGTTTTTGCAGTCAACTTTTTGTATTTTTTGCAAGATTCTTACGTAAGGTGGTTTCCTGTCATATGTGATATCCTCATCGACTACTACCATAAGCAAATGGCACATCAAGATTGCATACCTATTGATGAACATCGAAATGTGGTAGATTATGTTACCTTCGAGCTGATTCTTGAATTCAGCGATGTATTTGTGGGTCTTCGTAGCCACAAGCACGCCGTTTTCCTTTAACTCGTCTATCGCTGCTTCCTCGAATTTTTCTAGAATTGCATGCCTCATACTTTCCACCACAGAAAGGTAGGTTGGCTCGACAACCTAAAAGAATTGTGAATTCTTTAAGCAACTAATACTAGTTGTAAACACAATTTGATATTCAGTGGATAATTAAAGGTAGATGTTGCCGATTATGCTCATGATTGTACTGTTTTTAATTCATTCATAAATATATTTTATGGCATCGCATTGAAATCTTTTTCTAAATTAAATTTTTCCTTAGTTCCAGCCAGGGTCAACTTTTCTGCTACTTCAACTTCTTGATCTTGTAGACCAAGTAGGAATGAGTTAGTAATACAATTTTTTTTTTGGGGGGGGGGGGGTAAATTCCACGCCCATTTGTTTTAAATCTGCATTCGGTATAACTTTTAGTAGTGATAGTACAAGCTGTTAATGTATTTGGAAAGTAAATTTAACCTATAAGAATATGAATTTAGATTGTCCCAACTAATATTAGCATATCCTCGTAAACTTTTATGACACTTTGATTTACATGGGTTAGATGATTTTGCTGAATACAGTCCTTTGATTTATATGGGTTAGCTGATTTTGTTGAATACAGTCCTAATAACTAAGATTGAAATCCCAAAATGTTGGAGTTTTGGGGTTTTTCGTATATTGCATCATATGCAACCCCTTATACGTATACATTTATGTAAAAGGCAAAGAGTCTTTCTTAATTCTTCTATCTGCTTCTCTGTTTCTTGTTTCTTAAATTTTATCCTTTCCCTACTTGGGAGAGAGAGAGAGAGAGGGAGACTTTGTTGAATAAAGTCAAAAATAATTCTAATATCAAAAATTTAACAAGTACTAATTGAAATCATTAAAAATCTCAAGAGAGGTCTAATTTATATTTTTAACTCACATCTCTAGTTATCCCATTTAAGAAAAGAGAACAAAATTGGCAGTCTCACAGGTAAAGGTACTTAAATCGCTATTATGGTTGATATTTCAAGAAAATTTGAAAACCTATTACTTAAAAAAAAAAAAATGAAAGTTAGCAGTTACTAGTCTACCTTCATGATGTTTTCAATCAAATGCTTCCTACTTGCTTGCCTTTTGGTTTCATCATAGTGTTGAGCTTCCTCATCATACCTGGATAAAAGCTTAGTATAATCATCACTACCATAACCTCATGATGGATATCGCTCTCCATTTCTCAAAAATTATGAGTACGCTATAGCAAAGCAAAGGATTTATTTTCTATGTACTTCGAGTTTCTTTTTGGGCACTACGTTCATTCATGCCATGTACAAATGAATTTTAGATTTAGTAAAGAAAAACGTACATGACGTTAATCTAAACTCACCCCTCAGAAAATAAACCAAAACTTGAGATATCTGGAGGATTTTGTAAGGCATACTTACTCAGACAGATAACCGTCAATTACTGAACTGACTTTCGCTCCAAAGCCTTCTACTGCGCCTGACTTTGCATCCTTCTCAATTTGAAGCCAGTCCTGGAAACCATTTTTAAACGAAATTATAGAGAGTAATTATTATGGTCAACTATATCCTGTGAAATCCACATCCAAAGCAAGAAATGTGCTTGTTACCGTATCCTCGGAGAAACGCTCATACTTCTCTTCAGCAATTTTATTACAGCGTACTTCAGCAACCATGATCTACCAATTAAGAAACAATGTATATAAGCCCCCACCTATACAGTATCTTGATAATAAATTAATAGGATTAAATGCTTTAAACCCCCATGAACCTTGACAACAGTTGAACCTTATCCCCTGAACTTCTCTGATAGGTATGCTACCTCCCTTTTTGATCTGTTGGATGAAAGTGCACTTGCTCTATGTATATATACAACATATACATATATGTATACACACACATACATACATATATGTATATGTATATATGTATTTCTTTTCTCCTTTTTTTTTTTTTATCATTCCCCTTCTTTCTTTTCCATTACTTTCTTTTCTTTTCTTTTCTTTTTTTCAATTTTTTCCTTTCTCTCATGTCACTATTTCCTTCCGTGCCTTATGAGTCTTATAATTTTATTCTTGTTATAGTTTGTTTGGTTGTGTATATTCACTAGCTGTAATTCATAAAAAACTATATGGCATGAGAAAAATGCTATATTCTTGTCACAGTGAAAGCTACATATAATCTAACAATTTAATTGCCTAAACAAATATAAATAAGTTAGAATACATAATTACTTAATGTTTAAAATTAAATACCAAATAAATAAACAACTAGTATTTTTATTTATCTTTTTTTTTACTACATTTATAGTTCAAAAATGTTAATATAACTCTTCTTGTGTTACTAGAATTCTTGTACACCTTTTGATTGTATGAACTAAAGAAAAGCACCCCATTCTTCGTTAAATTTTGAATAAATTATTTTTGTAAAGTAATAATTAGAATGAAAAGTACAGGTATTTTATCCTCTCAAATAAGTAAACAATTTTTAGAAGTGTCATTAACCATTAACTACCTTAATATCTTTTCATTTTTTAAATATTGATATTAATATTTGTGACCTTTATTTTTTTAATTATAAGCTCAATTATTTTAGATGAATCTAAATAATTTTAATACTATAAGAAATATGTTTTATGCATAACTAACATATATTTTTGATTATTATTATTGCTAACAAATAAAATAAAAAATATACAAAAAATGAGAATAAGTTCAAGTACATTAAAAATATTGTATAGATGATGATGATGATGATGATGATAACAACAGCAACAACAACAACAACAATAATAATAATAATAAGATGAAAGTGTTAGTCACACAAGGAAAAAGGAAAATAAGAAAAAATTAGAAAACAAAGGAACGAGGCAGAGAGGGAAGAAAAAAGGGGAAAAAAAGTTAACAAAAAAATAATTAATACGTAAAGGGCACTTTTGTCTTAAAATATCAAGTAGGGGATAAAGTACCTATAAACAAAGTTTAAGAGGTAAAGTGCAACTAGGGGAAAAATTCATGGATGTTTAGTGCATTTAACTCTAATTAATATTATGGTTTTACCCTGTAGCTAGGTAAGTCAAGGTCTTTGTCGTCCTTAATTTCGTCCCATATTTCCTTTGCATAATCAGCAAAACCAGAAGCTGGTATACTCTCTTCAGCAACTTTACCAGATGTAGAGCTGGAGATAATCAATTCTCTCAGGCAGCCAACCTTCTCAACGGAATATCGGAATTAAAAAAAAAAACAAAGAAAGAAAATGACGAGCAGGTTAACCATTGCAAAATTAAATAATAAAGCAGACAAACATACTTCGGTGAGACTAATATGTGAGCAACAGAAAAGAAGTACCTCATTTTCAAACTGTTCTGGTTTGTCTTCAAAATTCGATAGTGCTACCGCTTTAATCTGAGCAATCACAAATCGAAAAATTACATAAAATGTACCAACAAAATAACGATTAATCGTTAAGTGACCAAATTTTTCATATAAGTTCTCAAAGTTTGATATTACATAATTCTGTGAGTTACTTCGCCAACTCAAAATTTGATATCATATTGTTGACAAATTCAAAATTTGGAGGATAAAAAAAATTTGGGAAAATTTTAATAGCTTCATGGACTATAGGTAATTTAACTTTCGTTTTTTTTTTTTCCCCTTGTTCTCCAGTTGACACAAACTAATACTCCATATAAAAACTCAAAAAACCCAAAAAAAGGGGGAAAGGATTTGTGCACATATATACTTCAAGTGTTGCGACATTGTCACTCTTACATTGAAGAAATCTTCTAGTGAAGCATTGACTTGTGCTTCGGGCTTGTTGATTCCTTCCCATATCTACAAGAACATGCAACATATTAATAGCCCCATATAGGCCCCGTATAATCAAATCAGAAATGACTTTAACCAATACCTCGTCCAGGCCTTTTTTCAATTGCTCTTCCAATTTATGCAAAGGGCACTAGATTGAAGATAATAAATCAGATGAATCGTTGTGGAAAAAAAAAAAAAAAAGGGCATTGGTTGATTAATTAATGGAATAGAAAGAGAGTAGAAGTGAACCTATACCCTGTTTTTATCACGGAGAACAAACACTAGGTTCCTCTTCCTTCGGGTACGAATTTTTCGAATCATTACCTGAGAGAGGATAATTTTATAGAGGCGTGTAATGTATGAGCTTCGCCAATTAATAAAATTGCAATATGAGGAAAGTTTCGAACCTGAAATACAGTTCTCAAAAGTGGACGATTCCCACCGTGATTAAGGTTAACAGTGTAACACTTCCTGTTTGATTAAGGACAAAAAGGAAAAGCTTCTTAGCATGGGTGTATACATGACTTTGTTGTATGAACTGCTAATAGTTTCTGGGAAGAAAAAGAAGATTATGTGTATATATAAATAAAGAGACACAAACATAAATATACAAACAAGTAATAACAACTTTAGCTTTATTTAATGAAACTGAATTTTCAATTAAAAGTTAGTGTTAATATTTGTAATACGTATATCGAGATTAATTGATCACTTAAAACAGTCGGAAAATGTCAATGAAACTACTGAACGACAAGTTTCAAAATTCTGTGCACCGAAAATGTTTAAAAGAAAAAGTGGGAGTCGACCATAAAGAACAGAGGCATTTATGCTGGCTGCTAAAGAGGGGCGTATGACGGTAAAATTGTGCTCCTGCGGTGGATAACCAATGTAAGTATGAAACGTTCCCTACCTCATCCTAACAGAGGTGAAAATGGGTCTTGTCAGATCCTTGCCATGTCGTACCTTTATCGTGTTCACTTATTTTAACCCTTTTAATCATTTAATCAAATTCAATTTTGCTATTGTTAAACTACACAATAAATTTTTAGAATCACAAAAACAAAGTCCAAATTTTCAAAATTAGAATTTTCATGAAAGAAAACAAGGTTAATACTGAAATACATAGCCAACACAAAATCGAGAGTTTCCAGAATATTTAAAAAAAGATTGACAATGAAGTTCTCCGAGCATAGTATGCCTTAATGAAAACATGGTATAATAGTTCCATAGATGATAAGACACAAAACTTATGAATTTTGAAAAGTTCTAATTGAAATCTTCAAGTCCAATTTGATCATTGTCAATTTTTATTAAATACTCAAAATGACCTACATAGTGTTTAATTATTATGATGAATTAAGCACTTTATCAAATTTGTGTGTCAAAACGCGGCCTGTGGGTTGGATTGAATTGACCCAACTCAACCTGCTTACATTCATGTCGCTAATAAATCGATCCAATAATGATCCGCTAAAGTTGGGATTCTATTAACACTTGTTAATTTCGAATCGTGTTAGAGATCGTAACCTTACATCTTAACACATGTATTTTCCATACATACATACATACATATCCAATATATATATATATATATATATATATTTATATATGTATATGTATATATATGTATATATGTGTATGTGTATATTATATATGTATATGTATATGTATGTATATATGTGTATGTGTATATGTATGTATGTATGTACACAAACAGAGGAATGACTTGTAAATGCCAAAATACGTTTTGTCTATGTCCAAATTGAACACTCAACAATGTGTCAACCATCCCAAATCACTCTTCATAAAAAATCACTTTTCATTAAAATGGATGTCGACTTTCGTCTGACCACTCGACGCACTACAGTTTACCATGGAAACACACATATACACACACACATATAGATAGATACATATACATATACATACACACACACATATATATTTTGGACATGTATATGTATATATTTATGTATGTATGTATGTATGTATATGTACATGATACATGTATACATGTATACATACATATATACAGTGTGTGCATATTGTGCGCGCACATACACACATACACACACATATACATATACATATACATATACATATACATATACGCATATGTATATAGACACACACACACACACGTACCAAATTGCTTTATTAGTTGACCTTAACCCAGAAAAAGGTAGAAGTGATAAATGATTTATTTAAATTTGTATAACTTTTGGCTGTTTACCTCTTACGAATGTCAATAATTCTATTTCATTAACTTTAACTTTTAAAGTCGTTTCTTTTCTCAAGATTTGGAAACTTTAATCAAAAGAAAGACAAGACAGGCTGTTGGACTTGTGCTGTAGCTTACATGTTGATTATCACGGTGTTTGAAACAGCCAAGCAAAAAAGCGCAGTTTGTTTCTCAAACTTCGTATCATCCTGAAAAAAAAAGGCATAAAAATTGACTCAGGAGACGAATTCAATCGAATTTGGAAATTTTAACTGGCAACCTACTTTTCACAGTAATTCAGGCACATCTAAACGACAGTAAATTCAATTATTCAGATAATTGGTACTCTAAGACAAATGTTAATGTTGAGATTTGCGGACAATAAATTTTAAAAATTACCTCTCTTTCTGATCCATCACTCCCCTCTGTATCAATAGCGAGGATTTCATGGCCACCATTTGGTGACGGGCATCTTGCCACCCAAATACCTTTTGTAGTCTGATGCCTAATGGGGTAATTAACAGTAAACCAAAACAAAAAGAGAGCACAAAAAGGTAAAAGAATTAAAGAAGATGCTGTACATCGATTAGATCAGCACGAAATCAAACTTTTTAGTAATTAAAACGAAAGAAAAGATCAAAGAAATTTACTATTACGAATCAACAAAGGTCTACATACATTCCCTGGCTAGCATCCATCACTTTAAATTTGGTAGAGTGTAGATAATTCATTAGTGTGCTCTTTCCTGCATAAATCAAGACAAGCGGGTAATTTGTCCTCAATCCCAAAGTATGACTTGGAGAAAATTTTTAACCACTTAATCAAGAATCTGTAACTAAAGCTTTACCGGAACTTTGCACGCCGAAGACGGAGACAACAGCCATGGGACTGCTTTCAGCGGCAAGTTTCAGATCATCTTCAATTCTTGAGTTGAAATGTCCATCTCCATCTATGAGCAGAATTGGATGGTAGCACTTAACCTGTGTTGCTGGATGAACTAGTGCAAAATAAGCTGATAATGACGATGATGAATATTTTCAAAAAAGTAAAGAAAACAAGAAAAAGTTTCCTGTGAATCAAGAACCTACCCATGAAGATAAGATGAGCGGATCGACTTTGTGGAGAGAAGGATCAAGATGATATTTGTGGAGAGAAGGATCGACGTTGTGGTGAGAGATGATAGCAAGAAGGGTTATATAACTCGTAGGCTTAGGGTTATTTTAGAAGACTTTACATCAGCTGATGTGAAATGTTAGATGCTATTTGAAAACTTTAGTTAAAATTTTCCACAATACAATGTGAATGCACTGTTAATTTTGTCTGCAGTAATGATTAAAGTTGTGGAATATCAGGTCTTCAAGTCTTCCACTAATTATTTAACAAAATTGCACGGCACTAATCCCAAGTTTTAGAGTGCTACCTCTTATTTTTTTTACCTCTTCCTGACTAAATGATTCTGTGTTTAGGCCCTCTTTTTCTAATTCCTGTGTTTTAACGCTTTTACAGTTTACACAGAGTCTGTCTTATAGTGTCAAAGCTGAAGCTGCCATTGCCATTGAGTTCGATGATTTTATCACTAATGCCCTAAGAGGTACTGATTTTTATCAAAAGACTCATTTGGAGATCAAGAGAGTGGATGATAATGCATCCCATATTTCAGAGCAAGTTTTCGAATAAATGAAGGTCAAATTTCCCATCTCTATATTTTCTCGTAAAGTAGTTTTTAGCATAGGAAATGAAGGTCAAATTTCCCATCTCTGCATTTGCTCGTAAAGTAGTTTCTAGCATCCATTGTTTCAATGATCTCTACGTTGTTGAACGTGTTAATAAAACAGTTGTGTTTTTGACTATTTTCTAAATCATCCATTGGGAATGGAGATATATATTTTTTTAATTCAAATAGTTGTACTGAAAAGTTAGATGTATGGTTAACTTAATGATTGAGAATCAGATACAACAAACTTCTGCTTTCTTTTTGGCCATCTAAGTATTTATTAATCGGATAATTAAATGCCAATTTTTAAATATTCACCAATTTTTATGGGTAAGGAATTAGCATGAGATAATTATATGAATTCGAAGTTATTTGAATCTAGTTTCTAAAGTAACAAACAGAATTCTGAATTTTCTACACAAAGTTATAGTTAAATTAATAAAATTTTTATCATAATATTTTTAAATGGTAGAATCGGATCGAAATTAAAAGTCATGATCCAGATCGACGATAGTGATCCTAACAACTATGCCTGAAAGTACCTGCAAGTGGGTCATTCAAAGCAAGCGGATATAGAATCATAACAAAGTCTAAAAGCAAACTCAGTAGACTGAGAAAACCCAAAGTACAAAGGGAAGCGCCAGAATCACGAAAGACCTGCATGTTTTTTCAGTCTTAGGTAGTCTTGAACTTGGACTTGGAGAACAGTCAATGTTTCAAATCTGTCACAAGAAACACATCTGAAATTAAATTTATTTCAGACAGAAAAATGAGAATAATTGATCTTTTGAACTTGCCTATGTGAACAGCAATAATTGTTTATTACTGTAATAATGAATAAAATTGAAAAGAATTTCCGCGGGAGTACTACAGGCATACTAAAATGATTTCATCTAAGATCACAGTTCACAGCAGATAATGCATCTGGGCACGAATGTATGCTTATGTGTGTGTGTGTGTGTTTATGTATGTTTAACAATGGATCAGCTCCTGCCTCACTTTCTTATCCCATATTCTATTGTGTTGTCATGTGTTCTTCATAAACCCCAAGTTAGTTCTTTTATTTCTTAAGTTCCAATAACGGGTTAAAAATCAAAATGCACCAGAATAAAAAATTAAAATACACAAAATCAAAAAAAGAAAAGTGCAGCAGAAATGGTAATATTTTGTTGTATTTCCCTTTCTTTAGTGTGTTGTATTTTTTTAATCATATTACTAGTTGTTGAAACTTGAAAAGAAAAGGAGTTTGGATTAAAATGGGATCTTTATAAATGACAAATGGTAACATAATAGTGAGATAGTGAATGAGATTGGAAACTGGGATAGAAACCCATTTTTCAAACCTAGAAATCTAGTCAAGGACATCGCCCCACACCCCCCTCCCCCCAAGTTATAGAAATTCATTTTTTCTCCCTTTAAAATTTGGATTAATCTTTTCTACAATATCAGTGTAGACACTGATGGAATTAGATGAATGCCGTATCATCTGAATTTGAATATCAAATTGTGTGTATGTGACATGCATCTGAACTTATCGAAAACATTTACCCTTAAAATTTTAAGAATTTTCAAAAAGTATTTGCCTCCAAAAGTTTTGAAAAAAATGTTTGATTTCGCCTCTCAAATTCAATTTTCTGGTTTTTGTCACTGAATCTAGCAAATTAGCCACAAACTAACCATGCATGCGCTCCTTCCTGTCTGTGCATCTTTCAGTATGGAAGCCACGGCGGACTCTAGTCTTTTGCTGGCCCGTGGATTCTCTTTCGCCAGTGCTGCAATGATTGACACTGTGGAAGCGCTGAGTGTTGAAGCGCCAAGAACTGTTCCCGGTCCAGGTAACAAAATCATTGCAGCCGCGCCGAGGGTAGCATTCAATAGATGGACACCAATCGACAGAGTTCTTGTCCAAAAAGTTCGTTGATCTTTCTACTTGGTAACAGGGAAAAGGGAAAAATGAATCTACTTATCATATTGATTCATCAAGCTACCTTTTGCTCAAGATCTGTATATATGTAGGAGGGAAAAATTATGGGTTCTTACAAGCTTCAACGAATTAAAAAAAAAAAAAAAGTGACAAACTTAATTAGCATTGGTATAAACACAAAAGGTGTATGCATGTTTTAAGAAAACGTGTGCTTTTTGTCAAACTGCACCAAGTTAACAATAATAAAAGACTTGAAATATGAAATGCATCCATCAATAGTACATAAGAGCTTTTAGTAAAGTATCTATGCACTTAATTGATTTGTGTTATTGAAAAACATGTCATCCAAGCAAAACCAATTAGAAAGTCTAGATCACGAGTATATAAGTGATACAACTCTTTAAATATAGTCTCTACGTATGCTACTTGTGTCTAACTAGCAACACCAGACAAAATGTAGCAAGTGGTGTGTCCAATATTATAATTCACATGTATATCTACCCATTATTTTTTATTTTTATTGTTTTGGGTTTATATATCTAGCTGCATTTTGAGTTTTCTGGAAGCTCCATAATATACGAGAATCTGTGCGAAGAAAAGTTTTCTGTACCTTTTGCTGTCCAAGTATTTCATTAAATGCTCGAACCCTTTGGATGAAGGTGTCCATTTCTAACTCTAGTTTGGCAATTAGTTGGCTTGCCCAATTCCAGTTTGCTAGCCTGATGGTAGCATCTGCAGAAGACAAAATTATGACTGTAAGAAAGAAGAAATTACTTGCCTAGGTCTCCCCTGTCCCCAACCAGGTAGGAGTAATGAATTTATTTACCTTTTCCAAAAAAAAAAAAGGCTTTGTTTAATTTCCCTGTCCAAGAACTTTGTAGACCAAATCATGTGCCAATGTGGTTTTCTTTTCCTTTTTCTTTTTCCTCTAGAGTTATGTAAACCCAAAAAAAAAAAAAAAAAAAAAGAGTAGCTAATTCTATACACAGTGGATGTCAAAATTTTGTCATGATTTGTACAGAGTAAAAGGTTAGTAAACTCATATTGCAGTCCAAATTTACAAATATTGTTGACATTAATCGGTTACTTACTATTCCATGGAGTAGTAGAAATAAGAATAATAAATTGGATCTGAACTAAAGTGCAAGTAGATGTTAACCCCTTTATTAAACTCTAAAAGATAAGTGATATCTGAATTAACTATAAAAAATGGTGCATTTAGAATATTTTCACAATTCAACTAAAGTGACAAACAAAGGAACCATGAGAATTAGAAGGTCTCATATCTCATGTATCTTTAGATTTATGATGGACACTAACCATCTATTACCAGTACCTTCGAGCTGATTCTGGAATTCTGTGATTAACTTGGTCTTCATCTTGTTGAATCTATTATTCTTACTAATCTCATTTCTAACGGCTTCTCCCTGGAAACTTTGTAGAGTTGCATCAAACATGTGTCCCACGAGAGAACGGTAGGTTGGCTCAATCTCCTGACAGATTTCATAAAGTACAAACTAATGAATAACAGCTGTTGAGTTGATTTAAGCTGCTCTTATAATTTCCTAAAAATGATTAGGTAATTAAAGGTGATAAATAACCTAAAGTTTTATCTACAAACCAATTGGCAATAAACAAGAGTGGCCAAAGATCCTACTTATTTAGCTGGAAATCCTAGGGAAATCAATGCCCTATAGGGTCTCACAGGTGACTTGGTATCAACAAAGTCCGGGCCTGACTTGTGAAGTTGAAAATACAACTGAATGGAACCTTAGAACCCTCAAAACCGAGGGCTTGTGGACGTGAAGTACAGATCCTAGAACCCTCGAAACTGATACAAAAAGGGCCAAGTCACAGGTGAAATTGTAAACAGTACATAATAAATAAACCAAGGCTGAGCTCTATAACGAAGAACTTGAGGATCCATTCCAACATCAATTAGCACTGAGTGAAGAAACATGAATGGATCAGTATGTCATATATCTAGATACGTTTCAAGGCCAACTTTTGTTTTTACTGGAAGGTTACATCTTAAAATTAGTAATACATCAGCGCCTTGAACTTTTGATCAAGCCTGTTAAGTCATGATTGAATGTAAAACCTTACATATCAGGCGACTGTCTACAAAGGAACTAGGCTGGACTGCGGAGTAACTAAATAGGATACTACATATATAATAGGCTGATAGCATACCTGCAATATCTTTTCAATCAGGCGCGCCTTGCTTGCGTCCCTTTTAGTTTCATGATAAAATTGAGCATCCTTATCATACCTAGAAGATAACAAGCACAATCAGTAACCATTCCTACGATAGTCATAATCAGTAAAATTGAGTATTCACAAATTTAATGAAACTATTTCAAAGATTTCTAAAAACTGGCCAGTTTGTGTATATTTTTGGTCCTAAAAAATTTGGATGGTCTCGATTTCGTTCACCACCACTGCCAGTGCAAGCCCCTCGGTTGTGTTTTCAGGTATGTCGTATTTTATCAAGACTATGACAAAAAGATTAATTATAGATATCACTAATTATGAGGTAGCGGTTTCAGTAGATATTTCAAAATTATTTGCAAAAAGCAAGCAATAAGAAGACGTAAGGTTCTGTTTGATTAGTTGTTTTTGGGGTTGTTTTTCAAAATTACTACTGTAGCATTTGGGATATAAAAAACAATTACTGTAGTTGTCTTTGAGGTGTTTTTGGAAAAATTTTTGGAGGTATTTTTAAAATTAAAAATTTATTTGGGGTATTTCTAGAAGCATTTTTAAAATTAAAAATTTATTTGGAGTAATTTTGGCTGATTTTTAAATCTAAAATTTTATTTGGGGTAATTTTTGGGTATTTTTAAAATTAAAATTTATTTGGTGGGTGATGGTGTTGGGTGGCGGTGGGGGTGGGGGTCGGTAAATTTAAAAAACAAAATACACCAAATAATCCCAAATAAATTTTTAATTTTAAAAAAATCCCAAAAATTAACCCAAATAAAAATTTTAATTTAAAAAATGCCACAATAAATTACCCCAAATAAATTCTTAATTTTAAAAATGCCCCAAAAAGTTGCACCAAATAAATTTTTAATTTTAAAAATGCCCCAAAAAATACCCCAAATAAATTTTAAATTTCAAAAATGCCCCAAAAATTACCACAAACAAATTTTTAATTTTAAAAATACAACAAAAATACACAAATTAATTTTTAATTTTAAAAATGCCCCAAAAATTACCCCAAATAAATTTTTAATTTCAAAAATGCCACAAAAAAACCATAGATAAGTTTTTCATTTAAAAATGTCCCAAAAATTGTACCAAATAAATTTTTAATTTTAAAAATGACTCAAAAATACCCCAATTAAATTATTAATTTTAAAAATGACACAAAAATACACCAAATAAATTTTTAATTTTAAAAATACAACAAAAAATTACCCCAATAAATTTTTAAATTTACAAATACCCCAAAAAATTATCCCAAATAAATTTTAATTTTAAAAATGCAGCAAAAATTACTCCAAATAAATTTTATTTTAAAAATGCCCCAAAAAATACCCCAAAATAATTTTTAATTTTAAAAATATCCCAAAAAATAAAATAAATAAATTTATAATTTTAAAAATACCCCAAAAATAACCAAAATAAATTTTTAATTTTAAAACCCCCAAAATACCCCAAATAAATTTTTTTAATTTTAAAAATGCACCAAAAATACCCAAATTGATTTTTAATTTTAAAAATGCCCCAAAAATACCTCAAATAAATTTTAAATTTTAAAAATGGCCAAATAAATTTTAACTTTAAAAATTAGCTCAAAAAATTATCCCAAATAAATTTTTAATTTTATAAATACACCAAAAATTATCCCAAATAAATTTTTTATTTTCAAAATACCTAAAAAATACCCAAATAAATTTTTTATTTTCAAAATACCCCAAATAAATTTTTAATTTTAAAAATGTCCCAAAAAATTATCTCAAATAAATTTTTAATTTTGAAAATGCCCCAAAAAATATCCTTAATAAATTTTTAATTTAAAAATATCCTAAAAAATTTTCCCAAATAAATTTTTAAATTTAGAAATGATCCAAAAATACTCCAAATAAATTTTTAATTTGAATAGGAGGGGGAGAGGGAGGGGCCTGCGGGGGGGAGGGGAGGAGGGGGAGGGCGAGAAAGAGAGAAGGGGAGAAAGAGAGAGGGGGAGGGAGAGAGGGGGGGAAGGTGGAGAGGGGGAGGGGGAGAGGGGGAGAGGAGGTGGTGGTGGAGTTGGAGTGGAAGAAAGAGGGATACTTTTTTTATTTTTGTATGTATAAATTGTTTTTGAAATATTTGTTTGGATTGGTATTTTTGGGATTGTTTTTTGTTAGTGTATTACTATAGCATTTGGGATGTGAAATACAATTTTTCAAAAATAACTCTAAAAACATGAAATCCAAACGGACCCATAATATTTCACAGATAACTAAAAACTGTGATGTCGAGGAATAATAACGCGATACACTCACATGTTCAAATAAGTCTCGCAAACTGGATTGACTTTATCTCCGAAGCCTTGTACGATTTCAGGAGACTCTGCAGCCTTCTTTATTGCAATCCAACGCTGAATTTCTTTTCAGACGTTAGGAATATGATTAGGACTATCAACTCTACCATTCTAGATGCAAGACCGATGAGCCGTTACCTGATCCTCGCAAAAACCCTGATACTTCTCCTTGGCAATCGCATTGCAGCGTACTTCAGCAACCATGATCTGGCGGTTAAAAAAATAATAATAAAAAACTGAACATGCAAGAATTTTATGAAGCATTAGAAGTTGATGAAAAGATATTCCGTGCATCCCATTTTATATGTCGTGCTTTTCATGATTTATCTCCATCCTGAAATGTACGTCATGATTTTAAAAAGTGACAAAAATTAAATTATTACTCTCGCATCTCGTCCTCCTTGTACGAACTCCAAAGAAAAAGATCGTAATAGCAAATGAACTTTCAATTAAAAAGGCATAAGTACAAAATTTGCAGCCAGTAAAGATTTGAATATGTTAGGTGTGTTAACGGGTCGGATCCAGGTCCGAAATTACATGTAATTTATAGATCTGGATCCGAACGAGTCTCAATGTAGAGGATCCGGATCCGGATCCGATCGGATCCAAGTTGAGTATACACGTTTTTAAGAATTAGTTAAGTATGACAATTTTATTTATACATAAAATTTATTAATGTAATATTAATAATATAATTAAATTAATTTTAAGAATCATTTACTTTATAGAAAATTATTTTTAATTTAAAAATAAGTAGATTAGTTGCAAATTTTAATAAAACATATAATTTTTTATTAAAATAATTATACTAATCGGATCCGGATCCAAAACAGGTCGGAACATATAAATCCATATCCGACCCGTTTTTATTTATAAATAAAACGGATCCGGGTCAGATCCGAATAGAAGGATCTGGGATAAGTTCCATATCCGAAAAAAATGACCGGATTTGGGTCGGGTCCGGGCTTAGACCCGATCCGTTGATAGGCCTAGAATATGTCCATTAAGCTATATGCACCGTTGACATGGCAATGAACACATTATATAATGGGATAGAGGGACTGTGCAGTATATCCTGATAATAGGGTTTTAGGGTTTTACTCTTTGTTGTGGTAAGTCCAGGTCCTTGTCCTGCTTAATCATACTCCAGATGTTTTTTGCATAATCAGTAAACCCTGAAGCTGCCATCCTCTCCGTAGCAAGTTCATCAGATATGATACATTGCATAATCAGCTCTTTAAGGGAAGGCACCTTTACAATGGAAAACGCAAACGTTAATGATTGACTAAATTTTTTCACCCATCTAGGGACAAACCCAAATGGACATAATCTGTCTTGGAAAGTCTTAATGTCTGAATATAATTTTCGTAATCCAAACGCAAAAAGAGTGAGCAATGTCAAAGTATGGTACCTCGGCAATGAACTCCTCCTGCTGAAGCTGAAAATGTGGCATTGCCGCCACCTTAATCTGAGCAATCACCGACAGGGAAGATGTTTGCTTATGCCCATTAATTAAGAAGGATAAATGCGGCCAACCAAAAATGGAAAAAAGAAAAAGGGAATAAAGGTCGACAAGAAGAATGGAACATGATTAAATAAGTTCTTTGTTTTTTTTTTTTTTAAATAACAGAAGAGTTCAACAAAACATGATTAAGTTCGTGATCTTTAGTTTCTCCTTTTTTTTTTTTTTTCTGGTTATAAAGTATCCACCAAAAAGAGAAGAATGCGCGAAAAGTATCAGTAAAATACGACGTTGTTGCTCTCACGTGGAAATAATGTTCTAGTGAAGCATCCGCTTGGTCTTGGGGTTTGGTCATGCCTTCCCACAACTACAAGAACATATAGCTAAAAATTATCCAGACAGATCATCAAAATTTCGGGTGAGATTATATAGAAAATCAAACATTGACTTATACCTTATGGAGTCCCGCAATCAATTGCGCTTCCAATCTGTCCAGTGGGACCTAGTTACAAAATAATTAATCAACTTACTAGTTGCGGTCATAACTTTACTGGTTGATTAATCAAAAAGCATATAAAATAATAAAGGTGAAAGGTATACCCGGTTTTTATCACGAAGAACAAAGATTAGGTTTACTTTTCGTGGAGTACAAAATTTTTGAATCATCACCTGAAAAGGGTCGGTATGAGTACTGGAAAATAGTAATATGGAGGGTGAGGATTTAATGTAACAGAGCAATATAACAAACACGGGAAATTTGTTAAATGTTTAAGGTTTCATTACAAAGTGTGTGTGTGTGTGTGTGTATCCCTAAAAACAATAGCGCACTTCCATTTTGCCTATCTTATTTTCTAATTGGATCGATTCCCAGTTTTAAATACTTTCTCAGCTTAATACAATGAAGCCTCCAAGTGGAAATTCAGTTCCTATAATCATCATTTCAGATGCACATGTTGAAACTAACGAACAATTACGGACACACTTGATGACGAGTGTAAAATGGTTGATGAATACAAGATAAAAAATGTGGGAAATTTTTTATTTCGTTTTTTTATTTTATTGCCAAATTCGGACATAAATTGTTCGTCAATCTGTAGTTAAGACTGCATGTTATTTTTGGAATGTGGTCAGCACTCTTTCTTTCCAAGTGAATATATTCCTTCGACCTAGGGAATGTAGGTTTCACGTAAGATAGCATGCCTCTTGGATTGTCTGTTATTTTGAGGGAATATTGAAGATTTATGATCTTGATTGATCAAACTGGACGTGGAAAAGACAGAACTTCTCAACAGGTACTTCTAAATGGTATGTTTCATTATTTACCCGATTATTGATCAATTCATTAATAGAGTGATCATGAGGAAAGCCATACTAATTTTAAGATTGGGTTTGGTTAACCAAAAGAAACCCTAAGTGTTAATTTGTTTTTCCTTTCTTTTTGGGTAACACTGAAGTTAATTCAAGAAAGTATTGAACCTATAAATATGCATGAATTTTTCCATCGAGTGTCCATAAGACACCTAAAGTAATCATGCATATAGATATTTTCACATTTATTACACCCATGAGTTGTGAATAAACTATGTATGAACCCCCTCTTAATGAGTTTTCAATGGATACTTATTATCCAAAATGAATGTAGATAGAGTCATGAATACAACGTACCTCGAATACAGTTCGTAAAAGTGGCCTCCCTCCGCCGTTGTTCAGATTAACATTGTCACATTTCCTGTTTGATTTTGAAAAAGTTCATCACTTCATTCGTTTCCTTAACTTCTAGTCAACATTCTATGTAGTTCATGAATTCTAAAATGTGTTAGCTTACTCCTCAAAAATAAGTTATTATGTTTTTTCATTAATCATTGAGGGGGGGGGAAAAAGAAATATACATTAGATTTTAAAATATCTCCATCCATACCCTCCTGTGGTGCATCCCAGCCAGGTACGAATCCAGATAAACCTTTGAGGAGGGGAATAAAAATTTATCAAGGGAAATATGAATCTTATAGGATCCAAGTAAATATTTCCATTTCTAAGAGGTCAATATAACAAGGTTTGATTCCATTCTGTTGCTCAAAAAGTTACAACAATCCTGAATTAAGTTCCTCACACAGACCGTCAAAGCGTCTCGATTCAGTCCTCTAAAACATAGCAATCCTTTGGCCCTCCTCCTCACGTTACCAAATACCCCCTATCTTTCATTCATTTTCAGTCATTCCATTTTGTGAAGTTGTAATTAAAACGAAAAGTAGGATTGTTTTTGTCCTTTTACATAGTTAACAGGTCAAAGATGGCTCCCATTGGGCCTAAAATTGGATTCATGCCATAAAAAGATCCTATTGAGATCCGTAATTACAAAGCAGGAAAAAGAAAAAAAAAAAAAAGAAAGAAAAAGAAAGAAAGAAGAAAGAAGAAAGAGGAAAGAAGAAAAGAAAAACTCACATGTTTATTATCACTGTGCCTGCGGTGGCCAGGCAGAAGAGCGCAGCTTGTTTCTCAAATTTGACATCATCCTGCAATAATATGCAAAAGTAAATAAGCAAAGAATAGATCATGATTTTCCCACACCATCCCAAAAAAAAGGCTCTCAAAATATCTGAAGAAGACTAATATAGTGGGGATTATTACCTCCCGCTCAGCTCCATCACTACCTTCCGTGTCAATGACGAGGATCGGAGAGCCATCCGTCGGTGATGTGCATTTTGCCACCCAAATACCCTGTGTGGTTTGAGACCTGAAATGAAAATTTTAATAGGACTGCTGTAACCAGGTGAAAACAGAAAAGTAAAACAGGGAAACTACGACCCCCAAAAGAGAAACTTGTGACTGGTTAGAATTTGCATTGAATTGATGTCACTAGAAAGGTGTTCATGTACTCACATTCCCTGGTTTTCATCCATCACTCGAAAGCTAGTTCCGAAGACATGATTCAAAATCGTACTCTTTCCTGCATGAATCAGAGCCTTGTAATATGCGTAGCAAAGCAAGCAAACGTATATACAATTGAAGCCAGAGGGGGAGAGAGAGATGTGTGAGCTTAACATCCTAATTAAACTTACCGGTACTTTGTACACCGATGATGGAAACTGCCCTAAGGGGAGACCTCTCACCGGCCAGTTTCAGACACCCCTCAATTCTCTTGTTGAATTTCCCGTTTCTATCTATGAGCAACGCAGGATCACAAGGCGATCCTGCGTTGCTGAAGCAAAGAAGAAATAATAATAAACAAAATAAAATAAAATAAAAAAGATTAGGTTTGATAATGCAAACTAAAACACGTGGCCCTTCCTTTAAGATCTACGCCTATTTCTTTTTCTCACTCACATGTACAGATTATCAAGTTAGGATTGCCTGAGAACTGGATATTTAAAAGAAAAGAAAACAAGAATTAATTCTTACCCATGTGTATGAGATGAGTACATCAACTCATCAGGAGTGAGGCTTTGGGAGAAAAGCTCTCTCTCTCTCTCTCTCTCGACCTCTCTCTCTCTCTCTCTCTCTCGATCTCGATTTTCAACTCTACACCTGAAGGGACTACTGGACGTGTATTTCTTCCCCCATCAAGTAGAGCGGCACGTTCTAACTGAGTTTCTTCAGGCTCGTTGAAGCGGAAGCATAGTCTAGAAAACTGTCAAATAGCCGGAAAAGTAAAGTCAGAAACATTTCTGGAATTGAACTGGAAAAAAAAAAAAAAAAAAGGAGAAGGAAAGAAAAGAAACACTGAAATCTTGTGTGCACAATTGAACTTAAAAATAGAAAAGAGAGAGAAAAGAAGAACCATTCTGCGGAGGCTGCCCAGTGCCACTGGCTAGTCTGATTTCTTTCATTTGAAACTGTATTGTGGTCGATTGGTTATATATTCTTTTTCTATTGATTTTCCTTTCTCTGCTTCCTAGAATTTTGGTTTCTTCGCTTTTCAAGATTTTCAAACATTCTTCTTTTTGCTGAGACTTTTTTTTTTTTGGCATTTAGTTTTTTACTTGCGTGTTTCTTTGCATGCTTAGTCTTTCTTTTTCTCTTCCTTTTTTCTTTGAATAAATGTCCAAAAAAATCACCAAACTATTTAAAATTGCATCTATTGCTCACGTAACCTTTTTTTTTTTTTTTGGATTAAAAAATGTCACTAATCTTGTTAAAACGTAGCTTTCAGGACACTCCGACAGCTTCAACTCCTTTGGTAACTGGATGACTGGCTATTGTAGGTTTTTAGGGACAAAAAAATTCAAAAATAATTGGAATCAATATTTTTTTCCCCACACAAAAACACCTCAAAACCAGGTCTAATACTTTTTTTACCAGACTTCAAAGGTGGAAAACGCGATTAACCCAAGGGAAAAACTCCAGCACCGTCACCTCCTTTTCAATTCTCACCACCCAACCGACCCCCTCCACTTCCTCTCATCTTTCCTCCTCCCCTTCTTCATTCTTCTTCGTCTTCTTGGGTCTGGAACTGGTATTGGAGGAAGTGGGTGGAAAAGGGCAAAGGGAGAGGAATTCTTCCTGCAGAGGCAAGTAGAGACCAAAGAAGCAGGAGAGTGGAGCAAACTAGCAATTGGCACTGGGTACTGGGACTATTGTTGTTGTTTTTAACTTTTCGTGGCTTTGTCAATCGGGCTCCCAAGAAAAGTACATACTACTAGTTCTAATGCTACTACTAGTCTACTGATGTCTATCTACATAATGTAAAAAAGACAAATGACAGGAAGAATGTCCAAACCGGAGATTCAACGAAGATGGAAGATGATAAGAAATTAACACAGGTTGCACCAAATAAAGTCTTAATTTGCTAATATTTTACTAACAACAGAAAGAATCATTAAATGAAGAAAAATTAAGAAAACAGAAAAGAATGCTGAGAAAAACACTCAAACAAAGCACTGATCCTAGGCAGTGGCTCGAGACGAGGACCCTACTCAGCAAATTGCAGGCCAAAAACGACTACAGTTGCAAGAAGAGAAAAGTATGACAAGCCCTTCAACAGCTCGCAGCAACCCAAAAGGCCTGTTTGGGAGAATTCGCACACCTACTTCCTCTGCGACTAGATCTGGTCATACAAGGGGGGAGGGGAGAAGGAAGTGGAAGGGAGAGGAGAAGGAAGTGGAAGGGAGGGGCTAAGGGTGTGCAGGCAGAAAGGAGATGGTAAATTTTGCGACAAAAATTTTTTGTGTCAATTATTTTTCGATATTTTTATATTTGAAAACCTACATTAGCAAGTGATGTGCTTATTTCCGGTTATTAAAAGAGTTGAACTGGCAGGAAGGACTTGAAAGATTCGGTTTAAAGAAATTGGTAACTTTTTGGCCAAAAAAAAATGTTGAGTGAGCAATCGGTGCAATTTGAAATAGTTTGGTGACTTTTTTGGTCATTTACTCTTTCTCTTTTATTTGATGAAACTTTTAGGGTTAGTTCTTGTCATTGTCAGTTGTCATTTTTTTTCTTTTTTTCTTGAAAAAATATTTTTTCCTGTATTCCTTTCCATATTATTTACATTTGTTAAAACTTCATTTTCTAGCTTCCATCTAGCTATTATTGTTTCCTTTTTGATATTTCTTTCACTTTATCTAATTTTGAATAACTATTTTTGAGATTTTAAATAATTAATGATTCAAGACTATTTATGGAAGCAAAGATACAATCTTTATAATAATAAGCAAAAACCCGTTTTTTTCCCTTTTTTGTGGGCTGCATGAGGGTTAATAAACAAAAAATATGTTTTTTATGTAATACGGCCTCGACAAGGGCATTTTTGGATTGTGATACAATCTTTTTGCTAACATCACTGGCATTACTAAAGGTTGGAAATGGTAAGGGGACTCTGTTAAATGTTTGATCATTCAAAGGGTGAGACTGTTATTTGGCCAAATTATAGGGTTTGATTGACAGTATGATCAAACTTCAAGGGAGGTAATTGTAATTAGAATTAATCTTATATACACTAATAGTGTATATCCAATCACCATTCGATGCATGATACATATACAAAATTTAGATTTCAAATTTAAATTGAAATTAATTGTAATGCATCTAAAGGTAATTAATTGGTTTGTTTGGTTTGTTTGTATATACAAGATTAATTCATATAATTAACTCAGAATTCTACCATATATTAATGCACGGAAGGGGAAGCTACAGTAGATTTGTTGTAATTTCACGATCTTTTTGGGATTTGCTTGGGGCTTTAGTCTCTTTTGGCGTTGTGGTAGTGGGTGGAGCCTTTTGCTTTTATAATTTTATTTAAAAGGAGCCTTCATTTTTTATTTTTTATTTTGCCTTTTGCTTTTATTCTTTACGAAGACAAAGTTTAAATCTTTTGCAAATATAGCGCTTGAACGACAGTTGTAATTGTGTCCAAATTTTGCAGGGGAGACAGATTTTGTATCGAATCACAATTGCAATTCGGTGATTTAACATATTGACCAAAGTAATTAATTTTATTTGGAGTTTGAAGAATTGTTAATTTTATTTAGCGTATGGACTAAAACATCCTTTTGCTAGAATATAGAAAAAGGGTCATGCGGGTTATTTTATTAAATGCTACGTGTAAGCACTAGAGTAATGGGGTCTAGTAGAAGCTTAGTAGTTGGAGAGCGGTACATATGTATGTATGTATGTATTATGTATGTATGTGTATATGTATGTATGCATATACACACACATATATATATGTATCTATGTATATATGCGTATGTATGCATATATGTATATAAGGGTTAAAATTGTCCTTCTATTCTACATAACCAATGCAACTATATGACTGGATGCCCTTCCAATACCCTACCTTATCATAGCATATGTATTTCTCTCAGATTTGGATGGTAGCCCTCCACCTGTTGTGCTGAAGAAAATATTCACCTCTTAGATAGTCACTCATGCAAGATAAGATAACAAAGGGACCGGAAAAAGAAAACATAATAATAAATGAAAGAATCAGTATCCTGTGAATCAAGAACTTAGCCATGTAGACAAGAGGAGAGGGATCGAATTCTTGGAAGGAAGTAGAAATGGTGAGAGATGATGTCAAGAAGGGTTTATGATGGAGAATGGGTTTGTATGCAGTATATAATCCGTGGATTGGAAAGTTTTGGGTGGTTTCAAATATTTGGGATAATCTAAAAATTAAATAAAAATTTTGGAACTATATGTGATATATTGTAAATGAATCTGATTAAATTAAAAATATTGTTCTTTCTCAATTTTGAGTCCAAATACAATTACTGGACAAGGTAACTGAAAAAATTGACTTTATATATGTGTGTGTATCATTTAAGTACTTATTAATGAGACAATTAAATACCAATTTTTAAAGATTCACCAATTTTTATAGGTAAGCAATTAGCATAACATAATTATGTGGTTTTAAAGTTTTTTGAATCTAATTTCTAATGCAACAAATAGCAGAATTTTCTATACAAAATTATGATTAAATTATTAAAATTTTTATCATAATATCTTTAAATGATAGGATCGTATCAAAATCGGATCGAAATCGAAAGCCATAATTCGATTCTTACGATCCCACGATCCGGATCGCGATCCTGATAACTAAGGTTTCACTAGACTTCTATTATCAAAAGATGCAAGTTGTTAGTTTAGGTGCATACATGGAAAAAAAAGGTCCAAAATTTCATTGACAATGTGAAGACACAGTTAATTTTGGCTGTTATTCAATTGATTTCTCAAGGGCCCAAATTCACAACCCTTTTGTAAGGAAACATTTCATACTTCTTTTCTTTTCTTTTAAATTTTAATTAGTGTCAATAAAGATTAAGACAGTTTTAAACAGCAAGGCATCTAAATTAATATGGAAATTAAGGAATGCACCTACTAGCTGTAAAACTACTCCGTTTCTTTTAAATAGCTACACCAGAAAAAAAAAATGTAGAAAAAGTAGAATAAACTCTCATGATGTTGAAAGGGCTTCCAAATAGGTTTTTAAAATTGGGATTCTACCTTGGATCATTTTTTACTTTGCAGGATTGGATCATAAGATTGGATCGTCGGATCGATCGATTCTACAAAAACCGTAAAAAATAATCTTACTAGTAATTTTGATATTTGCAATTCACATATACAGCAATAAATAATGCAACTCATGTACAATCAATATAATCGTATTATTAATTGAGGTTAAAATCATATTATCTAAAATATTTGGGATAATCTAAAAATTAAATAAAAATTTTGGAACTACATGTGACATATTGTGAATGAATCTGATTAAATTAAAAATATTGTTCTTTCTCAATTCTGAGTCCAAATGCAATTACTGGACAAGGTCGCTGAAAAAATTGACTTTATATATGTGTGTGTATCATTTAAGTATTTATTAATGAGACAATTAAATACCAATTTTTAAAGATTCACCAATTTTTATAGGTAAGGAATTAGCATAACATAATTATGTGGTTTTAAAGTTTTTTGAATCTAATTTCTAATGCAACAAATAGTAGAATTTTCTATACAAAATTATGATCAAATTATTAAAATTTTTATCATAATATCTTTAAATGGTAGGATCGTATCAAAATCAGATCGAAATCGAAAACCATAATCCGAATCGTGGATCATAAGATCCCACGATCTGGATTGCGATCCTGACAACTAAGCTTCCAATGCTATTTCCGCTCCCACTTAAAACAATCATATGATTTTCTAAAAAATAATAATATTAAAACGAGGAGAGTTTGTTGATGTTTTTTATTAACTGCAGTAATACTTGAACTATTTCTTTGTTTGAATACGAGACTTCCATTTACCTTTGTCCACGTTTCTTTCCCATTCCTCAAATGCTGAGAGATGGTATTAAGAAGGCATATGCTTAATGGAGGGAAAAAAAAATGCATTTACTTACTGGTTTCCAAAATGCTGGAAGTTATGGATTATTTCACAAGACTTCACATAAAAATAACTTACAGCATATTAGGTGAATCTAAAGACTTTGTTATGGATGTCCAATTATCAAAGACTTTACCTCAGACAATGTACAGCACACTGATTAGGTGGTCATCCAAGAAATACAATGCATGGTCTGATTTTGACTGCTGTCGATTCGAGGTATTTCAAGATTTCCACTATTTGTTTACCTACAAATTGCCCGGAGAAAATGCCGCTGATTTTGTGCCTTTTGCTAGCTTCTGTGTTGCTTTGCCTTTTTTATAAAGTTTCAAATTTAATAATTGAAAAGATCTACCTTTTTCTTTCGAATAAAAGTAGCTTTGCTCCAGTGAAAGAAAAAGGAAGAAAGAGCACTTATGGCTGAGGAGTCGGTGTGTATTGACTGACATCATGACAACCTGTTATTCAATTCAATTCTCTTAGGATCTAATTAGTTTAAAAAGATACTGCTGGAAAAAAAAATCTTAACAAGTTACTTCGTATACTTATGGAGATCTGAGAACGAACCAAATTCTTTTGATCACTTTAAACGTTGATAGACAAAAAGATTACTTTTAAAATATGTAATGGGGTTTCGAAAATAATTCAGATGGTCAGGTGAGATTTGACCCGAAGCCAAATATTAATTCGCAGCTAAGGCTGAAAGTATGCAAGAATTGAATGCATAATCTAATTTTGTAAAACACTAAACCTCCTAACTAGGTGTTCTAAAGATTATTGTTAACAGAGGTGTTTTCCCAATTGGGCACTGATGATGAAATCGTATTTTGGATCCACCTGTGGGAAATTTGAGCATCTACGACAGAGAAAGTTATAGTGCTTATGATATTGTTCATATTGAGGCTTTAAGTCTATAAAAGAGGGAAAGTAAAAGGCAAAGGTAGGGTTGGCCACGGTTCCAAAATCGCCAATTCCGATTTAAAAACCAACGGTTTCAGTTCTATTGAAAGGTGGAACCTGAACCGACCCTTATAGGGACGGTTATGGTTACGGTTCTTGAACCCCCGGTTCTGGTTCAATTATGGTTTTGATTTCTTCCGATTCCGGTTTCAATTCCAGTTTCGGTTCTTCTAGTTACATATAAATACTTATATTATAAAATTAATTTTAAGTAAATGTAACAACTAATGTTGAAAAAATTATGAATTTTATTGTACTATCATGTGGCAAGGAAAAATAAAGAATACAAATTTTATGAAAAAATACCTCAACTTATATTGAATGCTTTAAATGAAATAAGAAGATTTATAATCTAATTTAATACTTGGATTAGTTTAATACTTTTATGTCGACTGCTTTAAATACCTGAACTTAATTTTTTGAGATTTTATCATAGTGACTAGTCAAACTCAAAGTATCATCAAATGCTAGTTTAATATTTTGATTAGTTTAACTTTAACACGCTGATTAAATTAGATTTAGACCTAAATTATTTATTGTATCTGGAATTATTAATAAATTTGGATAATAGGTTGTTGGACTAAAACTGAGATAGTTTGATATTAGGTGTTGGTTATTGAAATTGAATTCTAAATTGAATCAAAAAAGCCTAACAACTCAAGATATAAATGTATTTTAGACGGTTTGAACGAGTCTTGAACCGTCGGTTCCAGTTCTAATTCAAATTTTTCGTGAATCTAAATCTAAACATTTAGTCACGGTTTTGGTTTTGGTTCCAATTTTTCAATTCCGGTTTTGGTGTACGTTCAATAAACCGCCGGTCCAATTTCGATTCAAATCTGAACCGTAGTCACTCCCAGGCAAAGGTAAGAAAGGGAGATGTATACGTTTAATCACAAGGTATAGCATTCACTGCATAAATTATAGGTGGGGAAAAATGAGAGACGAAGACTCCAAGTCTTCCATCGATATGATGAAGCCAAAAAGCATAAATGAAGGGGACAAAAATCCCCTATCGAATCGTTGTCTTTTTCATCAGCAAGTGCAAGGCGTGGCTGGGAAGTTTCATATTTTCTCGTGTAATCGATGATTAAGTGCGGAAGTCCACAGACTTGGAAAGTCTTCCAAGGCGTTTTCAGGGACTGTATACAGTCCACGGTTGATGATAATGAAAGAAGCAGCAGTGAGGGCGACAAGTTCAGGCATTACAGCGTAATTTTATTGGTCATGGACCATGATGGATGGGGCTGGTGGGATCGGAAAAGCTAAGCGGCTGTTGGGTTTATAACTCATCATGCATTGGTCTCTCGGCTTGTATTGTATGGCTAAATTTCACTTTGCACTCTTTGATTATATCAAAAATTTTCTTTTAGCTCCTAAACTTTTAAAATTTAAAGTGAAACACTTTATTTCCTAAAATATAAAATCTTTTCCATTTCAGTGTGAAATTAAAAGTATAAAATGAGTTTCACTTTAATCCCAAAAATACAAAATCTCTTTCACTTCAATTTTTTTAAATATAAAATTTGCCTCATTTAAATATAAAACTAGTTTATCCCCCGTGCATTAGGACAGAATCATTTTGATATTCAATGGAAAATTTAAATTGAAAACTCAAGTACTTGTTTAAGTAAATAGAATAAGGAATCTAACTACCAACAAGAAATATTTAAAATAATAAAAGGATATACCATATTTAGAATCCGAATTTGAAATAAAGTTTAGACCAGAATGTTGAATTAGAAATAGAAAATTTTGAATTAAAGATCGTGATCATTTGATTTAAGATGACAATGATAACAAATAATTAAATCAAAACTGAATTTAAATGTATCCCCCTCACATTCTGTCTAAAATGGGGGGAATAAAATAAAACCCACCATCACACCTGCCCTGCTGTACACCCACCCCATGACTCCCCCCACAAGATGGGTGTCCACAGTCATCCGCCCTCGTTACATCCCTAAATATGGATGGATAGATGAGATTAGATTATAAAAACTGTTTTTTAGATTCTACATTTTAAAAATTGAAAAATTGAGAAAAGTTAGAAGAAAAAGAAAAGAAGCAACGGTGAGAATTGAAAATAGAGAAAGAAAACAAATTAACATGGAAAAAATTAAAAGAAAATAGAGAAGAATTGTTGAGTGAAACTTGGAGAAATTAGTGAAAAAATTGTCAAAAACATTATTGTGAGAAAAAAAAAAGAATAAAGACAAAGAGAGAGAGAGAAGAGTGTTTGAGTGAAACTTGAATAGAGTAATAGCAAGATATTATTAAAAAAAAATGAAGAAAAATAAAGGTAATAGGAGAGAGAAAATTAGAAATTTCTAAAACGCGTCAGTGATGACAGAACGAGTATAGAAAATTCATTATATCAAATAGCCACATAAGAAAGAGATGAGAATGAAGAAATAGGTATGAAAGTACGACTTTATATATATATATATATATATATATATATATATATGCATGTATGTATGTATGATTTGCCTCATTTTTGTCAATGATTTTATGTAAGTGGAATAAATTTTATAGCTTAGATTTGATCCTTTAAGCTTGAAACCCAACCCAAATGAGCCCAAGCACTCTCGCCCCAGAAAGGAGACAGGCTCGATATCTTGAACTCAAATCATGGTATGTTTACTCTACCCCTCGTTTGGTACGGTGAAAAGATCTAAAACGGAAATATATTTCCACTTAGAATTTTTTTTCAGCCAAAATGTATAGGATAAAATTTATCATTCTAGTGTTTGGTAACCAAATCAGAATGAATGTTAATTTTTTTTTCCCATATTTGATATAATCATATTGAGAAGTCAGAATGGAATGAAAAAAATTACTATATTGACTTAATTGCCCCTATATATAATATTCTATACATATTTTGATATAGAGACAAATGAATTGTTAATTAATAAATAACTTTTTAATAGCATAAAATCACAATAACTTATTAAGTGAGAACATAACTTTTTAATAGCATATAATTACAATAGGTGAATACTAATTGTAATACAATTATAATAGGTGAATACGAGTTGTAATTAAATTAAATTTTTAAATTACATGTATATTGAATCTCATGTATTTTTCATGCATGTTAAATCCATCATTCATGCACGTTAAATTCTTTGCCTTTGATTTGCTTCTGAATGGTTTTAAGAACTATTTGTAAATAGAAAAATATAATTATCCCTTAACAGATAGTCTAGTGGGTTTACTCTTTTCTTTTTTTCTAATTTTTTAAACTTTGTATGACTGTATTTTGGCATGTTATTGTTTGTTTGAATTAAGAAATGTTATCATATAATCCAATATTATGAATAAAAATATATTAAAAATGTCAATTGAATATTTTATTTCAAAATAAAAAGAAACAAAAGTCATTAAATAGAATTAATATTATTCCTAAGTAAAAAAAATAATAGACTTATTAACTAAACTCACAAAATAGACCTAATATTTGGCAAAGTAAATGACAAATTAATATATATGAAAAATAAATATGTACACAGGAAATAGAGATATAGAATATAGAATAGTAATCTTGACTCCTATAATTTAGATATTTCTTAGATAGAGTAGGAATGGTCTTTCTCTAAATTTTTGTGAGGAATGAGATTTCAAGAAAAAGTTGGAATAAATTTTCTACAGGGAAAGGGTCATACTAAACACTAAAATAGAATGAAAAATTTGAAAAAGTCTTTCCATTCTAAATCTTTTCAACGTATCAAACGAGGGATAAAAGTGAATTGCCAAAAAGGTCATCAAACTATTCAATATGGCATGTGTTCGTCACCAAACCTTTTTTGTGATCTCAAAAGTCACTAAATTGGCAAAAATAAATACCGAGATCATTTTGTCAAATTCTACTAGTAAAACAATCAGTCGAATAAAAAGCAAACCTCCCCAAATAATTTTGCATGGGCAAAAATGTCTAGAAACAAAATTGGTAGACCCCTCTCCTTAAAACCCGTACGAATTGAATGGCCCTAAAAGTACCTCGCTCCCTTCAATGGCATAGTAAAATAGAAGTCCGTTTTGCAACAAAAGTGTACTCCACCAATCATTACTCCCTATTGGCCATTCTTTTCACCAACCACCCACCTCACCTTCTTTCTCCTCTCCTCCCCATAATCCCAACCTAAAGCTAAAGTACTTCTTCTCCTCACTTTCACCTCAGCTTTAACCAAAGTACTTTTTCTCCTCACTTTCACCTTCCATTTCTCTTGTCTCCACCGTCGAGGATGATGAATTCTTCTGCCCAAGAGGGTCCATTGTGGAAAGGTATACTCCTGTCCACTGAGAGATGGCATTAAGAAGGCTTGACAATGGAGAAAAAATGCGTATACTTAATGGTTTCCAAAATGTTGAAAGTTAAGGGTTATTTCACAAGACTATGCATGAAAATAATTTTCAGCATATCAGATGAATACAGAGGCTTTGTTATAGATGTCCAATTATCAAGAAGACTTTACCTCAAATAATGATCAGCACCATAGGTGCATATGCAACAAATACAATACATGGTCTGATTTTGATTGCCTTGATTGCAAAAGTCGATACGAGGTATTGCAAGATTTCCACTATTGGCTCACCTAACAAATTGCCCGGAGCAAATATGTCTTTTGCGTGTTTCCGTATTGCTTTGCCTCTATTAGAGTCAGAATAAACCGAAAAATGAGTATGACTTGAATCAATGTGCAGGCCTCTTTCTTGTTAGTGAAATCTTAGTCCCACATCCTAATAAAGCCCGAAAAGGAAAAGAAAAAAATATTCAAGCCCCTCTCATACCTCGAAAATGTTGATGCAGGTCCTCATAATAGTGAGACGCAAGTAAGAGGACACTCTTGTCCATACTAGTTCATTGGCGAGAATTCTGATTTAAAGTTTTAAACATAGCTTTTCCTTAATGAATTCATTTCGAGAAAGACTTGATATCAGGAGGATTCCAAACAAATAGTTGTTTCTCACTTACGGCTGTCAAAGACTCAATGTGCTAGAAGCAGTGATGGGTTGGATGGTATTGGAGGAGAAAAGAGATCCTGAACCAACCTCTCATTTATACGCCCCCGGGGAGAGGGGGAAGAGAGAGAGAAAGGAAAGGACTCGACGTCTCCAGGACTTATAGTAGTTGCGTAAAAGACAAATCGACTTGTTCCTAATTTGAATTAGTATTTCAAGCACCCTGGTACAACAATCCTCTGAAAAGAAGCATTTCATATTTGTTACACATGCCTTTACATATTAAAGGACTTCTAAATAATATGAAAATGCTCTTGAGAGTTTCAAAACCACTTTAGAAACGATAGCGCCAGAAAATAGGGGGAAAAAAAAAAGGGAAAATGTACAAGAAGCTTCGTGATGTTGAGAGGGCTTCCAATGCTCAACATTTATTTTTATTGTTACCATTATATATATAATATTTCGGCTTCCTCTAAGAACGACGGAAAAATGCACAGAAGAAGACGTATCAAAACGAAGGGGGTTCTGCTAATGGGGATGATCCTTTAAAGTATTTGTAAAAATTTTTTAGTGCATATCTTGATTGGTATATGTTCCTGTGGGATAAAAAAGATCAATAGAAGATGCATTTCAAATTATTTTTAAAAAGAACATCTCTGAAAAATGGGTCCAAACAAACAAGCTGTTTTCATGCAAGAATTCCATTATCCTTTCTCCATTTTCGTTTGGGCATTTCTCATCGCAAAATCAATTAATCCGCCGGGTCTCTTGATCTTCTCTCTCTTCACACCTACCCACATATACAACATCGATCATCCTTAAAAAGAATTAATTCAGCCCAGTTCAACTGCCGTATATCAACATATTACTTTAGTAAACTACTGTTTTTTTCCTTTTCCCCCTCTTTTTCTCCTTCAGCATTTTTGTTAGGCAAGAGATCACTTTCAAGTCTTGGCACATTTTACCACGTTTGTGGATTTTATTGGACGTCTAATGTGTCATAAATAGCCGGGCCGAAACTAAGTCCCCTCCCTTGTGTTTTCATAGAATTTAATTAGTCTAAAAGGACGGCGCAGGAATGAAAAAATCTGGATAGCTTACTCGGTAGATTTGTGGAGATCTGAATAGGAACCAAATTCTTTAACTTTAAATCAAACCCATACACCCGTTGTGAAGATAAATATTAATTCGCAGCTTTGCCTAAAGCCATGCAAGAATTGAATGGGTTGTGTGTGTTTTCTGCTTACTTTGCCAACTGTTTTCGAGGTGCCACAGGATTTCAACATGTAATTAATTATTTTGGTTTCCAATATCTGGTCTTTTTGCCAAATTGATTTCTAATGTCCAAAACGAATGTAGTCCTCAAAGTTTTTATTTTTGAATAGATTTAGAAGAAATGACCGAAATTCAACCACTCGCTAATGGTTAAAATCAAGTTTCAGTTAATCATCTATTTTAACTTTGCATTTTTGGTTCCCTAAGTTTGGAGTGTGAATCATTATAGTCCCTTAAATTTCAAATGTTCATGTTGAGGGTTTTAGGATGAATGGCATCAATTGGTGAATTTCCAAGAAATCATTTGGCTTAAGATGATTTAAAGTTTTCAAGGGGAAAAAAAACTTTTAAAGGGAATTTGGTACGCACAGCTTTATCCATGAAAGAAAGGGAGAAACAGCAAGTGGGGGGCAAATTCTTGGGCTTTAGCACAACCCACAAATCCACAGCAATTTCGGCCTGACTCATTGGCTGAAGCTGACAATCGTATTGTCCACTAGCAGCCTGTGACGTTTTCCGGACCAGTTACCTATTGAAGCCCATCGATCGACAGTCCCATGAATTATGAACTCTGTGCTATTTCTTTGAGTAATTTTTTGAAGGACTTTACCGACAAACTCTCTCTCTCTCTTTTTTTTTTTTTTTGTGGATAATAACTTAATTGAGTAGTTTTCTCTTTTTCTGGATTAGACTTTTGCCGTATGCAAAGCTTTGTTTCGATCCAACAATGACTATTACAATCTACACACACTTAAGTTGTTTGTTCATCGATCTGTTTAACTTTTGTTTCTTGTTTTAATTATTAGATAATAATAAAGTTCACATACATATTGCCAATCCATTTCTGAGCTGTTTCCTAAGCGAGTGAAGGTGAACCGGCAATGAAAGGAAAAGCAAACTTGAGCAGCCTGAGTGATCAGGCTTCATTCGGTTTTCTCTTTCCTCTGTTTTGCCAAAATGAAAGCCCTTCTGATACAAACCTCGGCTCTACTGGACCCGCAAGTTTAGATAAATGGCTCTTTTTTCAGCGGGCTCCATTGATAACACTAGGGAAAAAATTCATACCACATTTTCTTGAAGATTTATCACTCCATACGTTCCCGCTACCCTCCTATCTTGTCAAATCAGGCTATCAGAAGATTTATGATGCATTTTACGAAAATGGTAGCAAAATCTTGGATGAGGCTGAGAAGTATGGGATCAAGAGAGATGAAGCCTGCCATAACTTGGTTTTTCTTGCAGGGTTCAACACTTGTGGCGGTCTCAAAGTCCTTTTCCCAGCTTTGATCAAGTGGGTTGGCACAGCAGGAAAGGATTTACAATGCCGACTTGCTGATGAAATCAGGGCCATTGTCAAGGAAGAAGGCGGGGTGACTTTATTCGAGGTATTGAGAAGAATTGAACCTCCAGTGCCCTTCCAGTATGGAAAAGCCAGGGAAAAAATCATGGTCATTAGCCATGATGCATCTTTTTTTTATCAAAAAAGGTGAGATGGTTTTTGGTTATCAATCATTTGCAACAAAAGATCCTAGAATATTTGTGGATGCTGAAGAAATTGTTGGGGATCGATTCATCGGTGAAGGTGAGAAATTGATTAAGTATGTTTACAGCTGGTCTAATGGAAGAGAGACTGATCCTCCAACTGTGGATGATAAACAATGCCCAGGAAAAGACTTGGTGGTGCTTTTGGCTAGGCTAATATTGGTGGAATTTTTTTCTCAAGTATGATACTTTCACAGTTGAGTTTGCCCCATCTCTCAAGTCACTGACCAAGGCCAGTTGATAATTTAAGTTTGATTGTTTTATTTTTCACTTTTTGCTCTATTTACTAGTAATAATGTTTTTAACATATCCATAATGTCATGTTTAGGAGTTTGTCCAACAAATAATCATTGGACATTGATTATTGAGAGATGTTCCTAGTTTCATCTAGTATACTAAAAAGGTTAATGTTAGTAGGAAATATAATTATGTGGCAATTATGTGTGCCTGATTAACTGGCACACTACCCTTTGCCATCGGGCCATATTAACTAGACTAGAAGAAATCCTGCATGAAATACTAAATGGCAGAAATTATATAATGCAAAACCCCTTGTTTTCTTTTTTCAATTTTTATCTGGTTGTATCCAAATCCCAGTTACAAACTAGATCGATCATATATTCTGAAGGAATTTCAATTTTACTCACATAAAAAAAATTAAAATACCAATTCTATAAACTTAAACATCTCTACAGTCTAGAGAGAGTTAAACGGAGGAAAGGAGCCCCGCATTCTCCGATATTTTAAGATATCATCTGGATCATTTTGCCTTTCTTTTTCTTTTTCTATTTAAAAAATAATCTTTGACCCTAGAGGTTCCAAATAACCGGTACCAATCTACCAGTGGAGTTCTACCCAAGAGGGAATTTTGAAAAAAAAAAATTCCTTTAATAGTGGACCTATCTAGCTAGAAAAATTCTTCGAATCGTTCCTGGAACCATTGAGTTATTTTTCTGCAGAGGTGAAGGTCATTCTTTTTTCTTTTTTTTTTTTGTTGACAAAACGATATTCATTTCATTGATAAAACTGGTTCTGTACGTTGTACAACCCTGTGTAATTACATCTTGGGTTGGGTCAATACCCACCATTTGCAAGAAAACTTCTTGTATTGATCACTGCAGCTGAGCTAGCCACAGTGGGAAGCAAAATGATGCCACTCAACATCATGTGTCAAGTGCATAGCAAACTCAGCTAATAATCCTCTGTCAAGAGAAGTGGGGAGATTGTAGCTATTCACTGTATATGGTTTGGAAGTGACTCTAATTTTCTAGTCATTCGGTGAACTAAACTTTGAAAAATGTGTGATTTCAGACTCAGAATCTGATGCAGATCATCAATATATATAGCACTTTTTAAGGATGTTTTAATTTATCACTTTGTACAGCGTTGGTTATCAAAAACTTAGAGGTTTTTAACATAAGGGTACAGAATAGGACGCTATCATGTTATTAACCATGCAAATTGACAAGTCCAAAATAAATCAATAAATAAACTATTTCTAACTTTTAGTGAAGAATTTAGATTTATAAAATATGGACCAAATTCATTGTTTTCCCTCCTCAGTTTTTTTTTTTTTCCGTAAGAATTTTTTTCAAAATCAAATGTAACTGGTTAAAACATAAAATTCGTAAATTGACCTTCTTTGTCATTTTCTTTGTTTGTTCTAGCAAATTCATCCAAGCCCTGGGCCAATCATCTTGGGACTTGAACTCAAAAATGCTAAAAGACACCAACCCACGACGTCGTTTTCCAGGTCCTATGCTATCTCCCTCTCCAGCCCAAATGCACGTGGCACCATGCAAGTGCCCAAATCTGATAGCAGTCTCCCAACTGTCAGTCCTGAATTCCGCCGTCTCCTCAGCTCTTCACTTCAGCTCTTCTTCCTTCACTATTTTGTTGCTGCCAAGTACCAGTCTTCATCCCAAGAATCAGTAGTATTATCTTGGGAAATTTTGTTTCTATTCAAGGGGCCAGGGAGGGAAGGAGCACCAACTGGCAGTGTAACAACTCTGAACAAAAACATAGGATTTGATATGAATTCCTAACAAGAAACTAGAGCGGTGGTAAGAAAATGCAGGGCTTGGCTGTTCAGGTCCCCCAAGTAAAGGGACGAATTATAAGAAGAAAAGAAAGCTTCCCTTCAGCCCCTTTCTTGGTTCTTTGCCTTGTTCTCCAAGAGGGCTTATTTCACCAGCTTCTTCGTCGTCGTCATCGTCGCCGTTACCTTCGCTGAGTAAGTTCTTATTAGCTAGTTCATAGCCTTCTTGATTGGATTTTTTTCTGTTTTGACCAATAAGTTCAAGAAAGACTGTTGAGTCTTTTTAACTGGTGAAGCTGATTTGATTGAATTTTAAGTGGGACTGTTGATACTTGGACTAATGATTTGGAATGGGAATTTTCTGGGGTTTTTCAATTTGGAGTACATCTCTGCCTAGTGCGGTTATCATTCAAATGTGCTAGTTTTACTGTTGGGATGGAGTAAGCTGGTCTTTTAGGATACAACGGTTTGTTTTCCCTTGTGCATATGTGGCGTGCATTTGAACTCGCGGGTCAAAAAGTATTTGCCTCCAAAAGTTTTGAAAAACATTTATGATTTAGCCCCTCAAATTCAATTTTCTGTTTTTGTCACTGAATCTGGCAAATTAGCCACAGCTAAACCATGCATGCTCCTTCCTGTACGTGCACCTTTCAGCATAGAGGCCGCGGCGGACTCTAGACTTTGGCTGGGCTGTGGATTCTCTTTCCTCACTGCTGCAATGATCGCCATTGTGGAAGCGCTGAATGCTGCAGCGCCAACAGCTGTTCCCGGTCCAGGTGCCAAAATCATTAGAGCCACGCTCAGGGTAGCAGTCAAAAGAGGCGCACTAATCTCCAGAGCTCTTTTCCAAAAAAATCGTCGGTCTCCCTATTTGGTAACAGGGAAAAAGGGAAAATCAATCCACTTATCATATGATTTATCAAGCGACCTTTTGCCAAAGATATCTGTATACATTTGGGAGGGAAGAATTATGGGTTCTTACAAGCTTCAATGATTAAAAGAAAAAATATTAACAAACTTAATTCGCATTGGTATAAACACAAAAGGTGTGTGTATGTTTTAAGAAAACAATATGTTGTTTTTGTCAAACTGCACAAATTAACCGCAGGAGACGAGAGATATGAAATGCATCCATCAAATGGTACATAATAGCTTTTAGTAAAGTATCTACGAACAAAATAGGGGTTTAGTTGATTTGTGTTATTGAAATACATATGTCATCCAAGCAAAACCAATTACAAAGTCTAGATCACGAGTATAGAAGTGATGCAACTCTCTGTAAATGTCGTCTCTACGTACGCTACTTGTGTCTAACTAGCAACACCAGACAAAAGTTTTCTTCTTTACCTTTTTCTTTTCAAGTATTTCATTAAATGCTCGAATCTTTTGGATGAAGGTGTCCATTTCTGACTCTAGTTTGGCAATTAGTTTGCTTCCCAAATTCCACTTTGCTCGCCTGATTGTAGCATCTGCAGAAGACAAAATTATGATTGTAATTCGAGAAGAAATTACTTGCTTAGGTCTCCCCTGTCCCCAGCCAGTTAGGAGTAATGAATTTCTTGGAGTGGTTATAACTCTTGGCCTAACACAGAATTAGTCAGCAAATATTATTAGCACACTCCTCAATCTTCTTCCTAATTATATTTAGTAAAATAAAATTTTCAACTTTGAGATACGTTTTTAATAGTTATACCGCAACCAAAGTTCATGTTCTTACCTTTTTCAAAAAATAAAAAAAAAAAGTTTTGTTTTAATTTCCCTGTCAAAGAACATTGTAGACCAAATCATGTGCCAATGTGGTTTTCTTTTCCCCTTTTTTAACCTCCTCCAGAGTTATGTAAACCCAAAAAAAGAAAAGAAAAAAAAACAGAGAATAGCTAATTCTATACACAGTGGATATCAAATTTGTGTCATGATTTGTATAGAGTAAAAGGTTAGTAAACTCATATTGCAGTCCAAATCTACAAATATTGTTGACATTAATGTGTGACTTACTATTCCATGGAGCAGTAGAATTAAGAGTAATAAATTGGATCTGCACTAAAGTGCAAGTAGAGGTTAACCCCTTTATTAAACTCTGAAAGATTAGTCATATCTGAATTAATTATAATCAAATGGTGCATTTAGAATATTTTCACAATTCAAGTAAAGTAACAAACAAAGGAATCATGAAAATTAGAAGGTTTCATATCTCATGTGCCTTTAGATTTTATGATGGACACTAACCATCTATCACCAGTACCTTTGAGCTGATTCCGGAATTCTTCGATTAACCTGGTCTTCATCTTGTTCAAGCTATTATTCTTACCAATCTCATTTTCAACCGCTGCTTTCTGGAAACTTTGTAGAGCTGCATCAAACATGTGTTCCACGACAGAACGGTAGGCTGGCTCAATCTCCTGACAGATTTCAAAGTACAAACTAATGAATAACAGCTGCTGAGTTAATTTAAGCTGCTCTTATAATTTCCTAAAAATGATTAGGTAATTAAAGGTGATAAATGACCTAAAGTTTTATCTACAAACCAATTGGCAACAAACAAGACTAGCCAAAGATCCTACTAGTTTAGCTGCAAATCCTACGGAAATCAATACCCCGTAGGGTCTCACGGGTGAGTTGGTATCAACAAAAGTCCGGGACTGACTTGTGAAGTTGAAAACACGATTGAATGGGACCTTAGAACCCTCAAAACCGAGGGCTTGTGGACTTTGAGGTACAGATCGTAGAACCCTCAAAACCGATACAGAAAGGGCCAAGTCACAGGTGATACATAAACCAAGGCTGAGCTCTATAACGAAGAACTCGAGGATCCATTTCAACGTCAATTAGCACTGAGTGAAGAAACATGAATGGATCAGTATGTCGTATATCTAGATACGTTTCAAGGCCAACTTTTGTTTTTACTGGAAGGTTGCATTTTAAAATTAGTAATACGTCAGCGCCTTGAACTTTTGATCAAGCCTGTTAAGTCATGATTGAATGTAAAACCTTACATATCAGGCGACTGTCTACAAAGGAACTAGGCTGGACTGCGGAGTAACAAAATAGGATACTACGTATATAATAGTCTGATAGCTTACCTGCAATATCTTTTCAATCAGTCGCGCCTTGCTTGCATCCCTTTTAGTTTTATCATAAAATTCAGCACCTTTATCATACCTAGAAGATAACAAGCATAATCAGTAACCATTCCTACGATAGTCATAGCTCTGCATTTCTCGTAAAACATTTAATGAAAACTATTTCAAAGATTTCGAAAAACTGGCCAGTTTGTTGTACATTTTTGGTCCTAAAAAATTTGGATGGTCTCGATTTTGTTCACCACCACTGCCAGTGCAAGCCCCTCGGTTGGTTTTTCAGGTATCTCATATTTTATCAAGGCTATCACAAAAAAGATAAATTATAGATATCACTAATTATGAGGTAGTGGTTTCAGTAGATATTTCAAAATTATTTGCAAAAAACAAGCAATGAGAAGACATAATAATATTTCACTGATACTAAAAACTGGGATGTCGAGGAATAATAATGCGATACACTCACATGTTCAAATAAGTCTCGAAAACTGGATTGACTTTATCTCCGAAGCCTTGTACGATTTCACGAGACTCTGCAGCCTTCTTTATTTTATTCCAACGCTGGATTTCTTTGCAGGCGTTAGGAATATGATCAGGATTATCAATTCTACCATTCTAAATGCAAGACCGATGAGCTGTTACCTGATCCTTGCGAAAACCCTGATACTTCTCCTCGGCAACCGCATTACAGAATACTTCAGCAATCATCATCTACCGGTTAAAAGAAAAATAATAAAAAGCTGAACATGCAAGAATTTTATGAAGCATTAGAAGTTGTTACAGTAAAGATTTGACTATGTGCATTAAGAATTTTATGCACTGTTGACATGGCAATGACACATTATATAATGGGATAGAGGGACTGTGCAGAGTATATCCTGATAATGGGATTTTAGGGTTTTACTATTTGTCGTGGTAAGTCCAGGTCCCTGTCCTTTCGAATCAGACTCCAGATGTTTTTTGTAAAATCAGGAAATCCTGAAGTTGCCATCCTCTTCTTAGCAAGTTCATCGGATGTGGTACATTTCATAATCAGCTCTTTAAGGGAAGGCACCTTTACAATGGAAAACGCAAACGTTAAGGATTGACTAAAGTTTGACATAATATGTCTATTTGGGTTTTTAATGTCTGAATATAATTTTCATAATCCAAATGCCAAACAGAGTGAGCTATGTCAAAGCATGGGTACCTCGGCAATGAACTTCTCCTTCTCGAACTGAAAATGTGGCATTGCCACCACCTTAATCTGAGAAATCACCGACAGGGAAGATGTTTGCTTATGCCCATTAATCAAGAAGGATAAATGCGCCCAACCAAAAAAGGAAAAAAAAAAAAAAAGGGAATAAAGGTCGACAAGAAGAATGCAGCATGATTAAATAAGTTCTTTTTTTTTTTTTTAATAACAAAAGAGTTCAATAGAACATGATAAAGCTCGTGATCTTTAGTTTCTCTTTTTTTTTTTCTGGTTATAAAGTCTATTTCTCTGATTTTATGAAAATAGATATGTCGTCTGCTATCTTAACTTAATTTAAGAGGGGTTTTCGAAATGACAATCACTAAAAATTGATATATCAGAGGACAAAATTCTGAAGCAGTAAAGAGTTTCTCTCTCTCTCTTTTGGGTGGTAGCAATGCAACTACTTTTGGAACCAAGAAAATGAAGGAATGGATGGATGGTTTTTAAAAAATGAGAAAAATGCAAAAGTATCACACCAGAAAGAGGAGAATGCGCGAAAAGTATCAGTAAAAATACGACGTTGTTGCTCTCACGTGGAAATAATCTTCTAGTGAAGCATCCGCTTGGTCTCGGGGTTTGGTCATGCCTTTCCACAACTACAAGAATATATAGTTAAAAATCATCCACACCAATCGTCAAAATTTCGGGTGAGATTTTATAGAAAAATCAAATATTGACTTATACCTCACGGAGTCCTGCCATCAATCGCTCTTCCAATTTGCCCAATGAAACCTAGTTACAAAATAATTAATCATCTTGCTAGTTGTGGTCAAAATTATTTTACTGGTTGATTAATCAACAAGCATATAGAATAATAAAGGTGAAAGGTATACCCAGTCTTCAGAGTAATCACGAAGAACAAAGATTAGGTTTACTTTTCGTGGAGTACGAAATTTTCGAACCATCACCTGAAAAGGGTCAGTATGAATACTGGAAAATAATAATATGGAGGGTGAGGATGTAATGTAATAGTGCTATTAAATACTTTCGCAACTTAATACAATGAAGCCTGCAAGTGGAAATTGAGTTCCTACAATCATCATTTCAGATGCACATGCTGAAACTAACGAACAATTACGTGCACTCTTGATGACGAGTGTAAAATGGTTGATGAATATAAAATAAAAAATGTTGGAAATATTTTATTTTATTTTTTATTTTATTGCCAAATTCTGACATAAATTATACGTCAAGACTGCATGCTATTTTTGGAATGTGGTTAGTGCTCTTTCTTTCCAAGTGAATATATATATACCTTCGACCTAGGGAATGTAGGTTTCACGTGAGATAGCATGCCTCTTGGATTGTCTGTTATTTTGAGGGAATAAGACTTGAGATTTATGGTCTTGATTGATCAAACTGAACGTGGAAAAGACCGAACTTTTCAACAAGTACTTCTAAATGGTAGATTTCATCATGTACCCGATTATTTATCAATTCATTAATAGAGTCATAATGAAAGCCATACTAATTCTAAGATCGGGTTTGGTTAACCAAAAGAAACCCTAAGGGTTAATTTTTTTTTTCTTTTTAGGTAACAGTGAAGTTTATTCAAGAGAGTATTGAACCTATAAATATGCATGACTTTTGCTAACGAGTGTCCATAAAATACCAAAATCTAAATCGTACCTAAGTAATCATGCGTATAAACATGTTCACATTTATTACACCCATGAGTTGTGAATAAACTATATTTGAACCCCTCCCTCTTAATGAATTTTCAATGGACACTCACTACCCAAACCGAAAGCACAGAGTCATGAATATAACGTACCTCGAATACAGTTCGTAGAAGTGGCCGCCCTCCGCCGTTGTTCAGATTTACACTGTCACATTTCCTGTTTGATTCGAAAAGGTTCATCACTTCATTCGTTTCCTTAACTTCCACTCAACATTCTATCTAGTTCTTGAATTGTAAGATGTATACCCAACCATTTATACTTATTTATTTTAATAAGTATAAATGGATTGATTCAATTATACCCATTATTCAATTATAACTTATCCAAATATATCCAAATCACCCATTTTGACATCTATATAAGATCCAAGTAAATATTTCCATTTCTACGACGTCAATATAACAAGGGTTTGATTCCATTCCGTCGCTCAAAACGTTACAAAAATCCTTAATTAAAAGTACCTCAAAACAGACAGTCAATGCGTCTCGATTCAGTCCTCTAAAATATAGGAATCCTTCGATGATCCTCCTCCTCCTCACGTTACCACCCACCCCCAATCTTTCATTCATTTTGGACCATTCCATTTTACGAAGTTGTAATTATTAAAATCAAAAGTAGGAGTATTTTTGTCCTTTTACATAGTAGTTAACAACAGGTCAAGGATGGCTGCCAGTGGTGGGCCCATGCCCAAAGATGCCATTGACAGGCGTAATTACAATTCATAATCCACTTGTCCCGTCTGGCGTTCTCCAAAAAAAAAAAAAAAAAAACTACTCACATGTTCATTATCACTGTGTTTGAGACGGCGAGGCAGAAGAGCGCCGCCTGTTTCTCAAATTTGACATCATCCTGCAACAATTTGCAAAAGCAAATAAGCAAAGAATAATAGATCATATCATTTTCCCACACCCTCCAACCCAAAAAAAAAAAAGAAGGCTGTCAAAATATCTTTTTGTCTTCTTCACTCCAGTGCCTGTTACCTTCCGCTCAGCTCCATCACTGCCCTCTGTGTCAATGACAAGGATCGGAGGGCAACCCCTTGGTGATGGGCATTTTGCCACCCAAATACCCTGTGTGGTTTGAGACCTGAAATGAAAATTTTAATAGGAAAAACAGAAAAGTAAAACAGGGAAATTATGAACCCCAAAAGAGAAACTCTTGTGACTGGTTAAAAAATTTGCATTCAATTGATGTCATGCCACTAGAAAGGGGTTAGTTCATATACTCACACTCCCTTGCTTTTATCCATCACTCGAAAGCCAGTTCGGAAGACATGATTCAAAAGCGTACTCTTTCCTGCATGAATCAGAGCAGAGCCTTGTACGTACGTAATTTGCGTAGCAGAGCAAGCAAACATATATATATACATATAGAATTGAGGACGGAGGGGGAGGGAGATCAGAGACGTAGGGAGATCAGAGACGTCTGAGTTTAGAAACCTAATTAAACTCACCGCTACTTTGCACACCGATGATGGAAACGGCCGTGAGGGGAGACCTCTCACGGGCCAGTTTCAGATGCTCCTCCATTCTCTTGTTGAAGTTCCCGCTTCTATCTATGAGCAACGCAGGATCACAAGGCTTTGCTGAAGCAAAGAAGAAATAATAATAAATAAATAAATAAATAAAAGCTTACAGGGTTTGATAATGCAAACTAAAACACATGCCCCCTTTCCTTAAGAATCAGTATCCTGTGAATCAAGAACTTACCCATGTAAACAAGATGAGAGGGATCGAATTTTTGGAAGGAAGTAGAAATGGTGAGAGATCGATGATATCAACAAGGGTTTATATGCATTACATAATCTGTGGATTGGAAAGTTCGGGGTGGTTTCACAAGACTTCTAATTCTAAGATGTCCAATTATCAAAATACAGAACATCTGGTCTGATTTTAATTTTTGACTGCTATGATTATAAAAGTCAAGTGTTTCAAGATTTCCACTATTTGCTTACCTAACAACTAGAATTTTGACCCGTGCTATGCACGGGTTTATATTTAAAATAATAATAATAATAATTAATTGTTTGTAATAGTTATACGAAAAATAAGTTAAATAATAATTGTAAATGATAACCTTCCATCAACAAATATGAGTTTGAATATGTAATTTAATTGGATTCAAATATGTTTATAATTCAACATCCAAATTAAAAAGTTAATATTTGAAAGACAAAAAACTTTCATAACTTCTGGTTTAGTTTTAAACTGTTAAAATATACTTATTTTTTTATCCTTCAAATTGAAAGATATCACTTGAAGCAAAAGGGAAAGAAGAACCAATGAATAGTAATTTTTAAGAATATATTTAATTTTACCTCTTATAATATGAAACTATATAAAACCAAGAATAATCACAATAGTTGTAATAATTGGCATCTGAAAATGCAAATGAAAAACTGACAATATCTTGTAATGATTAAGTTTTCATCCACTGTCAGTGTAGTAGATTTTTTACACTAATAGGTATAGATGAACGCCGCCTATACAAAAGGTGGATTTCAAATTTGAAATTGGATTACGTGACATACATCTGTACCCGCTCGTGTATACACTGACAGTGTATAAAAAAATTACTCATCTTGTAATACGTTCAACAATTACAAAAAAAAAAAAAAAGATTTAGTCATTTTTCTAAAAAATGACATAGTAGTGTTACATATTTACATTGAAGAAAATAACAAAAATATACAAAATAATCAATAATGCCTAAGACTATTCTTAGTGGTTGGGTTTTACACGTTTATTTAAATCCCATTAGAGTAAAATTTATATTAAATATATATATATATAGTAAGTAGATATAGTTTACGGATAAATGCACTATATCTTTCTCTTAAACTATATTGTTATTTTTTTAAAATTTTTGGTAGGACTGATGTTGTTGTTGTTATTATTATTATTATTATTATTATTTATCAAAAATAAAGATTTTAAATAATAATTTTCATTTTCAAGTGCCAATAGGACTTTGTTATTAATTTAGTGATTTCATAGTTTAATGTTTAGGATTAGTACAACTATTGATTTTTTAAATCCATGACCATTGAATATTATTTTTTTAAATATAATTTATACTTTCAGTTAGGATTATTGTGTTAAACAGTAAAATATTATTACTTGTTCTTTTAACTTTTAATAGGAGATATGATGTTTTATTTTAATTTACCTTCCTATGAATAAACTTTATCCAAATTCCTACATTTATGGTGCCACCTTTTACATTTCAAATTCAAAAGATATGAATAGATATTTGATAATTAAAAAAATACAAAACTCTATAAACAAAAGAATAGAAAGTTAGAAACTTTATAATTTAACCATTCTAAAAATATGATTTGCAATACATATATGATAGATGATAGTTAGTTGCATGTGAGTAAGAGTGGAGATAATGCTGATAAGGTAGTTGCATGTGAGTAGAAGTGGAGATAGTGCTGATAAGGATCATGAGATAGTTAATGAATTAAATTAAATAGAATTCCTAGAAAAAAGGATTGGGATTTTCCTGATTTCTAGAGGCCTCTCCCAAAAAACCTTCCCTGCAATACATATATGATAGATGTTGATGCAGGTCCTCGTAATACTGAGACACAAATAAGAGGAAACTCTTGTCCACACTAGTTCATTGGCGAGAATTCTGATTTAAAGTTTTAAACATAGCTTTTCCTTAATGAATTCATTTCAAGAAAGACTTGATATCAGGAGGAATATTCCAAAAACATGGAAAGTAGCAAAATAGTTGTTTCTCACCTACTGCTGTCAAAGACTCAATGTGTCAAAAGGAGTGATGGGTTGGATGGTAATGGAGGAGAATGTGTGAGTAAGAGATCCCATTTATACCAAAAAACAAAAAAAACAAAACAAAAGGAAAGGCTCGATGTCTCCAGGACTTACGGTAGTTGCGTACAAAGACAAATCGACTTCTTCGTGTTTTGAATTAGTATTCCAAGTACCCCCCGGATTCACAATCCTCTGAAAAGAAGCATTTCATATTTGTTACACATGCCTTTATACATTCAAGGACTTCTAAAGAATATGAAAATGCTCTTGATAGTTTCAAGACTACTTCAGAAACGATAGCGCCAGAAAATAGAAAAAAAAGGGAAATGTACAAGAAGCTTCGTGATATTGAGAGGGTTTCCAATGCTCAACATTTATTTTTTCTGTTACCATTATATATATATATATATATATAATATTTCTGCTTCCTCTAAGGACGGAATAATGCACAGAAGAAGAGGTATCAAAAAAATGAAGAGGGTTTTGCTGTTGGGGATGATCCTTCAAAGTATTTATAAAAACTTTTTTAATTCATAACTTAATTGGTGTATGTTCCTGTGAGGAAAAAAAAAAAAAAGATCACTAGGAAATGCATTTCAAGTTATTTTTTTAAAAAAAAAAACCTGAGGAGGGAAAATAATATGAAATTGGTCCATATTTTATAAATAGGGATAATTTCAGAAACCTCCCTTGAGGTTTCTAACAATTTCACTCACCTCCCCCAAAATTTAGAAAATTACACAAACCTCCCCTGAGGTTAAGATTTTATAATAAAGCTAGTCCAAATCAAAAAAGTAACATTAAAAAAATACTTTGAGGAGGGAGATGAAACTTTTATTCCATAAATATCCTTTATACTTATGCAAAAATTATATTATCATGGAATGAAAAATATATTAATAAAAGTGAGGAAAAATAAGTGTAAATAGTAAAGAACCAAAAAATAAGTAGCAATTAACTTTTTCTATAAAACTAGATCAATAACTAGTACTAAATTATAATGGTTATTTTTTTAGATTTTTACCATTTTGCATAGAAAAGCAACAATAAACATTAATTTGTCACTTTCACTTGAAATAATAAAATTTAAGGTGGGAAACAGTGGTTAGGATATTTAAGGGGAGGTTTCTAAAATTATCCTTATTGAAAACTAATATAGGTAATTAAGTAGTTAGGATACTAATTAATTGTTAGTAATTAATTAATGAAAATAGTTGTTGATGATTTCTTTAATGATGAAAAATTATTTGCAATTACAAAATGGTACTAATTGATATACCAAATATTTGTTTGCTCTTAGAAATCGATATAGCAAATAGCAATTTGTTTGAATTTTTCTCTAAAAATATTACCAAATATTTTCCTTATGATTATACTTGCAATATTTGTTATTGATGTTAAAGGATATTCGTAAATTTCATGACTTTGCCCAATATATTGACAAGGAGTTTTTGCACCTATATTTCATATTCAATTTGTGAAATCAATACAAAATCACTATTTTGCTACCTTAAATTTTGTAGTTTCAAATGAAAAAAAGATCTATCTTAATGTTTTTTGTTACCTTTATATACTAAATGACAAAGATTTGAAAAAAATTCCATTGCTAATTTAGTGCACTAGTCATTGATCTAAATTTATAGAAATAATCAGTTGCTACTTATTTTTGGTTCTTTACTATTTGCATTCACCTTCACTATTTTATTAATTCATTCATTTATAATACAAATTTTACACAAGCATAAAAAGGGTATTTGTGGAATAAAGTTTCATCTCTCTCCTCAAAGTATTTTTTTAATGTTACTTTTTTTATTTGAACTAACTTTATTACAAAATCTTAATCTCAGGGGAGGTTTGGGTAATTTTCTAAACCTTAGGGGAGGTGAGTGAAATTGTCAGAAACCTCAAGGGAGGTTTCTGAAATTATCCCTATTTATAAAATATGGACCAATTTCATATTGTTTTCCCTCCTCAGGTTTTTTTGTTTTTAATATTTTTTCTCCAGAATAGAATGTAACTGGTTAAAACACGAAATTCGTAAATTGACCTTCTCTGTCATTTTCTTTGTTCGTTCTATCTACCTCTAGCAAATTCATCCAAGCCTTGGGCCAATCATCTTGAGACTTGAACTCAAAAATGCTAAAAGACACCAACCCACGACGTCGTTTCCCCCTTCCCATGCTATCTGTCCCTGCAGCCCAAATGCACGTGGCACGCAGCAAGTGCCCAAATCTGATAGCAGTCTCCCAACTGTCAATCCTGAACTCCCCCATCTCCTCAACTCTTCTTCCTTCACTATTTTGTTGCTGCCAAGTACCAGTCTTCATCCCAAGAATCCTAACTTTCTTGGGAAATTTTGTTTCTATTCAAGGGGCCGGGGGGGAAGGAGCAGCAACTGGCAGTGTAACAACTCTGAACAAAAACGTAGGATTTGATATGAATTCCTAGCAAGAAAATACTGCGGTGGTAAGAAAATGCAGGGCTTGGCTGTTCAGGTACCCCAAGTAATAGCAGCATCCAGTAAAGGGACGAATTATAAGAAGAAAAGAAAGCTTCCCTTCAGCCCTTTTCTTGGTTCTTTGCCTTGGTCTCCAAGAGGGCTTATTTCACCTGCTTCTTCGTCGTCGTCGTCGTCACCTTCGCTAAGTAAGTTCTTATTAGCTAGTTACTAGCCTTCTTGATTGGATTTTTTTCTGTTTTGATCATTAGGTTCGAGAAAGACTGAGTCTTTTTTACTGGTGAAGCTGATTTGATTGAATTTTAAGTGGGACTGTTGATACTTGGCCTAATGATTTGGAATGGGAATTTTCTGGGGTTTTTCAATTTGAGGACATTTCTGCCTAGTGCGGTTATTATTCAAATGTGCTAGAAGAAGATTATAATTCTAGTTTTACTGTTGGAACGGAATAAGCTGGTCTTTTAGGATATACGGTTTGTTTACCCTAAACAGAACATAAATGAGATGAATTCGGGGCTGCATTGCTCATATTTGACCTTATTGTACATCTTATGTTGTTAACACAGCGAATCAGTTAATTGGAGGGTAGTAGTAGAGAACTGAAACCTACTCCTGGCATGGTTACTTGAATGAGTTGTGATGGGTGCAGTGATGAAGATGAGAGAATGGGCAGCACCATTGCTAGCTGATCATTGGGTGTCCAGGCCAATTCCAAAGGTTTTAGTGCCTAAAGAATACTAAAAAGTCTTTAATTTTAGGATACTGTGTATGAAAAGAAGTATGGCATTATATTTTGGAAAGAGCCAAGGTCTGCACTTTTCTATTGGTTTAGGTGCTTGGCTCGTGTGGATTGGCCCTGGGGCTGCTAGCCCTTAGACTCAAAGAGGATAGTAGAGGAAAGGAAGAAGAGCCCTGACAGAAGTGCGGAACTTATGTTTTAGTCTGCAATCTTTAGGTGGTTCTCTGATATTAGTTGACAAAAAGAGATTTGGCCATAATTAAGAAATTCCGTCACATAGTACTGACTTGGGGGGTATCAGATGCTGCTAGTAGCTTTAGCTAATTTTGCTGAGTGGGATATCTGTTCTATTTTATTGATTTTCATATACTATTTTCATCATTGTCTGATTGATCAGCATTAAACTAGATTTCTTTATAGCACAATGTAGGTGGATATCTAGATCACTCATAAGGCACAGGACGGTTACGATACAGGCATCCAGTGTTGGTGTTGGATCTGGTGGCTTTGAAGGGAGCCAGGAGAATAACCAGAATATTCATCCCACTGGGCCTTCAAGTGATAATTCTTCTGAGACGTAAGTTATTACTTTATTCACTTGTTAGAAGATAATAATTTGCATCTGCAACAACCCAGCAATGTACTCTTGTTGTTGGTTCCATATTAGATTGTTGAACTACACAGTCTCATGGATGCTTTTTATGGTTGGTGAGCTTGTTTTCCTTGAATCTTTAATCCAAACAAGCTTCTTCTGGCCTGATGTAATTGAGAATCTGTAGTTCTCTAACAATAAAATCATTTCTTTGTTTTTCCACTTAGAGGAATCCTACTTTACTGCTTTGCTCATGTTCAGTATTTTGGGGTGAAAAAACTGTCAAATCCATTATTTTTTGTTTTTGCTTCTTTTAGCTCTGTGTATCAATAGCGGTTCCAGGAAGAAATGACAGAAAATAAAGATTTATATTATCAGCAAGAAGCCAAGAAATAATTAACCAGGAGTAATTGATATATTAACTGTGGAATGACTCTTTTGCTGCCAATGGACCTAGAGCTGCACAATTGCATCTAACACCCTCATTTTATTGTTTTCATGAATGGCAGTGAGAAGCGTCCTAATCAAATACCTTATCCTCTTGCTATAGCTATTGTGCTATGTGGATGTACTTTAGTATTTTGCATGATTGCCTTCATTAAAGGGAGCCCTTCAGCAGTATTATCAGCAATATCCAAGTCAGGCTTCACTGCTGCATTCTCATTGATTTTTGTTTCAGAGATTGGGGATAAGGTAAATGATCTTGCCAAGACATGAGTTAATACCTTGTGTTATCTCCGCAAGTGTTGCTATTTGTCATACAGTTCCTTTTTTACCTTAATGTGTTTATTTCTGTTCTGTATGGAACATTCTCTCTGCCTGTTCAATTTATGGTTTCGCATATAGCACATCTTGTATATATTCCTTTTGTATACTTTTTAGTCCTTGTCTATGACCTTTCAAGATCAACTGTCAAAGTGATAGTATCATAAACATTGTAAAATAATACTCCAAATTTTACCTTCACCGCTAAAACTGACCCATTCGTCCCAGCCAGTGACATTCTTCTTGGCCAACTCCCTAGAATTCCATGATCGATCTCCCCAAAACTGGAAGACTATGTCATTTTGCATTTTAGATACTCTGTGAAGTGATTTTGTATAGAGGTATTACATTAAGATTGACTACTCATTCCTTTCAAATTCATATATTATGTTGTGGAACTCAGGCATTTTTCTTTTTGTAAATTTGATTTGACAGACATTTTTCATTGCTGCACTATTGGCAATGCAGTATGAGAAGCTACTGGTACAAATCTCTCTCTCTCTCTCTCTCTCTCTCTGTTCTGGAAACCACAAGAAGAAATTAAGTAAAAACAAAACAAAAAGACACATGATTGTGATGAATATGTGGAAATTGTAAGATATAATAGATGAAGAGTTAGGTGCACATTTTGGTAAATATAGGCAGAAATCAATTGGTAGTGCTGGCTTTGCTTTTCTAAACTTTCTGAAGGTGGTAACACTCACAGAAGAACAAAATTTTCACTTTCTTGAGAAATGGCTGAGAAAAAGTTGTCATTATGTTTGACTAAGTTACTGTGAAAGCTTTAGCAGTGAGAGTGATCAACCTTCAGCAATTTATTATCTTTTTTTACATAGGAAGTTTTCTTTTGTGAATTCCTTATTTCTCAAAGAAAGTCTTTTACCATCCTTGGATAACTTCTACTTAGTTTTCTTGTGTTACATCTTTTAAACTCTAGCAGTTTTACCTGTAAGTTAAGCTCAGCAAATATTTACTATCCTATGACATTTTCTAATGGCAACCATTTTTATTTTATTTTATTTATTTATTTTTTACCTTGCTGAGGGATGAACGTTAAGTTGAATTGGTTTATAATGTTGACAATGAGACGTGCTGTGTCTAACTGCTGTTAAATTATGGATCAGGTCCTTCTAGGATCCATGGTTGCTCTGTCCCTTATGTCAGTCCTGTCAGTCATTATAGGACGGATTTTTAATTCAGTACCTGCTCAGTTTCAGACGAGTGAGTTGAGCTCTCTCTTTTCTTCTCAGTTCATTTCTTTGCAATAATTATGATATATTATGCAAAGAATGATATTGTGATTGACAATGTTATTTTCAGCAAATGAAAACAAAGATTTAAACAATTAAGGAAAGAAACAGTCCTGCAAACAAATAATTTGTTTCTGGAGTAGTTAAGCAGCATGTTAAGGTTCTTTTAGTCATAGGACTCTATGTGGCCTTCAGTTTATGTATGTTTGACAATATTTTTGGGTGCAGAACCTGTATCTTTGGGGCTCTGCATCATTAGTTTCTGTTGGTGAGGACATGATGAACATAGGGTTTCCTGCACTTTGGTTGTTGTATAGTTGATTAAGCATCTTTGTCATCTTTTTTGATCATTCTGGGCCTGTAAGAAGGCCGTTAATTTCTTAAGACTCCAAAGCAGTGGTACATGGGAGAGAGACCTACCAAGAAAATTTGTTAAGGCTCTTTTAAAAAAGAGCCTAGGAAGAAAAATGTCTGTTGGTTTCTTTTGAGTTTGTTATGTACTGCTTTAGTGTGACATATCCACATTATGTAGAAATTATCGCATGGATAACGGTCTTGCCAAAGATAATAGTTTGGTTCTAAAAGATTGTCCATTTTAGCAGTAAGCACCATAAAATGCAGAATGACAAACATGGAGAGGCTGTCCTATTAAAGATTTAGTATTTGTCTTGAACTAGTATATGGTAGGAGGCCATAATTATTTCAGTGTACAGGAGCAGCATCAAGGGTCCTTTCTATTAGACTAGGCTACTAGCTGCTGGGTACTCCCTATGCTGATTCATTCAGTAGGACTTGTTCACACGGAAGTCTTACACTTTTCTTTGTGTGATGGGGGCCCCAGGAGGCATTTAGCTGTGCCTCTGGTTGTCTGTAACACATTGAGGTACTTCATAGGAACAAGAGACTTGCTATTTTATATAGATTGACAAGGTCTGGATGTTGTTTAAGTTCAGCTAGATGCATTTCATTGGACAAAATTCAAGAACAACCAGAAAGAACTCAGCCATTAATTTTTTTAATGTTTGTGTAGACACATTTCAATGAGTTTTATCTAGCATTAGATATGGCAACATATTTCAAGGAATGCTTTTCTGGCTTGCATTGTTCTGAAAGCAGTCATATATGTAGATAGGATAGCTGTAGGTTCAGTTTGCATGGGAAGTGATTATCTAAAGGTATATATCTTATAAACTACCAGATATCCATGTCGCCTGGTATAAGAAAAGGTAATCCACATGGCTTGTTGCATATCAACTTTAAAGTCCTTCAATTAAGCATGATATTTTACTTACTGCCTGCGTGCTATTCATTGTACATTTTATAGTTCAGTATTTTGATTATTACTTTTTGTCTGCAAGCAGCAATTCCTATAGGTGAATATGCTGCAGTGACACTTTTGATGTTCTTTGGCCTCAAATCAATCAAAGATGCGTGGGACATTCCATCTGATACTGCTAAAACTGGTGAAAAGAGCAGCAGTGAGCTTGGTGAATTTGTTGAAGCCGAGGAGCTTGTAAAGGAAAAGGTAACTCTTAATCCAGTTCACTGCATTTATGAATCACAAGATATCTCTTATGGTTATGTTTCTTAAAATTTAAAAAGGTCATCGGGTTAAGATTGCTATATGTGCGTTTAATTTAAAGTTCTTCGAGCTTTCATATGTAGACTCAGACTCTTTCTGACCACCCATTCAGGCTGTTCATTTTTGGTGTTCTCTAACATGTGATTTCTCCAGGTGTCAAAACGGCTTACTAATCCTCTTGAAATTTTGTGGGAATCATTCAGCCTTGTATTTTTCGCTGTAAGCATTATCTCACTTTGAATATTCCTTTCTAGATGATCAGTCATATGCACTTTTTTATGTTTTTCTTACAAATAAACATGGATAAGACACTCTTATACAATCCTAATCTGGTGTTGCTCTATGCCTCCTCCGTATCAGCTTGTGGAATCTAATTCCTCTTGTTGAGTACCTGCAGTTTGTTTCCTATTTCAGTTGACTTATTTGTGGTGACATCTTCAGACAGTAGTCCACCCATAAGCTGCGAGGAGCTTTGTTTTTGATGAAGCATATAAAAACGTGATGCCCTTGTGTGCCTGTCCATTTTGATATGCTGTTTTTTGCTTTTCAGGAATGGGGTGACCGCTCTATGCTTGCAACAATAGCTTTAGGGGCAGCGCAGGTGTGAATTCTGAAATTCATCTAAGTTTTTATTCTATATTTCTGGCAAGTACTTGTAAATTTCAATTTCTGTATCTGGTCAGTCTCCATGGGGTGTGGCTAGTGGAGCCATTGCGGGACACCTAGTTGCCACAACTCTTGCCATACTGGGAGGTGCATTTCTGGCCAACTGCATTTCTGAGAAGCTGGTAAGACCATATAGTCATACACAGTCTGTTGAAGAGATCCAGTAATTTGGTTTGTATATATCTCACTGGTTATTGTGAATCAGGTTGGGTACTTGGGTGGAGCTTTGTTCATTGTCTTTGCTGTTGCCACATTTTTTGGTGTCTTTTAGTGAAGCATTACATCGTCGACACAGAGAGATTGTTTCACACAGCCTCGGAGATCAAAATCAATAGTGACAATTGTTTTGGAGAAAAGCCCCACAAGACTACCAGTGGCTCATGGACCAGGCTTGTGGATGCTCTAATTCATTAGCTTGTAGGTTTAAAATTTGGCCAACGGGAATTAGTTATTATTGTACAATAATGTACTATTTTTTGTATATTAGATTAGAGGATCCTCTCAGCTTGTAGATTGACCTGTAAACGGCCAGTTTTACCGAAATGTGATCACGATTATAAAGAAATATTCAGCAATAACTTCTAAATGCAGTTCCAAGAATAAGTATTTGGTTCCTGATGGGGAAATGCATGCCAGAATGGTAGTAATGAGAAATATTTGAATTCACCCGCAACAAATAAGTATTAGACAAATTTTATAAGAAGAAGACTGGTCCCAAGGATTCATGCGAGTTTATAGTTTAACTCAACCATTTCAAAAATTAACCCACATTAATATGTGTCTAACAAGCACTCGTTAGATAAACCTATTAAAAATAAACGTATTTTAATTGGCTCGATGAAGTATAATAGGAGACCAAATAAAATAAAATAAAATGTTATGTAGTATTGTGTGAAACTTTAGTCTTGGTTAGGCTGGTTCTGGACCTTGTCAGGTGATGCAGGGCCATTCAGATTACCACGACTACAAATACAAGAATCTACCTCAGTTGATAACACATTATGCTGTTTGGTAATCAAATAATAAGATCAGAAGCCAGATAAACCAGTGATAGCCAACAGGTCTGGCAGTGATGATGCTACCTCGAACCAAGAATGTCATGCAAGAAGGCAGTTTTGGCCCTCCTGCTGGTGCAGGGTCAACAACTACAACTGTTGCAGCATACGTGCCTGAGTGGGAAACATATGGCTGCATTTATTCTTCATTCTTGCTGATGATTCCTTGAAGATGCTGAAAAGTCGGATACCAAGCGTTAGTCGCAAGCATTTCTATGGTTATTGATTGATAAAAAAGTGTCTGGCTCAATGATCAATATCCTGTATGCAAAATTGTTTCAGGTCCGTTCCTGTATAAGATCAAGACTTTTTATAGTATTTGATGGAATTGTTGCCAGATTTATTAAGATGCTGATTTTTGTCTAGTGAACTTCTTGTTTTGCACCCAATAAAATAATGATGATAATGATAATGGAAACGGTGGTGTAGCTGTTGGAAACTTGGGGATTGGAACACCTTCAAAATGGAGCTTTCAGGTTTCTGCTTTTAGCAATAACAAAAAAACAAAGGTCGTCAATGGACTCTTAAGTCGATTTAGTCATGCACCTATCAATAGCTTCCGCATCTGCATTCACATCTATGGAACATGAACCTAATTGGAAATCCCTGGATAATAAAGCGGAAGTGGCATTGGCACTTACAAAAATGAAGATTTCATTCATGATGAATCCGTGTTGCTGGAAAAATTGAAGAAATATCTTCAGCAACTGGGGGCATTTTCTCCTTTCAATATACAACAATCTCGAATCCTGTAAGCTAATTGTACAACACCTGAACTAACTACAAAAGAATCATACCAAGTAAACTAATACAGAACAAAATTTCGAAGTGGTATCCGTCGCGAGATAAGTCATCCTGTATATTATGCTTTTTCTCTTGATTCGTTCTTCACTTTTACCTAAATTTCTTTGCATTATCATTCTTGCTAATAGTCAATTGACAACACACTGTTGAGATAGAAATGTCTCCTTCGAAAGAAGTTCAAGAAGACGATTTTCAAGTCTTTTTGCTCCTAAACCAGGCCGCAAAACATCAGCATCTCCCCACACCTTACACGAGTCAAGTCCAGACTCACCTAGACACCATCCACCAGGCACTGGTTTGCCGGCTGCTCGTTGGAGGATTTCTCTGTCTATTCTGTCCAGAATTGGATCATCTGGAAGAAAACGGGAAGCAAATGCTGCTCCACTTCGGACTAGATCTGCGTAGTAACTAGAATTGAGCAGCTTGGGTTCCTTTCTCAGGTTTAATGAAACATACTGCAAGTTGTGGTTAATAATTGTTCTATTGAATTTCTGAGTATTGCACAAAATGGTTGGGAAGTATATGGAATTTGATGAAGGAGTGTTTGCCAAGTACATCAACACTGTCCGGGGTAGATTATCTGTACCTAAGATGCAGAATTCGATAAATTTGCGACTCAAAATAGCTGTTGATGAACCTGTCGAGAAGAAAAATTGAACTCCTCAGTTAACGATATATAAACACTTTCCTGATTCAGTTTGGCAATATAAGAAATGTGCAATGTAGAACTACTAAATATCTCACATCAAGAGGATGAAAAAGAACCACAATTTTCAACCAATCACGAGAATGTTTAGTAACTGCCATGAAAACCATCACGTCCTCGTCATGACAAAAATTCATCAATCATGAGCCAAGAAAAGCGAGGTACAGGTCCATCGCATCAAAATAGACTGAATTGACCAAAACAAGAAGACATCACCCAAGGACAATTTAATGTGTCTCTAATCCCTCCAATATTTTAGCAGAATCAATTATTAGTAAAGCTATAGAAATCAAGACCAAGAGGACAATCTTCCAGCTGCAAGTCTGTAATAAGTTGGTTCTTTTATCCAAAAATAGCTTTATCCTGCTGTCTCTGAGTTTCTCTCTGGATACCATTAAAGCACAACAGAGCCAAGACATGTTTTCCATTAGAACAAAAGATGCCAAGGACCACGTTTACATAAGGTCGAAAGCTTCCAAATGATAAGGTTGTTTTCCGAAATTGATGAGGCATAGACATTTAGTATATGCAGCTATACCTATGATTCCATTTTCAGTACTTTGTACATTAGGTTGGACAAAATTACACAGCCAAGGTTTTCCAAGTCCTTGAACTGACCCAGTGTCTTCATCCTATTCATAATAAATTTCCAGGTCACTAGAATCATTCATAAATGATTTTGGTCCAATGTTTAGCAATGATGTATTGTAGTTAATCTCGTATACCTTTCAATCAAGCTTTCAGCCCAATCAATGCCACAATTTAAATCAGGGGACGATCTATTTTCTGTCCTAACAAGGTTCATTTGCTTACAATAACAAGTAGCCAAATTATACCGTCCTCAGAAATATGCCTGTTTCAAACCTGTAATTTGGAACTTCTCATGTTGATAAATCCACCTTAATTGAGCGTTGTTACGTCCAGATTCTTAAAGCTAAAATAATATAATAGAAAGTATATGAATTCTTGCTGTAATTATTTGAAGTTTGTCTTACTAAACCCTTAACTAAATTAACCCTGAGGTACTTGAACTGCATCTTGTAACCAAGTTCCACTCCTTAATTTAAGGCACAAGGATTCATTACCTTCTTCCAGAGATGAAGCTTCTTACCACGTCAACCACCTTCCCTGACCGACCCCTGCCCCCCAATATGAAACATAAAAGAGGACCCCAACTGCAAAACTTTATAAAAGGGAAGGGAAAGAGTAAATTTGTTTAACATCATAGAAAGAGAGAATTTAATAATTCTTATGCTGACACAAGCAACATTAATGTACTTTGGAATAAGATTTCTTACAGAATTGGAAGATAGACAATACGTAAGATATCATTTATGCAATTATTTGAATTCAAGAAAATTCAAACTCATTTAACATGATAAATGCCTTTATCAGTACAATAGGCAACATACAATATGCAAAACCTAAATTACAGTAGCATACTTGAAGACTCACCTGTGAACAAACGAAATGCATCTGGCAGGAGCCTTTTTTGAGTGGCATAAAACACCTCATTTTCCTCCAAAATATAGAGCCCAGGATCAACTATTATTGGTTTCAATTTCCGAGATCTACCACATTTAATATAGAGGCATATTACTTCCATTGCAAAGAATCAAAAGTGGAAATGCCAGGAATACTCTGTTGCATGTATGTGCACGTATGCCTGTGTGTGTATTTGGGTATAATTGCATGTCTTCATCTAACAAAAGTGTTGAAAATAGATATCCTTACTCAATCCAGCCAATATAGCTTGTGTGATTCACAAAATTGAGATCCTTAGGCAAGTATGACAATATGTGCAGAAGATCTGGAAAAGAAAATATATCTTGTATCACTAAAATGCTGATTGACAGATTTCCCATGGTACAAATACAGCAACATCAGTAAACAGAGATGCACATTCTTAGAACATATAGATTTAAAATTATGATTTGAACAGAAAAATCAGACAAAAATGCACTCTCTGACAAACTTCATATGGTAGAAAACATTCATATCACGCATAGTTCACAAGAAGGATTCGAGAACACTTACCGTCCAAACTTAAGCTCTCAACTAGCAAATTAACAATCTCCAACACAAAGATACAATCAGCAGAACACATACGAGAGAAAATTATGCAATATGTCAATCGGCAGAACACATTTCAATGACCAGGAAATCCCAGAAACCAACATAAAACCACGTAATAAATGGACACTAACATTAATTATCCCTTTCCCAACATCTCCTCCCCCCCCGGGGGGGGGGGGGTCGCAAAACCAAAAAAGACAACAGCAGCAACAACAAAAGAAAAGCAAAAGTCATCCCTTAGATTTTGATCATCGTAATAACTACTGTATCCAATGACATTAAGACAACTTTTTTTTTCTCTCATTTCCTTCGTATTATTTCCTTCTCTTTTTTATCTTTCTCATTCCTTTCCGTACTATAATGCAACCAAGATCTAGAACCAAGCAAAACCCATATCAGAAGATCACCTGAAGACCAAAAGATCAACAAACTTTCACTAAATTACTCAAGAACCAAACGCAAAAGTCCAACAAGCACACGTACATACAAGGTCCTAGAAAAATTGAAATTACAAAGTTACCATCTTGAGTAACAAGTGGATAATCATCAACAGAGAGATTGATGAACCAATCCCAGTTCTTGGAAATACGTAGCAAAATAGAAGCCCCATGAAGTATAGCTGATAGAGTGGACGACCCTTGTTGATACACAACATCAGCTTTTCCGACAAGATCAACATTCCGGGCAGATTTAAAAAGTGGGAAAGATTGGATTTTGACAGCTAAACTATCACGTTCAGCTTGGGAAGCTCTGGAATCTAGGTGGAGGAGATAAATGTTCTTGGGGTGGTAGATTGAGAAGAGGAGGCGTAGCATCCGACCCGTATCATTTGAGGATCCGGAAATGAGGTAGGCTATGGATGGAGGAGGCGGAGGGGAAGGTGGGTTTTGCTTGGATTTGTCAGACGTAGTGTTGCTGCTGCTGCTGCTGAGGAAGAGTTGGCGGTGGGGGGAATCAGTTGGGAAGAGGGAAGGGTCGAGTGGAGGAAGGGATGGTGGAGGATGAGAGAATGTAGAAAAGGATAGTATGAGGAGGAGGGAAAAGAGGATGGTGGAGAGGATGATGCAGGGGGCGGAGGGTCTAAAGGTGGTGGTGGCGGTGGCGGTGGCGGTGGAGGCTGGTGGTTGATACTGGTGGTTGGGGTGGTTCAGCATTGTGGTTGGGGGCAGCTGTGTGGTTGTGATTAGGCGTCTGTGACCGTGCGAAGTGCGCGTGTAAGAGACAGAGACCCAGAGAGTGTGTGTGTGTGCGTGTTTTGCTTTGGTTTTTCAGTCTTGGCTTAGACCCTCCACCCCCCAACGCTACTTTTTTGGCGTTGATGGCTCGATGATGATGGAAAGAAAGAAAACTGGGAAAATAAGCAAGGAATATGTGCATCTAGAAGGAGGAGGAAATTGACATAAAGGGTCTATTATTTAGAAGAAGACATAAATGGCTAATCCACAAATGTGTAGCTCTGGAAAATTATTTGTGATCCTACCTTGTAAGTTTATGGCTATTTTCATATGCAAAGCTTATTTGGATTGACTACAAGTCTGCAACCTAGCACCTTCAACATGAGAATTTGCTTGGTTTAGTACTGAATCGTTCTCTATATCTTACAGTACTCAATGGTTTTTTGTATGTGCTTGATTTGAAATCAACATTACACTAATTCCAGTCAAATTCATTTACATTGAGTGCAGGCATATTCATTCACCTTGTCTTCAATGCCTTTATGCAACTTTTGATCACTCAAGACACTTTCGTAGTTTGTTAAATAGGCATTTTAGCTTCTTTATATTTGTACAAGTTAATGCGCATTTCAACACGATTAGTGCTATGTTTTGCACTTACACAAACACAAGCGAATAATTGATACATGTAAAAAGATTAGGACTAAATTAAGACAAGTATAAGCAATCAAGTGCATCAATACTGAACACAAGAGATTAAAAGCAAGTAAATACAAGTTGAGGTAATTATCAAGAAACAATTGTCACAGTAAGTACCACTAATAGTAAAATTGCTCTCTATAAATAAATGTAACAGTAATTTTTTTATGCATTGTTAGTGTATACATGAATGGTTCTAAATGCATGTCATGTAGTCTAGTTTTAAATTTGAAATTCACTTTTTACATAATTGACATACATCTACACCTGCTACTATAAAAAAAAAAAAAATCCACTATACTGACAGTAGATAACAACTTAAATTTAAATATATACCTTATTGAGTTGTTTTCATGTACTAATCTATGGATAAACGAGAGCCAACAAAGTATCTCTTAGCTTTAAAAGACTTGGCTTTGTACTTAATATGTATCATATGAAATTTAAAATTTGTGCAATGCTTTGCATGTTGTGTACAGCATATTTAAGAGGCCAAAACAAACTCGTACATAAATTGAGGGCCTCTAGCTGCAATATCCCCAATTGTCAGAACATCAAACGTCTCTCTTCTCTCTTCCATCGGATTATCCCAAAAAATCCAACACTAGAAAACAAAAAACCGGCGAAAACATGGACAACCCAGAAGAGTGGGGACAAAAAGCATGGGCCCACTTAACAAAACTCCGGCGAGAGTCCCCACTAGTCCAGTGCATAACCAATTTCGTATCAATGGATATAATGGCCAACGTGCTTTTATCCGCCGGAGCATCTCCGGCCATGGTTCACTCAATTGATGAAATCCCAGAATTCACTCCCAAAGTCCATGCGCTCTGCATTAACGTGGGCACACTCACTCCTGACTGGCTACCGGCCATGAAGGTGGCTGCAGAGACTGCGAATAAAGAAGGGAAGCCTTGGGTTCTGGACCCCGTGGCAGCTGGTGCTTCCAGTTTCCGCTTGAACGCTTGTCTTGAACTTCTTGGGATGAAGCCTAGCGTTGTTAGGGGTAATGGGTCTGAGATTCTGGCCCTTTTTAAGGGTTCTGTGGACCCCAATTCAAAGGTTAGTTCAAAGATTGAGTTTTTTGAAAATTTCTTGAGTTCGCAGTTATTGTTTAGACATGTCTATTGATGATGATCATTATACTTTGGTGTTTATTACGTTGACTGTTTTACTGTTTTATTTATGATGTGATTCAGAGAAAGAGTGGGAGGAAAATATAGAAGGCTTTTATTTTGAAGTACTTATTGTTTTATGCATTTCTTGAATGAGTTTATCTGTGCTAAAAGTTATGGGAAATTTGGAAGAGATTTGAAAAGTTTAAATCTTTTAAGCTTTGGAAATAATTATAACGTATTCAATTTTCTTAACTTCTTGCTGCTTGATTGGTGGTGTGCATAATAAATTCATGCAAGGTTAATACAAATGCAAAGTAAATGGGCTGTTGGATTCTTGTATTCCATTAAGAAACTTAGAAGTCAGGCTCGTTTCTCTATAGTTTTGAGCAGTCCAGCTCTATAGTCCCATCATGTCTCCTATCTGTTGTTTTGCTTCTGAAAGGGTGAATTTTTATTGCAAAAAGATTTTTTTTTTCCCTGTGGGATGTCTGTATGTGAAATATAGTTCTGTTTTATATATAATTTTCATTATCTTGAGTATTTTTAAGTTCTTAGTCTTGTTCAATCTGAATGCTGAGAAGAATGGAGAAATAAAATGGAGGACTGATGCTTCATGGAAGAAAATTTTCCAATAAATATGGAACTTAGATGGATCAGTGCTTTTGCACATTACATAGTGCTGCATTTTGCTTTGCAAGAAAGACCAAAGTGCTTGCTGAAGAACTTGGTTCATAAATTGGTTCATAAGTTTCTCCAAAGCAATGCACATGATTAGTACACAGAGTTCATATTTGTATGTTAGGTGAGAGTGGACTGGAGGAACATTTTAACACCCTCAGTTTCCTACCATACTTAAGATTAGAAGGATTTGGTAGTGCTTATAGTTTCATCCGCATCTCCCAGACTGATTGACTGAATGTCATGCTAGGTATGGTCTGAATGCTGATTTCACCGAGAGCCTGTGCGTGACTTTGCGATAGGCAAAATATTTTTCTTTAAGGATCATCAATCCCATTTTATTTTCTGTTAAGTTAAGAACTTTCAGTTCTTGATTACTTGGACCTGCACCTTGATGTAACTACATTAATGCATAAGTTGGTTACCAGCTATATTACCCTTTCCTTTGGTATGTCTTGCAAGAGTATTTCATTGAGGTGATAGTAATCCTGGGATATCCAGTTTTGTCTAGTGCTTACCATCTTAACAAAATTAATGTATTTGCAATTTCTTTTGTGGTTCTGTTACCTTTGTTGGCTGTCAGTTCTTTTCTCTGGCAAATGATGATTCAAATTTGTTTTCTCAGACGATTGAGTTTCTTCATTGAATGTAGCAGAGATTGTGGAACTGGCAGTCAAATTAAGGCTTGCATGAAAATGCTTATATTAAATTCCCTATTTTCAGTTTTAGCTATATACTTTATTTTGTGAATGACAAAAATCTTGTTGAAGAGTTATAGCGAGGGCGATGCATCTTTGATGTTGAGTTAATTAAACTTCAACATCACATAGTTAGTTAATTCTGAGTTCTAATACATTTTTCATTTGTTAAAGGGCGTGGACAGTAGACATGAATCTACGGATGTTGTGGAAGCAGCAAAATCCCTGGCTCAACTGAGTGGAAGTGTAGTAGCAGTGTCTGGGGCTGTTGATGTTGTCACAGATGGAAAGCTAGTTATTGGTATACAAAATGGTGTAGCCATGCTGCAGAAGATTACAGCAACTGGGTGCTCTGTCACAGCCCTCATTGCTGCCTTTGTTGCTATTGATCCACAACATGTTGTTGAAGCCACAGCTTCTGCATTCTCTTTATTTGGTATCGCCAGTGAGATAGGGATGGACATGGCAAAAGGTCCGGCTTCATTGCGGATGCACTTAATAGATTCACTTTATGGGCTTGATCAAGCTACAGTTTTTAATCGAGTGAAGATAACCAAGTTGACATAATGCATTAGGTGCAACAGGATGTACATAGGCAATAACTAATCCACCTACTTGAGTCATGTTACCAGTCTGTACTTGAGCCCATGATGCATGATCTTTCTTAAGGATCTGACTTCTTGAGAAGTAGATTATGATCATCATACGGTCTCCACTACAAGAAAATCAGTTCTAGATCATTACGAGTAAATAATCGAGCAATAACCCTTCTTGTTTTATTTTCTTGCTACTACCTTCCCTCCTTTGAATATGATTCGCAAGCTGCGGGAATAGAAGTTCTCCGTATTTAGTTTCCAATATTATTGGGCTTTGGTGAGCTAGCTCCATCTTGAAGCTGTTGACGTTGAACTTTATCTTCTAATGTATGGGAAGCAAAGCCACAAACTCAATAATAGAGATCATGTTTGAAAGATGATCACTTTGTAGTAGTTACTTTTGGTTTACTCTTTTTTATCAACCTGTTCATGGAGCAATAAATAAATTAGTTTCCATTTGTTGCTATGGTCATTTTGTCAAGGGAGGAAATGATCAGTAGATGTTGTTTGAAAATAGTAACCTTAAATATTCTTTTATTCTATCTTATTCTTTCTTCGTTGACATTCTTATTTCTGTTTTGTGTGTTTTACTCTCTCTCTCTCTCCCGGAGGCATCAAGGTAGACATTTTGTTTTAATGTGAAAAATCTTTAGCCATCTTTCTTTGTACAAGCGCTGATTTAGGCAACAAGCAATTCTTACATTTCTTTGCCGAGTCTGCTGATACAGAAAGCCATTTACAACAAATTCATGAATAGATAAAATGGAAACATAATTTTTTGTTTCTTTTTGAGCAATGGTATGTTGATATGATGAAATGCACAACAAGCTGACTCAATTTTCACACAAACAAACCAACATGTTTCTGTTGAGTAGCAAAACGATCTCAATAAGTAAGATGGACTGTGATCCTCAGCAATGTCTCTGCACCATCTATAACATGCTGCCCAGATGGAATGAGTGATCGGAGTTCTGCAAACCCACAAGCATTCTTGAACTTGCCAGTGCCTCCTGTAACTGACAGGCGTGACATGGTACTTCCAATCTTGTAAACTCCGAAGAAGTTCAAGCTATCACCGTATTCGCCTCCTTCCATCATAGCTGTGAATGCCATCATCTGTGCACTCCCATCAGCAGAGCTTGCAACATACACTCCCTGGGCTTTCCCCAGTGGCTGGGTGCCAAACTCAGGTGAAGATGTTAAAATATCATCGATCACAGTTATTGTTCCAAAGCCGAGTCCGAGACCATCAGGTCCAAGCTGGGTGGTGATTGGATTACCATTGTTATTGCCGTTGTTTTGACCAGCAAAAGCTGTACCTGCTAAGCCAGTACCCAAAGGAATGCCATTGATGTTGACGGTTGGGATTGCGCCATTGGCGTTAGGGACGACGACACCATTCTTAGGAGGAACAAAACCTAGAGGCCTTGCGAAAGGCACTTGGCCGCTGTATATGTTGCCTAGCAAGCCAGTGATGGGTCTGGCTGTGGGATTGCTGCCTCCAAGAATGTCATGCATGTATAACTCAAGAATGGGCTCTTCTACGGGTGCAGGATCAACTGCATCAACCATAGTTGCAGCATATATGGCTGCAAATACCATTGCGAGGAAAATGGATACTGAGGATTGCTTGAACATGTTGAGAATTATGGATTCCGAACTATGATTTCAGGGGGTTTTTGGCTGTTTAATGAAGAAGAAGGCGTCTTTCTAAATCCAGGACGCATGTTTGTTCAAGCTATCCTCTATATATAGTGATCAGAGGATATTGGAGAATTTGGTGGAGTTGGTACTTGGCTGGAAAAGACAGTGAAGTTGTTGTTTTGCATCACAAAGAAAATATTAATGGTGAAGTTGTTGTTTAGCATAAAAAGAGACAGAAAAAGGGGAAAAAAAAATGGTGAAGTTGTTGGAGATTGGAGTATCTTAACTAGAACACTTCCACTTCTCCCAAGGTCATCCACGGAAGGAGGAATAGTGCACTTCGTGTGTTTCTTTTTTGGAAATTTGAAGGCATAGTTTAGAGATATAATTTTGCTACATCCGAGTGAATAAGTGCCTTGTTGAGTTTATTCACTTTGGTAAATATGATTTCAAGAGCTATGCTTAGTTCAATCCATTTTTTGGCTATGCCAAATTATTGTCTCATGATCTTTTCTTTGCTTTCAAATGGAATATAAAAGGTCCCATTTAAATTGTCACTTATTTTGGGGACAAATTTTTTATAATGGTCTTGTTCTTGTTTGTTTTAAGTTATTCAAAATTTGATTATAAAAACTAATTATAGAGAATAATCATAATCAACAAAAACTACTACTCCTTAATTGATTAGAAATTTTATATCTTTTTTTTTGTTATTAGAATATATTTAATCTGAACACAAAAGTAAAAAAGAATATTAAAAAATTAATTTTTCAAAATCAAAATCTATAATCAAGTAAAACTAATCAAAACAACAACAAATCTACTATTTCTTTGACACATTTTTCAATTTTTTTTAATCTCACATGCATCAGGTAAACCTACACATTGACAAGCTAATGGAACCACACCCTGCAAGAGAAGGGTAAAAATTTCCACTGTTGAATGTTGATGTTTGAATATGCTAGCAAAGGAAGCTGAAAGAAATTGTGCAGTTTTCTCTCTCTGTAGTTATCAAAACCACAACCAAGAACATTGACAAGTCCTTGGGACGACAAAGTAGGGACTGCTAAATGCTAATGGCAACGCCTCAATCAAATTCCCAAGTACAAACAAGAAATTGGATTTGGACCAAGCACATATTTTTCATTCATCCTGAGCTGCAAGGGATACGTAATCCAAGATGCAGTTGCAAATTGCTTAATAGAAGCTTTCTTCTGCAATTTGGCATTACAATTTGCAGGGAAAGCATCGAGATCTTAACCTAGGACGCAGCATGAGGCAGAGCCAGAGGGGAGGGAGTGTAAGTGATTGTATCTTTACTTCCATATTTGGATGTCATGGTTCTAACTTCGAAGAACTTCTTTTTGGCATTTGCAATTTTTTGACTTCTCAAGAAGAATTGGATTAGATCTCACTCTAAATTTATTTACATCGTATTGCTTAATCTAGAATTTTGGGAGGTTTGTGGATAAAGAAGTTGGTCATTTCATGAATTGTATGGATTTGGAGTTTCAGAATTTACCCTTTAAAGTTCGCTCCCTCACCATTGCAAATCATGCATTGTGCCCATGACTGCACCTTAATAAGTGACTTTGAGCTTAGGAAATTTATGTGTTCAACATCCTTAATTGGGGAATAAATCGCGCCTTCGAAGACTCTCATAAATTGTATTAAACAAAGTGATACCATATTCCGCCACTATAGTACCCAATTTGTGAGGCAAATTTGTTTATTTGTTATTCTCATTTTTGCTATGGTGAAAATTGAAGTGCGATAGTATCCTAAACAATGCTCTACATGAAGGCGTGATCGACAAAATGAGCATTAAGGACTTCCTAATTTCAGTCCAAAGGCGCGATTCTTACAAGGGAATGAACAGCACCTTCATTTCAAATTAGATTTAAATCTCGTATCTTCTGAACAAAAACCCCAAAACCCCAAATCCCATCCTTGCTTCTTTTTGGCTTGCCAGTTAATGCCTCTGTAGCAATTTGATGAGCCATATCCTAGCATAATTGGCCTCCCCTCTTTCATGTCTTGGAGGGATCAACTCGTTATTTGGAGGTTCTGAATCATTTAAAACAGTTAAAATCTGCATTATAACAGGGGTGAAATTTTTGGAAACCAATTGGAAAGTCAAATCCAGGTCAAAATAGGAGAGGTTTATTAAACTACAAGAAGCCACCGCCGTGGCACTTTCCAAAATCCTGATCTCCAAACAATTACTGGAAACATCAGACGCAAACCAACATCTTCTTCGATTCCCTTAAGAACTAGGAAAAGACAAACTTGTATGACTATAGGACTCTTGCATTATTATGCTTCATATACTGATAAGTAAGATACGCCTTCCTCCTTCAATCAAATCTTTGCTACTCGCAAGACTGCATTGTTCTCCAAGAAATCAGCCGGAAGAATGACTAGGAATAGCAAGAAATCACGGCCAAATTGGTCTGAACTAAATCAAGAACTTCTTGAAATAATAGCATCAAAGCTGTCATACCTAGATACCATACGTTTCAAAGCGGTTTGTTCTTCATGGTTTGCTGCTGCTGAGAGTTTCTCATCACCTGGGCCACTTCTACTTTATCCGTTAACTCAAGACACTGACGCTGAACATGTAAGACTCGGTGCATTCAGCCTAAAAGAAGGAACAATCTACGATCTCAACTTAAAACTTGAAAAACCTGAAGATGTTTTTTCAGCCTCTGAAGATGGTCTTCGTTTCATAGGTTCCTCGCATGGCTGGATGGTGGCTGAATACAAGAGTTCAGAGCTTTGTTTGCTGAATCTTTTCTCGAGAACCTGTATCCTACTCCCTGGAAAAGGCACCATTCCAAAACCTCAAAGCTGTGGGCCTAAGTTTTCTTTGATTCAATCTCCCACAATGATTCAGAAAGCAATATTAACCGCTAATCCATCCTTCGATGAGCACTACAAGGTCATCATCATATACGGTTGTCGCAAGAATCTTGCTTTTTGCGGCTCTGGAGATCAAGAATGGGTGAGATTTAGCAGTTCAGAAGGCTATGATGATGTTGTATGCTATGATATGCTGCTATACACGTTGAGGAAAGGGCAAATCGAGGTATGGGAATTTGCTGATTCTTCTTCTCCTACCAAAAAGATATGCCTGGAATGCTGTTATACATCAGACTCGAGTTATCCAAGGGAGGTCTGTTCTACCCAGTGGTACTTGGTGCCATCACTCGGGGAACTTCTGCTTATTGAGAGGTTTATCGGGGAGTTTGTTGATGATGAAGGAGAGCTTCATGCTGAGAGAGATCTTCTGACAGATGAAGACAGCCATCCTCTGCTTTGTCCTTATAGAACGTTCAGCTTCCAGGTTTACAAGTTGAATCTGACTGATAAGAAATTGGAAAACGTGACATCTTTGAAGGATCAGGCGATCTTTTTGGGTGGAAATCATGGGATTTCACTCTCCGTTAAGGATTATCCAGAATTGATTCCGAACTCGATTTACTACACTGACGATTATTGGGATCGGATGTATGAAGATTACCTGTATGGAGGTCATGATTTTGGCACATATAGCCTAGAAGAAAAGAGCATTGCTCCGCTTGAGCCCTATTGTGTGGAGAGATTTGATCCAACACCCTTTTGGGTTTTTCCAAATCAGTGACTTGTAACTAGTATTGAACAAGTATAAATGAACTTGATGATTTGTTTTTTCCTTCCCCTCCTTCCCATATTATAATACATTTTTTTACTTTCAAAGCAGTGAAGATGCTTGAGAAAAGTTTCTGTGAGGCTCTGAGACGTTACTTCTTTGTCTGAGTGAAGAACTTGGTAACAAATGTAACATTCTAGGGATGTAATATTTGTAGTAGAATAATTCTGCATGGATGGTATCTGTGATTTCAAATCCGAACTTCTTACAGAACTTGATGGCACCTTCTTCCTTTTTCACAATCCGGCATGCAGTTGACCAAAACAGGTACCAATGTAGTAGTATGCAAGACTGATAAAAACGCAGGAGCCAAGATTGGCACCTTCTTCAGGTGCATTAAGTCTTGTCCCTCATTCCATCATCTCTTCCTGCCCCCATTTTTGTTTTTAGAATTTGCTAATTTATTTGGCCTATTAATGAATAAAAGTTAAATTGAGATTGCTTTGTGTTTCTTAAATTCTAAACATTTGTTACGAGCGTCATATTGTTGTAAGATACTTCGTCACAATTCAATCATGAATCTAAGGCCAAAAAGCTAATGAGAAAGAAAACGTCTTATTGTTTTGGTGATTAACTTTTTAAGAAACTAATTTTTTTTATTTTTGAGTTGCAAGAGTACATATTAATTAAGTACTTCTTTGGAAAAAAATATTGGGGTGGGAAAATTAATTATATGCTTGGACAATCGAACTTCTCGCATTGACAATGCTTTTAATGGTCCTGGTTTTGCTTTTTTCACTTGATAGATTATGACTAACAACTTGTACCAAAAAAATTCACTGCAATTAAGTTAATTGCAAGAATGCAAAACGGGAACGATTTTGAGAAGATGGAAACAATGAAAATGATAATAATTATAAAGCGATTGCAGCTGAGATGACATGAGATGATCCAAAGACAAAAATGTATTGGGGATTTGAGAATCTGAAACTCAACATGAATGAAATGAATAATTGCATTTTGATTGAGTTTCATTGACTGAGCAATGTTGAAAATTTCAGGCACAATAACCTCATTGTGTTATATTTCGCGCCTTCTACTTAAACGAGTTAGGATTGATGAAAGGCGTGCACGAAGCATCTGCTTTCCCTCCACTGAATCAAGTAAAGATAGATCAAAGTCGTGTATGAAGCATGCGCTTTATTCGCTTATTAGGGACACTAAATCTGTAATTGCCTCTCAGGGGGGTATTTTTATTTTGTACTCTGATATGCAATTTGATTTCCACAACAAACGAAGAAAGAATAGAGATACAAGTCTACCCAAAAAAAAAAAAACCCTTGTGCTAGCTAAGTTTATACATTCATGGAAGAACAAAAACCTGAAGCTAGATTTTATACTCCTTGCATAGGCTCTTCATTGTGCATAACTTTGTCCTGTCTCACTACAGGGGAAATCAATTTCCATACTGCAATGAAAAGATGTAAAGAGTATTAGAGATAGCTCTATTAGAATTGCCTAGCATGACAAGATTTATATGATTTATCTCCAAAATCTAGACTCTGCTGAGTTTCAATTTTGTGATGGCATGCAAATCTGTCATTCCTCCTGTTGGAAACCTATACATAAACTAAGTCACTATACAACTGAAACTAGACACTGGAACTGGGTAAAGCTAAAAAAGAAGCAGACCATGACCATGACAATCAGCTGTGGAAATCCAACAATGGTTAGATACATACACAAAGTAAATCTGAAACAGAAACTTTGATCACAGAAGAAATTCGAACGTGAGGGGTAACAGCTAAATTAACTCACAGTATATTGTGGCTGCAAACCATTCATTTATGATCTTCACCCATGTACTAGCCCAGCCAACATCAATGCACCATCTGTTGTTTGAGAATGATTGATAAGGTGAACTAATCAAACTTGAGCAGGAAAAGAGGTCTATGGAGTATGAGAGCATAACTCTTACTTCTTTGTCAAGCTATCCAGGTTCCAACTGATGAATAGCATTGCAAAGTACATGGCCCCCAAGGAGAATACCAAGTGGAAAAAGCCATACTTATATGGAATGTCATCCTCCAATTGAATATCGTTTTTACGAAACTGGAAGTCAATGAAAGCAAAATGTATAAACCCTCCAAAAGGATGAAGAAATTATCTGCTAAACCATGCTTGATATTGCGACATTTTATCACAATGAAGTGCACTTCTGGTTTTAAGAGACTGACATTTATTCTATATCTGTGGGTTTCACTGACAAAGAACCTCAGCTCACCTGAAACGTTTGAGAGTCAATTCCAGTGGAAAAAGTTGCCATGACAATTGCACAAACAGCTATAAAGAAGCCCTGGAAGCAACAGAATGGGAATGTGAACTCTTCAGTTGAATAGTTGAATGCGATTGGGTAAAAGATGAAGATTTCTTAGCTCTCCATTCTTAACAGTTATTATTGATAAGAAAATTAAGTATATCAAAAGGATGTTTACTCTTACAATTACAGTTGTCCAACCTCCATGTCCGCTATCTTGGGTCTGAGGGCTACATTTGGCATTAGCTGGTTCACTGGAAAACATGGAGGCAAAAGCAGAAAGAGAGGAAGCTAGTTTTAAACAAAATGTCAAATAATTTGAAGATTTTCTTATTCCACATTATAAATCTGAACTAACTCTAAATATAAGCTGAAATAAATATAGTGATTTTTCAAGTATCTACTAAAAAATTTTGTAAGGAGACTTGATAAAAGTGAACATAGGAAATTCCAACAAAATGTTTCAACTGAAACAGTAACATAATGGATGTTTATTCACAACATTTGATTCCTTTAGCTGGTGAGAAAAGGATTTTTTTTTTTTTTTGTTCATAGAATTAGATCTTATTCAATATTACTAATTTCTAATTAGCAATACTCTCTTTTTTTACACTATGCTAATCCAGCAGCAGAGAAAAAATGACGTAAGAAATACCTACACATTAAGACTTAAGACGGAAATATTAGGCCAGACATCCTATCATGAGCTTAATATATTTTGCAATATACATGTAGAATTCTCCAGCAAAATATACATGTATATTTTGCAATATACAAAGTTCTTGTTTACTCTATATTTAATTTTCTGATTACTTTTTATGCATAAAAACTCTCACCTTCTGATAGCACTCCAACAAAGGAAAACAACGTAAGAAGCCATAATCCCTGAAGATAAAAGACCTCTATTCACCTGTCCTAAGCACGAAATAACCACAAGTTAGATTAAACTATGGCACATCAACATCATAAGTGAAGTACACATATCTTTGGATTGCAAATATGGTGTAACTTTGCAGTGAGGGCATGTACAAGAATCTGCACGTTGTACTGTAGTTGGAAGACAGTTTACATGCAATCTATGGGCTCTAACTTAGATTTGAGCGTGTACAAGTCAAATAATCTTTCAATGAAGTAACTTCATTATCAGGCTGATAAAATTAGAAAATGCTGGTTTTGATGATCATTTGGAAGACTTGTATAGCGATATGATGAAGTTACAGTGCTTGGGAATGCATTCTCTTGGAAATTACCTTAGAATGCAAGGATATAATCATCATTACTGCTAGCAAAATTCCTGTCCAGGAGACGAAGAATATGTTGAGAGTGCATGATGCCTTTGAGGCATAGAGCACAAACATCAAAACAATCCCGCAAACTGAACCAATGTAGAATAAGGTTGACATGAACATCCCCAGAGAGCAGCTGCAGGGGATGTTAAGTGCAATGTAAGTTACACATCATAATGGTCCATATATGTGGAAAAACAAAAGGAACTTAGTTTCCTTGTGACAATGGGGAGCCTGGACTAAAATTGGCTCCACGGCTGATGTTTGATATAGGATACAGTCAATTAAGTCATCACAGTCTTTTAAAATTCCCTGCTTTTAATTTGTATTCATTTATAAAATGAGAGATTAGAAAGGAATATGTTTTCTGCAAATGAAGATCACTTACCTATGTTTCTTTTTCTCATCAGGCATCCAGTAGTCGTTCCACCACGTGATGAATTCAATAACACTTACAAGTTGGAGAAGAAGAAATACCCTGCAGCATATGAAGTTAAATGCGACTCCAGAAGCCCAAAAACAAGATGGAGCATTGTGTTATAATTGAAGCCAAAAAGCGATAATTTCTCACTATATAAATGGTTCATGGAACTTTAAACCCGCAGGGCTAAGATAATTGAGACCAAGACTCGTATCCAAACAAATATATTTGTTAAGGATGTGAACAGATATGATAAATTCTCAGGCTCATTGTGCCAATGGGAAAAAGCTGTAATTCTTGGCTAGGCTTTGGATGTGCGAGCCACTTCTTTATATAATATTCATGTGCAAAAACTTGCAGAACCAATCTTTGACACATTAAAGTAGGAAAACTACTGAGTATGCTGACTGATTTCAGACATGCAGTTCCAATTTGCGTATAAGAAAAGACTGCTTAGAACGATTATATTACAGTATTTAAAGGAAAAGCTTCATCATTGGAATGTGAAGAATTTCGATGTCAACGTGCAGTTCTAAACAATCAGATTGCGCTAGTGAATTTTTTAATTAAGAGAAGCTTTGAAGTTTACCCCGCACCAATGCGAGCAATTTCACCTGCAAGAAGAAGTAAGTAAACTTGATTAGTTCTTCACTGAGGAAAAAAAATGATATAAGGCTGGAATCGACGATAATGCTGAACGTCAAGGAAAAGCTTCATGTTTGAAATGTAAGAATTTTGTGTTGCATTACGTTTAAGAACAAAATCAAGTGGTTAGGACTCATGAAACATATTTGTATATTCAAATTGGATTTCAGCGGACGTACCATAAACTTGAATATAATCAGACGGGACAAAGAATGGAATCACCAAGGAGATAATCAGTATAACAAACTTCAGAGCCCACCATCCAGAATGCCATTGGTTGCGGGCTTGATGCAACTTGTTCGTGTTACATGTTGTGAGAAACATTCCGAAGAAGAATATCTGGATTTCATGTCAAGGTGTCCACTTTTGATATTATGCAGAAGCTATGCAATTTAGATAGTTTGAATTTTCGAGAAAAGGATGAATAACTGCTATTCAGTATCCTGATAAATTCTCTGGGGTATGCAGGCAATGAGGAAAAAAATCCATGCAAGAGAAAGAGAAGTTGGAGCCAAGTAGCAACTCTCTAAACTCATGAAATCATGCACCAACTCTATCTAGGCATGATACATTACAAGACCAAGCTAGATGGCCTAAAAAACCAGTGGCGATAGGGTTAAACGTCCTTTCATTGCTCTGATAACGGTCTAAGACAAACATCTCTTTATCTGGCATTCATGCTGCGAAGTCCAACCTTGGTATCAAAATTCAACTCACATTTTTCCAGTAAAAACCTAAACACAAACACTTTCAATAATTCACTTACTCGAATATATGCTGGGAGGCCTTAACGGTCAAGGCTTCATGCAAAACCAATTGATTCTCAATAAAAAAGAATTAAGCACAGATGACTATTTCAAGAGAAAGATACAAAGCATCCTAAACTGACACGAAGAACACCGAGCGTGTGAAAGCAACCAGTTTGTCCAACTCTACATGCTTTTGAATCTGCAGAAAAAGATGGAAAAGTGTCATAATAGATGATACCATAAACACCTTTTCTCTCATACAAGCGTATTGCACATGAATGAAGACAATCAAATAACAAGAGTGTATATGTACCACTTCATATATGAACTATTTCATACACGCAAATTAGGAAAGCAAAAGAATGACAAAACCATGAAGTCTTTTCCTGAAATATTGTTGTCAAATATGACTTAAATCAGTACATCGGGAAATCCAAGAAATATATAAACATTCAATGAAGACTTGGTAGAAAGACAGAAAAAATGAAAGCATGTATCATGGTAAACATCAAGTAAATTATGCTTCTGAATTGACAGTCCTAAAAGAATAAAAAAGAAAGTGAATTCTTGACCATGTGAAAGAGTAGGACTCTGGACTTACAGTGAAGCAGAGGGAGAATCTTGTCTCCATAGTCACGAAAGAACCAAGCTACAAGATTTACTAACAAGAAAATCATGCCGTAAGCATAACGGGCTCGAAGAGATTTCTTCTTTTTTGCCAGGTTCTCAAAGTTCTTCTGCTCCAGTGATCCACATTGTTCTCCAGGATGAATAGCTACATCATTAGTTAATTTGATTTCCACCATGGTAGCTTCATCTGGAGCAGCAGATTCAACCATCCTACTAATTCAAGTTGCAATATTATGAATAGGCATTTCGAAAACAACAATATATTATCACCCACAACAAAATGCTCTGGCTAAGTCAAGTATCTGCCAATGCTAGTGAATGCTGAGCCCAATGAGTAAAATTGAGCAAAAGTGAGATCAGACTTCCAATTTTGAAAGTCCTTATTACACTCAAGGACAAATATTAAACTAAGAAGCACTTTTTCCATTATAATGCAGCTTAAATGTGAAAGGAGCAGTTCTTTAAACAGTATGCAAATTATTCCCTGGTAAAATTATCAGCATGTTTCACCAACCAAGTACCAACCAAATTCATTTTTGTCAAAGTTACACTAAAGATGGCAAACAAGTTAGCTTTCCAGATGTAAAAGAAGTTCCAATCGGAAGAATAAAATGAAACAGAAAAATGAGTCCTAGAACAATGCAAGCCGACTAAAGAAAATGTCTGACATAACTAAACTTCTGGAGGAGGATTGGATTAAATTAAATCTGAGTTTGAGGAATGTAGATTGACTAAAAAGATTAAAACACTACCAAAACCTTGAAAACATGAATTGTACAATTACTTGTACAACACTTCCGGAATGACAGCCAGCGCTAGTCTGATAATGTTTGCAGGTAAACTGTCACAGAATAGTTGAACAAGTGTCAGAATGATGGAGTAAATAGCTAACCTTTCTCTGTTTTGGTTTTGGAGCAAGGACTGGATTGAAACTTGAGACTTGAGAGTCGCACTTCTTCAGCAAGAAGTTAGTGAAGCTCCTCATATTTAAATATGAAACCAACAAGACTCGGCTTCAGATCTTCTAGACAGATGGCCAAATAGAAAAAGCAATAAACAACAGCCCACATTTGGTCACATGCGTGCTAATTAATCAAACCTTACTAAAGAAGAATATCCTCCAAATTCTGCACCCTGTCCGCCCTTATTTTCATAACCGTAATTAAGCATAATGGTTGTCAAACCTTAACTAGGCTCCTGTGTTTAATTATAACTTCATAGTCCCTGAGAAATTAATTTAACTGATATATAACGAAAGGTTCACATATAATTGGAAACTAAACCAAGAAATCCCTTATGCGCTCTTAACTACACAATTTAGTAATGGCAAGCTTTCACACCGTGGTATATACTATTTAGTTTTTCTACATTTTGCCAATCACACTTTCACGAGATAATCCATACACTAACATAATAAACGTAGACAATAAAATGACAACGTGCAAAAACACAACAAAATCCAACATTCATTCATTGAAATTTGCATCCTATAATCAATTCTATTTATCCAATTTCAAATCAAACTAATTCCCACCATTAATTGCAATCTGCAATTTCATTAATATTTTTCCTCCTGTAGTGAAGAGTAATTAGCTGAATGTGAAATCCGAGTCTTCCAGGCGTTTAATATCATTCAAGATACTTGTTCCTCTTATTTTTGAGCTTTATGCACTTACAAGACAAGTCTGGGAGATCAAAAAGAAGCTGTTTTTGCTGACTTATAAAATGTAGTTGAGCACAAGAACAAACAGAAGCGGACATGTTTGGTTGGGCCAAGCAGGTTGACTATGGATGCCTGGATGGAAACCTTTATTGATTTCTTGAAAGCTGGGGTCCCCATCACGCGTTTAAGGGAACTCGATAGTGGCCGTTAGAGCAAAGTAGCAACTGAGAGGTGCTCGAAAATTCGTGATTAATTATTTAATAAATACCATCCCGATGAGTCCATAAGCAATCACCAGTTTCACTGCTGAAACAGAAGAGAGCAAGACATTGAGGTCAGTTTTCCTTATCAAATGAAATGACCAAAAATAGAGGAGGCGTTGATTTCTAGAAATCTATCTGTTCAAGAAATAACTTTTGTGACTAAGGGCAAAATCAATTGCTTCAAATGCAATTTGATGGGTTAAGTAACATTTAGGAAGAAGTGGCTACCCCAAAATAGCTAACATTATTGTTATCTTATAGAGGAGAAAATGCCACTCTATACCATACTCGACTCTACATAATAGAAATGAAGTGAAAGATGGCACATCTCTTTTATAAGGAATTCTCACAGTTGTATCTATCACATAAATATATCATAATTTTAAGTGAATTCTTATAGATGAACTCATGGTTTAGATAATTGTTTCGTACATACTATGCCAAAGAATATGCAAAAGTGAATAGCATTCCACATTGTGCTATTTGGGATCTTCCCCATGCTTGTCAACTTATTTTATACAGTTTGCTCTTTATTGATGCTACTAGCTAGATATAGTGGTACTACCAAATTATTTGGCTACCTTATGCAAAATATCTAAAGTATGATTGTTACTTAACCCTTTTGACTTTTTTGCTGTTTTTGTTTTTGCACTGGTTCATTATGGGATGAGTTGGTTCACAATTTATAACATTGTACGTGTTGTTGTGTGGTTAGTTGGCTTTATGATTGGATTTAGGTGTGTCATTTAGAGTGAGTCAGTGAGCTCTCTCGTGTGTCATTTAGAGTGAGTCAGTGAGCCCTCTCTGGGCTGGAATCAATGCCAAAAGAGAAGGGAAAATGGATTTGGTGGAAGTTGGCAGGATTAATGCAGCCAGCCTGAGTGAGGAGTGAGGACTTCTCTCAACTCCTTCCACAAGTTTTGGAAGAAATACAAGCAAGAAACAGGCATTACTGCCATGCGGATGATTATGATAATTAACTTATAGTGTTAATGCCACAGCTTGGTTTGCAGCTATTTTCACGATAATTTTGCATAAAAATGTCAATCTTATCCTTCTCACGTCCAAATGCAATTTGAACTCAAAGAGTATCAACAAAAGTTATTGAAATAAAATGAGGGTTATAACAATCTCACTTGCCACCAAAACTAGAAAAAAAATTTTTGTTCACTCCTAGACCACCATTCAATTGATCACATATTTGGTTTTTGTTTTGGTAAATGTTATTTGCACTCCCATTTTTGTTAATAACGCTCCCACTATCATTTTCATCATATGATTTTCATTTATTAGACTGTATAACAAAACAAATGGTGGGAATGTAATTAACAAAAAAATGGGGTGCCAATAACATTTCCCTTAGTTTTTGGTAGACGAAGTAGATTACAACTTGAGTCATGAAGCATTCTTACACTAGGAAGTGAATTGAGATTCTAACAGCATACAGGTAGTACTCTCACCGGCATTGAAGCCCCCGTTTGGGTTTCCATCATTATTGGGTTATGAAGCAATATTCCTTCGTTACTGGGTTATGAAGCGCAATCCAACTTGTTATTTACCAAGTGACCCAAAGTAATAGTTTAATTTAGACGTCCACTTAGGTAATGGGAATATTGCTTGTTGATGTGTTTGAAAATCATTCCAATCACTTATGAGTCAGTGCCAGTCTGATTATCAATCATCAGACACAAGATTCAAGAATTTTCAGTGCTTCTTTGTCTTGATAACATCATAATGAGCTGTTCACAATCTGATGATCAATAACTATAAGCGATTAACTTTGCTCTAATTCATTCCCTTCATTTCAGGTTGTAATAAGAATTGTTGCTGTTATTGGTTTAGTTGTGGGGCTGCCAACTGGAGCATCCTCTTAACAGTTTATAAGTGAGGCTTCACGGGATTACTTCAGAGTTTCTTTGCCTTTTGCATCATCTTCTTTAAGATCTTGAGGAGTTGCCATATGAAACTCATTGTTGTTTAAAAAAAAAAAAATGGATTCGCTTGTCAAATTCATTAAACCCCATACCATCTCAGTAGCTAACTTTGCCTCACAAACTTTCTTTTGTAATAAAACACTAGCTTTGCCAATTTGTTCTCACATATTAGACTATGAGAAACTAATACAAACCCCTTAGAAGTCAGAAGATGATGGTAGTTTGTGCCCTATAAGCAAGTTTGTTGCACTTTACCTAATGTGAAGTTTCAACACTTGATGGCCATTGACAGTATTCTGAACATGTGCAGCAAAATGTTTCCAATTTATGGTTAATGAAGCCACTGTGGATGGTTAATATGTCATCAAATCCTGAAAGTTAAATATGCAACGGCAGTTAATGTCCTTGGTGGTTGAAGCCAAGAACAAGTTGTTTGGTACCACCATATTTGGGGGGGGGGAGGGGGGGAAGGAAAAATGGTTGCTGGACAGAACCGAGAAAAGAAGTTAAAACTAACCACCCGTTTGGTTGCCACACCAGAATGGCAATGACAATCACTATCAGAAACTCTTCAATCGGAATAGGTTTATGCTATTCCTTTTCAGGTGTTTGGTTGGGGAAAGTAATGGGAATGATTATTGATTTTCTTGTTTGGTTTATTCACAGTCATCAATGGGAATAGAAACCCAATTGAACAACTATTTTCCTGTCCAACATTAAACAAAACAAGATTTATACATAAAATTAATACTGCAATCATTAATATATTTTTAAATTTAATCAAGTTTTTTATAATACATAAAGACCTTTTACAATAATAAATTACCAATTGTTTCTTTGTTATGCATAAATTACTAGTTGTTTCTTTGTTAAAGGTGTTTTATCTTAAACTACCAGCTGTATTTGGCCTTTTAATCTTCCACAGCGAAAATTTACAGAAACCTGCTAACTTTAATTACCTGAGCCAAGTACTTAGGTGCTTTTGTCTGTTTATGGCTTTTCTCCACAAAATATATACTGTTCTAATATTTATTAACATGTTCATGAAAGAGAAAATATACAGAAACTAGTGTTAAACTATTGATATGATCAAACTTGAAAAAGGAATTAAAAAAAAATCAGCTATGGCAAATGCATGTATGAGAAGGTGAAATGTCATGCAAAATTTACCAACTGTTTATGGTCACTTTGATTAACTGCCCACTGTTTATGGCTTTTCTCTACCTAAAATTAATATATATTTTCCTAATATTTTTTACGTGTTCATGAAAGATAAAATATACAGAAACTAGTGTTAAAATATAGATATGATTAAACATGATAAAGGAATAAAAAAATTCAACTATGGTAACAGGATGTATAAGAATGTGAAATGTTATGCATAAATTATCAGTTGTTTCTTTGTTAAAAGTATTTTACCTTAAACTACCAACTGTTTCTTTATTAAAAATATTAATTCCGATTTCAATTTCTGCCCATGGCAGATGAATTTGGTCATCGTATTTAGGATTAGGCAAAATATCTCCGTCGTATTTAGGATGACTACAAAATCTGATGTACAAACGTGAAAAGGAAGGTGAAATTTAAGAGATGAGGAAGAGATATGAAAGGAAAAGTGAGAGGAAAGATGATGAAGAGAAAACAAAGCTGCAGTTGATTGAGGAGCAAAACCCTCCAATATACTCAGGAACAACGTTTGCAAAATTTTAGGAGCAAAATTTTAGGTTTTACATACCCATAGATCGATTCCGATAGTTGTCAACCAAACACTATCAAACGAAATCAATCCCTTGCAAAAGTCATAGTGGAGGCCCGTTACCCCCAACCAAACGGGTGGTAAGAGTAGGTCACTTATCATCAAAAAAACAAGAAATGTAGCCATGTAGGTCACTCCAATTTAAATGGTAAAAATTTGTTGGACTTGGGAATTAGAGATTGTAGTGTACTTGTTGCAAATCTCTTCAAGGAATGTACTACGTACACAGTTTTTACAAAAGGCAGCGGAGTAGCATTTCAAAATATGTAACGATATGCATGAAGATACATTATTGGGTTCAAGTGCAAGAAACCACATTAAGAAAGGAAATGAAGTAACATTACCTCTTATCCGAGAGAGTTAAAGTGTAAAATTTCAGAAGACTATAATCATTTCCTAATCTTTGCTGGTTAAAAAACTTATTATTTTGAAAAAAAAAAAAGGGGAAGATTAGCATCCATTAAGATACACATTTGCAAGTGAAATTTGACAATAATCTAACATTGTAACTCCTTCTTCCTTGTTGTCTGATTAATACCGACATCTAGAGTAATTTCATAGATATCATAGGTTTTCATTTAAGCATTCAAGACCTGTTTAATATAAAAGAAATACTACATAAGACGATAAGAATATTCGACTAGCAAAAGTGACTCTTAAATATTCAAATACAACAAAATATAATTATCATACCACAGTCTCATAAGACGACCACTAAGACATTGATGCATTACATATGTTTTGTCCAGTGCAATAATCTATCTTAATGGACTAAAAATATAACAGTTTAGTGTCTAACACCGTGCTAAATCAATTAAAAATATGTTAATTAGTTAACGATTTAGATAATAAACTAAATACAGATAGACTATCTAATGACACAAATTTATTGTCAATTTGTAGTATAAGAAACCGATCAAAGGGGGGATGGGCTTATTTGTCTTTTGAACTAATAAAAAATCGAACATTTCAAATTAGTCTAATCTTGGAAATTTGGGATGGTCATGGTTTAAAAGGATACTTTGTAAATTTAGGGGCTTTCTTGCAATTCTAGGATTTCAAAAAATACCGCCAATGTGATGAGCTCATGGCATTCTCGTAATATCAGAGAATACAAGCCTAGTTTTGTAAATTCAGGTTACTCCATAATCCCCAATCCTATAATTAAGGCTCAAAAATCCTATTCCTTCGTGGCTCCAAAGATTAGGGTTTTTTACAAATACGGGAATTATCGTATTAAATTGCCAATCCTATCCCAAAAACACTCGGAAACTCCTTAATTTTCTAGACAATTAGATGTCTTTCATAGATGATTTTCAAGCTAGTATGCCATTCAACCCCCCGTTGATTATACTTTACTAAAATTTTCTTTTCTTTATTCTTTATAATTGTCTGGGGTTTTTGTTATGGATTGTTTTATTTATTTTATTAATGTTTTCATTTGGATTTTAACAGACTTAGAGGTGCTGCCGACTATTTTGCAGAAGAAGTATGCATTGTTGCGGGATTTGGATAAAAGTTTACAAGGTAAAATATTTTCTTATCCATTTTCATTTTTACTTTGTTTTCTTGATTTTTTTAAATTTTTCTGTTGTGAAGTTGATAATAAAATTCTATTAAAAGGAAATGGAACAAATTTAAAAGAAAGAAGATTTATGAATTTGAATTCTTAAAAGCGTCAGCTTTATTCCTGGGGTCATGTAGTTTTCTTTCTCTTTTTTTTTTGGTGAGTTATTTTTTTTCCTTTTTTTTTGTTTTTTTTGGGGGGGGGGAATCCATGAGCTGTAAGTTGTCCTGAAATTGCATCAACGTGGTGATAGTGATGGACATTGTAAATTGTTGGAAATTTTAGCAGGAAAGGGTTGAGAAGAAGCTTAATGAGGAAAGGAGATTGGAGATGGTGAAAATAGAACTCTCAGTCCAGGACGAGTTATAAAGACCCTTAACCACTAAGCATCTTGGTTTTGAGTAACAGGATTGCATGCATTGTGCAATGTTCCTAACAAATAGCTTTTTGTACACCAGTGTAGGTGTCTGTCTGTGCGCGTGTTTTGCTGCTTCTCTGCATGTTAACACTTCTTTTTTACGTGTTTTTTGTGTGCGTTCCTGAACCAAGGGTTCTGAAACATAAAAGAATGGTAGCTTTCGGTAACATTCTTACTTCTACTTAGCATTATTCTGACAATATCACTGTGGAGTCATTTCTGTTTTTAGTTTGCTATGTAGTAATTAGGTTAATTTTTTCCAACTTGAATATGAACAGAAATCCAAAGACAGAATGAACACCATTGCGGACAGGAAATCGAGGATATGAAGAAACGTATTAAGGATGGTGGCATTACACCCGATTCTTCATTTATAAAATTTTCAGATGAGGCGCTTGATGAGCAAAAGCATGCCATCAGGATTGCTGATGAGAAAATTGCATTAGCTCTGCAGGCATATGACTTGGTAGTGATAATGAAGTTCTGTCACTCCTCTTTTTAGTTTGGTTTCGCATAATTATTTTTTCTGTGGGCTTTTACTTTAACACAAAATTCTATGAGAATCATTGAAGGAGTTCTGTATTAATTTATGATAAAAAAATTGCTGGGGAAAATGAAATTTTGGTTCACATGATTGAGTTACCATTCTAATGTAGGGTAAAGATCATATTAGATGGGTCTCCTGAATGTTAAGTGAGGTATGAAGGAGTTGTGTGAGGTGGAGAGTGGAACTAAGTGATTGGGTTTAAAATCAGATGACCCATAGCTTAAAAAATACTATGAGAATATTACAGAATGTGGAGACGATAAAGAGAGAAAAATAACAGCATGGACAGAACTGTGCTGTATGAATTTTCTTGATCATCATATGACCTTATTTTCTTCTTTTTGATAGGATTCTGCTTGCTTTGTTGAAGTTTTCATTTTTTGTGTAGTTTGTTGCAGGATGATAATGCTACCTACCTGTGTCTGCATATTGCCCTTTTTGCCCAAAACTTCAGTTTAAAGGAAGGAACCTTGTGGTTTAGTTAATTCTGTGCCCACAATGCCTATGATAGCTGTGGTTTGTTTCTTGTTTTGTCTAGATGGGGTTTGATTTTCTTTATCATATTCTTTTAACTGGTGCTGGAGCGGACTATTCTATCCCTCATTTGAAAAGTTCTATGTATGATGTGACTTTTTGACAGGTAGATACTCATATTCAACAGCTTGACCAATACTTGAAAAAACTTGACGAAGAGATTCGCCGTGGTAACGTCTTTCACTATCTTTTGCCTCTGTCCGTGTTTAAGAGTTGTGGTTAATCAGTGCTTTTCTTTCTATATGGGGTATCACCATTCCATCTTCTCCTGTTTTGCATCATTCGCATTTTGACTTGTTGCAGAAGGAGATAATGTGGCTTCAACTGGATCTGCTGCTCCAGCTGTTGATAACAATGTGAAATCTGGAAAAACTGGTGAAAGTAGCAGGGGGCGTAAAAAGTAACTTTCTCTTCTCATGACAGCTACTGCTTTCTTTATTCTTTTTCTGGAACATCTGTCTTCTTGCTGCTGTCTGAACCCTACAATGTGCTAGGTTTAGCATGAAGACCAACATTCTGTTACATCAAAAGTTTCTTTTTGGCACTCTGCAATTTCTTTTTCCTTGTAAAGAATATGATATCTAAAATAGGAGATCCAAAAGCAAGATTATCATATTTGACTTTCTACTTGGCTTGGTCCTCACTTTTCTCCAATCATGTTAGAGAGGGTAATCTGCAGGTAAATATAAGACTGGGAATTTAATGATAGTTTGAGAGTTCAGATGACATGGGAGATCCTTCACCAAGAGAGTCTCCTCCTGCAGCTCTGTCTAGATGCACATAAGGTGTTAACTATCTCTTAGTTAAGGACATTAAAGTTACATTGAATTATAAGCAATAGATTACATGTTACAGTCAGAATGGCAGGGCCTTGCATTAGTAACAGACACTAATAGCTCTTTGTATGGATTGATATGATAAAGTAGCATGCTGTGCTTGGGAAGAAAAAGTAGTAACTTGTTTTTGCCACCATATTGATGATTCAAAATGCTTCATGCTATAGATGGTATCAGGAGAAAAAAAACCTGGAATGCTCTTAATCATCATTAGGTAATAGTTAGATTAAAGAAGTAACTTCTGAGCATATGTCACATTTTTTCAGTTAATTAAACATTTGAATCTGTGTGTGTGTGTGTGTTCTAAAAAGGCATTTCCCTAGCTGTTCATATTGTGCTTGCTCACTGAAAATTATGATATTTGATGTTTGGCGGCATTTATATCTGCAGGACTCGCCTTGCTACTGCAACAGCAGCCGCTGCCGCTGCTGCAGCTGCTGCCACAACAACATCAACAAATCCAGCTGGCATGGAGTTGGATCTGCCAGTAGATCCCAATGAACCAACATACTGCATCTGCAACCAAGTTAGCTATGGAGAAATGGTTGCATGCGATAACCCTGGTGTACGTACATGTGGACCTTTAACTTTTGATTTCTTTTCCTTATTTCATTTATCTCGGTTTGGATTTGTTCTAATGGACGTGCATCTTCAAACAGTGCAAGATAGAATGGTTTCATTATGGCTGTGTTGGTCTCAAAGAACCACCCAAAGGGAATTGGTACTGTCCAGATTGTGCTGGAACACAAAGGCGTCGGAAAGGCAAATCATAGAGTTTGACGTAATGCCTGAGGCTGTACTCAACTCTCTCTCTCTCTCTCTCTCTCTCTCTCTCTCGCGTTGCTTTTAGTAATGTTGTATCATTGCATATATGTCCATGTGACTGCATATTGTGAGGAAATTCTTCTATTTTGTTGGCCGATCTATTGTTTGGACATAAATTCTAATATTTGCAACTGTGGAAAACGCTGACTAACTAGGAAGGAATTTGGAAGAAAGATTCGTTTTTTTCCTTACATCTACATCTTGTTTTTTGAAGAAATTGCAACCAATAATGTTTTGAGAGAAGTTGCTCAGAGCAACTCAGATATTTGTTTGTATACCACGGTCAAAGATCATTTACTGATTACTTAACTTACAAGTTGAATTTTGAATAACTTGAAAAGGTTTATTTCATCTCGGAAATTAACCAAAACCAATTAGTAAGTGGATAAGATGGCTCAATGCGAATCAATAATCTTAACAATGTTCTGTTTTTGGTTAGCGTTTTCGTGGTTGAATCTGCTATATTTAAGAAAAATGCAAAAGGAAAAAAGGATGATAAACCTACAAGAATGTACGTACATACTGCTTCAGACACCCCCCCCCCCTTTCTTTTTTTGGGTACTACATGAGACACTTCAGAACTAATATGGCTACAATTTACAGTACTCTGGAAATTCGAAAACATCTTCCTCATGGATACGCATTACAGTATAAAACTGTTCTTTTTAGTATACGGTAATGCATTTTTGTTTGACACAAAGTAGCAAGTTGTCCAAGCTAGTAAATTCAATTTTATAGAGCACATTCGGTACTTTCTCAGGCCATCTTAGAGGAAATTTTGTCATTATCAGTTTATTAACAAAGTGCATATCCTGCAATGTCCAATAAATTGACAGTACCCCGACATATAATCCAACTAAAGAACTCATTTCCCCAAAATTACGAGTAACAATCCCGTACAGAGATTAAAAAAAAAAAAAACTACAAATCTCCCAGTTCCTAGAAGTAATGGCTCTTCACTATGATTGCAAAGGATGCGTTTGCTCCTAAACAGTATCGAATGGCAATGACTCCTAAACTTCTTTCAGTGTTTTTAACAATGTAAGTCAGGCATTTAGGATAAGTCCAGCGATCAGTAGTCCATGTCACCCATGCCACCACCCATGGCAGGAGCGGCCTTCTCTTCCTTGGGGAGTTCAACTACCACCGCCTCAGTTGTAGTCAGTAGAGAAGAAACACTGCATATGCCAAAACAAGCAGGCAGATCAGTCTATAAGGCAGCAAACACAACCAAAATTGCAAACCTTAAATATCTTATTGGGGAAAAAAAATTAACGAAGTGGTTGAACCAGTTACCTTGCAGCATCAACCAAAGCTGTTCTTATTACTTTCAATGGATCAATAATTCCTGCTTTTACCATATCTACATATTCACCTGTTACATACCACAAGCACCAGAAATTGAGTTTATAGGATTAGAAGAAAACAAACCATCATATTCTTTGGCAAGGTATGACAATCTAGATTAGGACCTTTAGCAGCATCATATCCGAGATCAGGGTTATCTTGCTCCAACAACTTGCCGACAACAACAGCACCTTCTACTCCAGCATTCGAGGCAATTGTATGTACTGGAGTCTGCATCCAGGAGTTCCATGTGTATATATTAGCAGATAGGATACATTCAGGAATAGGGAGGCAGAAACAAATAAAGAGATTCAAGGCTTTAGCCCCGTGTAACTGTAGTTCCAAACCTTCAATGCGTTCTGAATAATCTGAACACCAATCTTCTGATCAAAGTTGGCTGTTTGCAGTTTTTCCAACTCTTTAGAAGCATAGAGAAGAGCAACGCCACCACCTGGCAGAATTCCTTCTTCCACAGCAGCCTTGGTGGCATTTAGAGCATCTGTAACTCTGTCTTTCTTTTCACCAACTTCAGCTTCACTGGCCCCACCAATCTGCAATAATTAAAGCTATCTCCGGTCAGACTTGAATTTAAAGTAACACATTTGTCCAAACGGGAGGCAAATAACATTAATCAAGCTAGCTCATCCAATCATAGTCATCGCTCTATGATAGCCAACAAGGAAAACAACTGCAGACCTTTAAAACTGCCACACCACCAGAAAGCTTAGCCAGCCTCTCTTGCAGCTTCTCCTTGTCATAGTCAGATGTACTCAACTCGATACCAGATCGAATCTGATACATGCAGGACAGGGATTGAGTAACCCTTTCACATTTAAAGATTAGAAATCTGCTGAATAACATAATAAGAACAGAAAATATGCAAACTGAGCAAGTCCAAACCTGTTCACATCTTTCCTCTATTGCCTTCTTGTCTCCAGCACCATCAAGGATAACAGTGTCATCCTTGGATACAGTGACCTGATATAAAAATCAATTCAGAGTCACCATTATTCAACATAAAAATAAGAATCATCTGTTACATTAACAGAAAAAAAAAATTAGTTTATCATGTGTTAACTTGTACTGATAGGCAAACTTGTCACATAGTTCGGCAGCTTACCTTTTTGCATGAGCCTAACATGTCCAGTTCAACATTGTCAATGTTCAACCCAAGCTCTTCAGTTATCACCTACAAATACGCATGAATCAACTCGTAAGCATCATTCAGACACATCAAATTCATAAAAGCTCATAGAAATATCGTCTTACTTGGCCACCAGTTAGAGCAGCAAGATCCTGGAGACTGGCCTTTCTATTTTCACCAAACCCAGGAGCTTTTATTGCACAAACCTGTGTTATCCATCTGTTAGGAAACCAATCTACAAGTCTAAAAGGAGAGGGAGAATTCAGTGTCTGATGAGTAGAGAAAAACCTTGATTCCAGCACGAAGCTTGTTGAGAATCAGAGTAGCAAGGGCTTCACTATCCACATCTTCAGCAACAATCAGAAGCGGTCTTTGCCTCTTAAGCAATACAACAAAACAAAGTCAATACTTTCAATGCAAATTCTCAGGGCTAGGATATTCTGAAAGATGAATATCAGTGAACAAGATGAATGATAGTACCTTTAGAGCCAATTCTAACACCTTTACAACAGCATTAATGCTTGATATTTTCTTCTCATGGATCAGAATGAGAGGGTCATCCAACTCCTGCAGCAAGTCAATAACAGTTACTATTTATGAGTACTCACTTTTCATTCAATAGCGGTCTTACAATAAGAAGGATATTAGGGAAAAATACACTTACGCATTTCTGAGTCTTCGTATTGGTAATGAAGTATGGTGATATGTAGCCCCTTTCCACCTTCATTCCTTCGACAACTTCAAGCTCATTAAAGAGTGTTTTTCCATCCTAAAGAGGAGAAAATAAGTTTTAACGGATTTGTTTAGGAGACTTCAGGTACCTACCAGCCATTACTCAAAATGGAGATGTAATCAAAAGATAGATGAGAGACATACTGCACGCATATTGAGCAAATATATGACATCACATGCCATAAACTGTACCATGTGGCTAACATCACTATAGTTTTTTCTACATGTACTAAACTAAAGATCACTCCTCAGAACCCCATCTTTAAGAACAGCAATATTTTTTACCATTTAAAGCTTTCTGGGCACACCATTTTTGCCAGATTTATACCCTCCTACTATTACTTGACAATGTGAACGTCACAAATGAAAGAGGCAACATCATGAATTTCATTTTAGAACATTTCCACATCCCCTGCCCATGAAACCCGAATATAAAGTATCCACATCTTTAGAATGATGGTTGACACAGTTAATAAATTAGAAAACTCATGTTATTCAATTGAAAAATCCAAAAATATATATATATATATATATATATATTTGTGACCCGTTTTGCAAAAACAACCAACAATTTCAAGACACTGTTGCACAAAACATAGAATACTTACTTGAATAGTGATGACTCCCTCTTTGCCTACTTTCTCCATAGCCTTAGCAATCAACTCGCCAATTTCTCTTTCTCCATTTGCAGAGATTGTCCCTACCTATTTAGATATAGACTCAAGAAGATCAATGTCCTTGCAGGGGAAAAAGTATAGGAGACAAGCACTTCTCCCAATCCAGGCATTGTGATTTGTTCCTCATCACCTTCAATCCTCTCTTTCATTTTCGGGGAGTTGGGGCGGCAGGTAAGGGGAAGAGATATGGAAGGAGTAGGCCAATTATCCTGGTAACTTGATATGGACAAGTGATTCAAAACCCTAACTAACAATGAAAATTGGAGTTTAAGTGCCAAATTCCCAATACAAAGACAGGTAGCACACGAAGTTAGGGTCTGAAACACTTCCAAATCACGAGTGAGAGAATCTCATCTGGGGGTTTGTAGTAAAAGCCCTTGCAGATGCATAGTCCAATTTTATAACATTACTCTAGCAAAACTCAAGCTAGCAGACAAACCTGTGATATTTCTTCTGATGTGCTTATCATCCTTGCTCTGCTCTTTAACCTTGTTACTACGTCATCAACAGCCATGTTGATTCCACGCCTAAGGTCCATTGCATTCATACCAGCTGCAACAGACTTGCAGCCTTCCGCAAATATTGCACGGGTAAGAACTGTAGCGCAAGTGGTTCCTACAAATACATGTGGAAGTGCTCAATTTCATGGAAAGTACAGAACCAATTAACTGGAACAGATTCTATAATGAAACAGCAAGAGTTTTATATATTCCTCCATTAACATGATAATAGAAAGTAATCAGCTCACCATCACCAGCAACATCATTAGTTGCATTTGCAACCTGCTTAACTAGGCTTGCACCTACATTCATGACTTTGTCCTTGAATTCAATACTTTTTGCTACTGTTACACCATCTTTTGTTACTTTGGGAGCACCCCAACTTTGTTCAATCACCACATTACGACCCTGTACAAAAGAAAATGACAAGAAGGCAATCATCACCAACTCTAAGCTCATTGGTGGACTAATGAACTATCACACCCAGATGCACCTTTTTAATTATGGCACGCAATCAAACTTTTACAAGTCAAAGTAAACAAATATATATATATATATACACACACACACAATTATATCGATCTAACATAGATGTATCTAAAATCACAATAACTTTGTGTAAATTTCCCTCAGTAGCTTTATAACCAAATCAATGATGCGCACGTCTTCACGAATGAACTCAAACAGCAAAGTGAAATACATACAAGACAGGCAATTTGAAATTCAAAACCAAATCAACGTTAAGACCTCCATACACTCAGCTTTAGAAATCCAAAAACCCATCAATAATGCAATAAACAACAATGATAACCACAAGGATTGATCAAAACAGAAAACAAAAAATCACCTTTGGGCCCATAGTAACTTTAACAGCCTCAGCAAGGTCCTCAACGCCCTTTAGAATCAAAGCCCTGGCGTCTACTCCAAATCTAATTTCTTTTGCTGCATAATTTCTGCTCCATCCCAATCGGCTAGAAATCTGCAGCAATCCATAACCACGAATTGATCAGAAACACCAAAAACAATAAGAAGACACCAGAAAAAGGACAGAATAATCAGTCCTTCAAAATTTCTAACTCAAAATAAATCACCTGCTGGCTGCTGTTTCTGGCAACCCTGCAAGAAAAGACAAGTGGGTTTCTCATCAAACAATGATTGAACAATTGGGTTCAACGAAGTTGAGAACTTGAACAAAATTGAAGTGAATATCAAACAAAAATTGGACAATTGGGTTCAACAAAGTTGAGAACTTTAACAAAATTGAAGTGAATATTGCGACTTTTTCGAAGCTGAAAAAGGGTAAAGTACCTGGCTTTGGAGACAAGATTTGCTGCAAATCGATACATGACTAATTGCAAAAAATAATTGGGACTTGGGATAGTTAAGAAGGCTTGTGTGTGAGGGAGAAAGTGAGCGAGTGTGTGTACTTGTACTGGAGTAGGGGAAGAAGAAGAACAGAGCACAAGTGATGGTAATTTTAAAGAAGGGAAGAGAAGGCTCTAGAAGAGGGAACTTCTAGGGTTTTAGGGTTTAATGGAGAGGAGAATTTTATAGGGGTTTTAGGGAGTCTTCACATAATTAGGTTGGAGGCCGAAAAAGTAGTAAAAATACAAAAGAAAGAAATTGACTGTAGTAACTTTTAACATTTTTCTGTTTTTGACTCTGGTCCTCCTTATCACAAATATTTAGAATTTACTCTTTTTTGTTTTTATCTCTGTTTCTTTCCTTTTCGTTTTATCAATTTGCAGCTTTGAAATTTGAAACGCTCAAATTTTGACTAATATTAATTGGTTTGTTTGTATAACAGAAATTTGCAAAATTTACTTTGCTTAAATCATAATCACACTTTCCAATCACCTTTTTATCTTCCCAACAACATTTTTATCTCACATACATCACGTCACAAAAAGTGCTACAGTAAATATTCCAAATAAAATCTCAAGTAAATTCTCTATCCAAACAAACCCACACTGGGCTCCTGAATTCACAGGGGTTTTTCCCTTTTTTGGGGAGGATTTTAGTCTTAAAAATGGCTATTAACTGTAAACTAAATATTTGAATGAATTTTGAAGTGCCCAATTTTACATAAATAGTTGAAGTCTCAGGAGATGCTAATATGAAAAAATTGCAAATTTTGTGAAAGAAGTATGGTAGTGAACAGTGATACTTGTTTTCGTCCTACTTCACACTATTGGTAGGTGGAGCGTACAAACCTTCTTCTTCGTCCAAAATGTTCCACAAGATTGATTGATAATTTAGGCAAAGAAGTAAGAGATTCTCCATGAGTTGATTTTTTAACACTGTTGTTTTTTGTATATTTGTATTTTTGAAAAAACTATCTTCAGTGTTGGTCAGTGGAAAAAGGAGGGGAAAAAAACTGGAAATAAATTGTAGTGATACCTAAGGAGGTAGTGTTTGAAATTTCTTGATTACCTAAGGGGGGCATAAATAAAAGTTTGATTTGGAAAATGTGAATTTTTTTCTTCCAAAACTGGTAAAAAAAGGTGAAATACGTGATATCAAACTATATCATATATATGTTAATTAGAAAGTAAGGTTAGAAAATGAAACTTAAGAAGGTTTATAAGCCCTAAAAAAAAAGAAGAAAAAAGAAGAAGAAGGCCTATAAGAACTATAAATCGCATGGTAAAATGAGAATTGATATAACATAAGTTAGTATAGGTACCTCACTTATAATTTGATAAGATTTCTTGAAAGTAAAGGCCATAGTCGAAGTTTCTAAAGTTTCTAAATTACAGACTCAAGCAGGCACTGATAAAACCTTTGCATAACCATCACGTCTTCACTAATCTTGATACCCTATCATTTTCTCCTTGGTGAAGTAATATTTGTAATCTTGAAAAGAGATGGTCAATTACCAAGTTCGACCAGTGCAAATTCAACTATGTGTCATTTGGAGGTTCTTTAGGATTTTGAATGATAAGCTCCCCTTTCTTACCAATTTATTTACGCCATTGTAGTGGAATACATTGCATCGGTCCGAGTTCAATCTTCAAAATTTAAAGAAGGAATAGGGTTATTTGCCAAATTTTTATTTTATCAACACATTTTCCAACCACCTTCATGTCACATACATCACATTAAACGAGAGTGTTACAGTATTTTTTTCACCAAATTATCCCAAATAATCTACTGTCCTAACACACTCCATGTCAATTTCACACGAAGGCTTCATTCTCATTGCAGTATACTGGTGATGGACGTTTCTCATGCACAGAACCCTATATTGAAGTATGGAAGAAGCCATATAATAGAATGGTTTTTCATCTTTTTACAAATGATAAGACATTTGAAGGGCGAATTTCTCAGGTTTCTTACTGGAAAAACTTCTTCTTCTTGATATTGCTATTTCCTACCTTTTATTGTATATATCATTGCTAAAACTAGTTAAATGCATATGAATTAGTATAGTCCGCTTATACAGTTAGCATCTGGCAATGAGCAAAGGGCAATCTCCACCAATTCTGTACCATCCTTTTATCTGGGAGCAAAATGTTTTTGATGGCACCCATTGCTCTTTGCAAACTCGTTCTGCATCAGTCCGGGGAATCCACTGCGGACTGCCCATGTTTTGCTTATGAGAAACATCTAATCTGTTGTTAGCCATGAAAGACTTCACTACCTACACTATTGAACAAGTCTGTTCTCAATTGTACCAAGAAGCAGCAAATGAGGTTGCTGTTGAGTAATGATTTTAAAAGCGATTGAGAAGTGAGAACATGTGCAAATAAACTTGACGAGTTAGCCAAAAAATCATCATCCCATTTTAGCCAGGAAAGAAACAACATTTTGTTGCATCTCACAAGATGAATCATTCCATGTTCAGAGGCCTTTGCTCCTTACTTTTTTGGCAACTTTTGGTTCCCAGGCAGGAAAAGTGGTTGGTTTCATTGGACGATATTATCTCTACGTGCACAATGGCCTGCCTTGGGATTCTACCCCATTAACAGTTCATTGCGCCTCAGGAAATGATGATATTGGATATCATAATCTCACTGTTAATCAGGATTTGACATGGAGTTTCCACATCAATTTCTTCAGGAATACATCTGTCATTTTTGGCGGGGTGCAAAACCTGCGAAATTTGATGTGTTCAATGACACCTGGGCTTACTATTGTGGTCACTATCACCAATCCGATAAGTATTGCTATTGGCTAGTAGAGGAAGACGGCTTCTATTTTACAGGAGAACAACATCACAATGTCCCAGGTCCTTTCGATATGTTTTTTTTTTGGTTTGTAGAGGGGGTGAGGGGGGCTAATAGCAGTACTCCTGTAATTGTCAATGGGACTGCAACCGCATTATTTCCAGTATAGACCGACCTCCTCAAATTGTGAGTATGCTGAGGCAGTTTTATGCAATGCGAAGTAGACATCCTCTCTTGTCAGTATAGGGCTAGATGGAATTATTCAACATTTGTTGGTGAAGGTGTTTTTTCTGTTCAGTTATTGATTGTAGTTTTGGCAAGTTAGCAATGCTTGTCAGTGCAGTTTAAGTAGTTCTAACTTCTGTCCCTTTGCCTTGAACACAACCAATCAACATATTTGAGTCGCTATTCCTTTTCTAAATGGGTGTTGGCGTTACTATGCTAGCTTAAGGAAATGTCAAAAGACTCAAAATTATCATATCTAGCAAGCAACGTTCAATCCAGATATGCCAGCATGAGCCTAAAGCATATGCTTCTCCAGGATGTACAGTTATAAGCTTGAAAGTGACAACATTATGCACCTGCAACGATCTGTTTATAGCCAATCTCAGCATGCCACCACAATGAACAATGTTAACAGACAGCAAGAAATCAAAAGGAAATGGCAAAGACATAATAAGGATAGAAGTAAAAGCTCCTAAAGCCTTACGCCACATTTGAAACAAGACGAACACATACACAGATTAATCTAAAAAGAACCCACTCAAGAACAAAAAGAAACCAACAGAAAAAACAAGGACAAAGAACAAACTATAGTTAGAATTTCAAGATTCTACCACAACGTGCAAAACATGCAGAATTGCAACTAGATGACAGCATAAAAGGGACCTGTGCCACCTTCCTTGCCAGGATCAGGAATACTGGAATAATGGCACAGGTTGTTACTCAATTCCCAGCTCCAGTCCTGCTTCCTTGCAATATAAATCTGTGGCCAACGATTAATTCTCACATAATGTTCTCTCATTTTCCCATCAGCCTGCAATCCAGTGACTATAGAATAACATGCCTCGTGACCGCCCCATACCTCATCACCTGGGTCTGCAGTTTGGCTTCCATCTTGATGGAAATAACGGCGCATGGACTTTCCCGTCCCTTTCCAATAAGGATCAAGGTCCCGCCAGTATTCTGGGGCAGCCTGAATACAGAACGTGTACAGTTTTAATTGATCAGTGGATTACGCATATTATCACTTTTAGAAATAAGAGAGAATCATGGCATCATGTGTAACAGCAAGCAGGGAAAAAGAAAGCGGCAATTTTTTTTTTTTCACCTTCTCATGTTTAGAAAATCAACACTTTATTCCCATGAAAGTTTCAGCCTGAAAGAGAGTTCTGAAGTTTAAGCATATAAAGAATCATGCTAGTGCCAAGGTCCAAAGGTACAAGTGTGGGTAAAGTCTACAAGAACTGCAGGACATCACAGATCACATACCTCAGTGAAATGGAACTCCCAGGCATGATCGCACAAGTCATCCCTCATTATCCGGATCTGAGATTAGCAACTATGCATTAGCAGATGCATCAGACACAGAAGAGATGATGATTGTCAGAACGGGTATCTATCAGCCAAATTTATTTGCTGAAGATGTATTTACCATGTATAAGAGAGAGAGAGAGAGAGAGAGAGGCCAAAAGCAAACAGCTGCAAGAGAAAGAAAAAGGAAGAAAGGGAGATAATAGTCATATTTGTGGTTACTTACACGTTTGCCATCCAAAGCGGACAATGAGTAAGCAGCTAACTTTGACAATCCCCGGAATTTTGATATGCGAGGTATGTGAGCTTTACCAAGCCATAACTCCTCACACTACATTAAAAATAAATAAATAAATAAATATTCAGCACATTTCGTTGAAAACCAAACCAACACCTGTCTGTTTGATTCATTTCTTGCTGTCAATTCATAGAACCAATGTTTTTTTCTGCTGCAAATATGATACAAAACCATAAATTTAGTTAGGATCATAGCAAACTGCAACTCATTGCAGATGAAACATAAGATGAGAATTTTCAAGAAAGGTCCAATATGATGAACAATATGCACGACAATTTAGGCCACTTGTATTCATTCTGCAAATGAAATTCCTGAGATATCTTTAGGCAGGCTTCTTGATTAAAAAGAGGAAACTATACAAAAGAAGAGAAATCTTAGTTGTGCCGAATTTGCAACACATTCACTAAAAGCAAGGTTGTTTAGCTAATGCAGACCTCATTAACCATTCCATTTAATTCCCCGCTCTCCCATTTACCTGTCAGAAGCCTAACAGAAAATGAGCATAACAGTGAAAATTCCTTAGAGACTTGCAGACTTCAAACACGTAGAAGATAGTAGTGTACCAAATCCTTGTGTACACCATACATCCCCTCCTTCTCCTTCATTTTGGGATTCACTGTCATTAGTTTGAACACTTACAAATGCAGCCAGACTGTCCATATGGCATCTTGCATCTAGAAGAAAACAAACATTAAGCCCATTGCCTGTCTACCTGACCTTTTTGGTTTCTAAATCCAATCCTTCTTTTTATCCAACTAGAAATTAAACAAGCACGTCAAATGAAAATAAATAGAATATTAGATAGTCTTCAACGTTTTTTAATGGAATGTTTAGAAGCAAAACTTCTTGAACTAAAATTAGATGCGCCGCACTGACATGCAGCCTCTCATGGGATGAAATCGGGCTATATATCACACAAATTACAATTATTTGTTGTGACTAAGATGCAACACTCCATCACTGCCTGCAGCACAAAACTATCACCCTGATATAGCTCTTATAGCATTCTTAAAATCATAGTACTACATGTTAACTACAATACTTTTTCACCTACCCACTTGGGCTTAGTTGTATAGCTCCATTACCCCGCGGACGGATAAGTAGAATTACATACCCTCCAAGTTATGTCGTAATCTCCATCTCCACCCATCCAAAGACACCAAAAAGGACTACGGACATCTTCCAATTCTTCCAGATTATGTACGATTTATTGCACTTGGGCAGTCAATCAAAAATGTTCTTTTAATACAAACTTTTACAATAGCTCGGCTACGACATCTTCGAAACAATTAAAAAACACCCTTTTAATGCTTTAACGATCAAAATTCTAAGGAAATTTCATTCCAAGAGTACCAACATCATCCCTAAAGAATAATACAAAACAAACCTAAAATATTCAACAAAAAAAAACTAAAATATTCCCAAAAAAAAAAAAGATTAAAATCAAACTTTAAGTGCATGATATCTGCACTAAACAAAAGCACCATTGCAAAAAGAATAATCGTTCATACTAGGACCAACCAACAGAAAAATCTTGCAATATTTCAGTAAAAATCAAAACTTTATCAAAGTTAATTGTAGGACTCTTCACCAGAAAACGTAACAAAGAGAAGAAGGGGAAAAAAAATCAGAGGGAAGTGAAACCTTGGGAGCCCAAAGCCTATCACCGCAAGCAACTCCATGCCATCCACGAGAGACAAGGAGAGATCGTGCCACGCTGCGTGCGTCAAGATAGCCTAATATCATATGCATGATATCATAGCCAAGAACAACCAAAGGGTCCTGTTTCTTCACCAATTCAACTAGCAAGTCATGACCCTTTTCAACTGTGATTTCATCTTCTTCTTCTTTATCCAATTTCTTCCTTCTTTTTCTCTTCTTCACCCTGCTTTCTACAGTATCAACGTATCCACCATCACAGAAACTGTCTCCGGTACAAGGAAATCTTGATGACCAATCTCCATTTTCTTCAGTTTTGGTCGTTTTCTGGTGATTTTTGCTCAATATTTGGCCATCTTCCTCGGCCATTTTTGTGAAGGCCATTCCGCTATTCAAGATAAACATAGGAAGAAATCAAATGGCGGAAATTGGAAACGCACGCACGAGTGGGGTGAGAAGGTACAACAGAGAACTGATTCATCGACTGAAGATGAGAACAAGAAAAGTGGAACTCGGGGACGTTAGATTTAGAGAAATTGCAATTTCTAGTCATGTACTTGGACATATTGTTGTGTGACCTCTAAATTTAGGTATATTTGCCTAATAAACCACCCCAACTAATTGAATCATCTCATTCAGATTAATAAACCGATAAAGGTTTACGTTTGTTTTACTACACTTGCTTCGCCTCCACCAATTTAAAAGACGAGAAAAATCATGCAAGTATAGGAGTGCACGCGCGCGCGCGCGTGTATATATATAGTTACTAATTTGTATCTTTTTTTATTGATTTGTATATTGTCAATATTTTTAATGAGGCAATTAAACTTAACAATTTATTTTTGAATTAAGTAGTTGTATTAAATGATGTGAACATACATATGAAAATAATACCACAACTATTTCTTAAATAAATTTATATTTCATGTAGTGCATGAGTTTTTAGAAAAATCTAATAATACTTTTTCTTTAAAGAATATAAATTTATCCTTCAAATATTGAATAATTGAAATAACAACACGATATTAATTTCTCAGCTACATAACCTCAAAAAAGGACCTCTATTGATACTGGAACAAATTTGGAGAATATTGTTAAGCTATTACCCTTTTCCATCAAGTTGTTTTGGCAAAGGTTAGTATGTAGGATGTAGCACTAGTGTAAATCTTATACATCTTACTTATAGTAATTTTGAATTCTTTTAAGACTTAAAAAAAAGAATAGAAAAATGAGAAAAAATGAATGTTTTGTGGGTGTACAATTTTGGATAAGGAAAAAAAAAGAAGCAAATCACGTCATGCTTATGATCAAGTAACTTTCACAAGAATTTGTAATTTGGTCAATTGGCTCATGTGTTAAATTTTTTTGAAAAAATGCATATCTAAATCATGAAGCTGCAAATTTCAAAAAATCTATCGAATATGGTTCAATAATAGTGGATTGTGAAATTCTCAATAGTATAAGTTGTGGATAAAATTCATTTATCAAATACAAAAAACAAAGTAGGTGTAATGTAATGCAGTGCTTTTTTTAATTTTAATTGTACAATGCACCCTTAGTCAAGGAGATCAAAGTCCACTTTGATATTTTTTAGGTCTAGAGACAATTTAAGGTATTATTTCATATTTCAAAGTAGGAAAAATGATTCAATCTCTTTCAACTATAAGTTAACTTGGAGTTTTTACATAAATTATATCAGTAGCTAAAACTTACTATATTTCTACCCATAGCACATGCACAATAGTACAAGTTAACCACTCAATACTAGACAAGATATAAGTCGGATTATATAATGTTGTTAAATGAATGTTGGTCTGTTATTTTTTCCAAAAATAAAAAGAATTACCATGTCGACTAATCTAAACTTGAACATGAACCTAATGGCTAATCTGGGTTCTAATTTGGCAACAGGGAAAAGATTGAGTGAAAAATTATAAACAATCTTATAACTCGAGGACCAGAAATGTTAGTCTTTGTCGTTTAGCTTTAGTTCCCTCGGAACTGTCAACACTGTGCATCATTTGTGCCTCCATCGAGTGGTAGACAAAAAGTCAACCGACATGGGAAAGCCTTTCCTGACGTGGCAAAAGGCTGCGGAAATCGAGGGTCCTTTCAGGGAATCACCAATCATCTGGCGCCACATGGATAAGGGGTCGCTACGTGTCAGTACGACGTCTGAGACTGCAGTGTGGAGAAGGGATTTTTTTTTTTTTCCCGTCAACGCTAAAACAACGTACACTCATTAAACTCACCTAAGCACATCCCACGAGTGGAGAAGGGATTTAATTTATGCACTTTTATAGAATCGTTTTGTAGGGAATTTCGCAATTTTGGTTCCTGAACATTTTCACTAAAATCGATTTCGTTCCTAGTGAATTATTTTAATCAATTTAGTCCTCAGACAAGTTTGTTACTTCCAATTGAGAACTTTTGACCAAATTTTGTTCAATTTACATGGACCTACAGGGGTATAATTGGTATTTAAGCCTAATCTTCTACAATTAATAGACAAAATGGATTAGAAAGATCATTAAAATTGCTTAATCTAATCTATTTCAGATTTATACCAAGTAATAAGTTGCTCAGAAGAAGGTCCAACTGTCTAAATTTCACCTTTTTTTTTTTTTTTTTTTTACTTTCCTTCACTTTACAGTTTTGATTATCAAGAGAACCAGGATCCTAGTGAAGGATAATTACTTGTAAACATTCCGCTCAATGAATAACAAGTCTACGTGAAATGTCATGTTTTCTGCAACAAGAAATTCATAAAATATTTTTAACGTTAATTTCACATGATATTTAACAAATTGACAACTTGAAAGTTTGTTAAGGTTGATGATTTTAATGATAGTCCTATTAAACCAAATAAATATACTTTTCATTAAGGAGAGATTTTAAGTTTAGGGAGACAAAGGAGAGATTTACAATTGAACCAGAAGTTGACCAATGTTCTTGTTACCTAAACTCTCTCTTGGAGAATTGTCAAATCAAATTTAGACCGAGTTAATTGATGCATGAGAGAAGGATCTTTTGTTAATTTACTTGTTTAGCTACAATTTATACCTTTTTTTTTTTTTTTTGGGGTTCTCATAAACCTCAAGCGACTAGTTGTTTGGGGCATAATTTGGTTGAAACCCATTTAGCCCGGTTTAGAGCTCCAACCTGAAGGACGCCAGCCACGTACCTGTCACCTTCCAAACCTCACCAACCGAGTGGATGATTTTACACGTGTCCTCTTAGCTTGCCTTCTAATGCGTCACAATCTTAGCTCACTGTAACCAACACGTATCTTTAACACCCTCAAATCTAGTCTAGTACCTCAATCATGAGGGAGAATTGCAGTTGTCATCCTTTATGTTTAGATTATTTTGTTTTTCAGCTGATTTGTACTTGTTTGACATTTTGAAATTCACATATGTGTGTGTGTGTGTGTCTGTGTATATATATGTATATGTTGAATTATTAAAAATAAGCTTCTCATTTGTGAACTTCAACAAATTTGGTCCTTTTCTTTTTAAAGAGTTTAAGACAAATTCAATAAATTTGTTTGTTGTCCTTCAACATTGATAAATAAATTTTTATATGCATAATCACTTACACATGTAGGCAAACTTTTAAATAACAATTTAGAGTGCCAAAATCGATGAGAGTTGAATAATAAGTGTTTAAAAAGGGAAAAAGTCAAATTTGAACTATTTATTCTTTTAAGTTGGTTTTCACAAAATAAAATATGTACACAACTCATGCTACAATAGTATTATAAAATGAGGAAAAAGAGATAAAATCAAAAGTCAAGACAAAATTAAAAATTTTTCATCTTTAAGAATATAATGCATGACAATTCGATTCTTGCCTCTCATCAAATTTTATTATTATACTGCTCTGTATGAAAAATATTTTATTGATTGAGTTTTTGAATGGAATATTATGGCCTAAAATGAAACTAATACTGAACGTAAGGGACTACAAGTGAAATTCTTCCTCCAGCCTCCGGGGGGGAAAAAAGAAAAAGAAATAAGTATGCAAACATTACCGGAAAATTACAAGAAATGGAGAGGGGACAGGAGATCTGCTCGAACAAATAAACCAAAAACGGAAAAAGGAACCCTCTCTCTCCGATCAGATCGGATTCGAAAATTTCACTGCTTTTACCCTTTTGCCTGAATTCTGATTTTAAAATTTTGAACTCTTTGGGGGAAAATTCCACCGTTTATCCGTTGGAAAGAACGTTTTATTTTTCCGACTGGGTCTAAATTTACTAGTACCTGAATGTATTTGTATATACACATTTGATTTCATCGTCACGTAATATTTGAAAGTAGGATTGCTCTCAAATTCAGGGTTTTTGATGGAGATATAGACGGGGGAAGGTGGAAAGGGTAAGGAGAGGATTTTTGGAATTGAAGAATTTGAATGGCGTCGGCTCAGGTTGTGAGTAAGCAAGAGCATTTGGAAGCTGGAAAAAGAAAGGTATCAAATTTGTTGAATTACTTAATTAAAATTTTTGGTTTTCCAATTGGGTTTGCTACTTGCTTGAAGTTACATTGTTTTTCTGGATATGATTTCGGGGATTATATTTGTTGGAAGGTGGATGATGGCTGATACAATAATGGTAGTTTAGAGATTGTGGTAGCATTTTCAATTTGAATTTATTGATCTAGCTGCCTGTTTGCTTGTTCTTCATGTATTTTGGGAGATTATGGTTCTTTCGTTGTCTATATCATCCGTTGCAGCATGTAACTGGTGCTCACAAATAGGAGGACTAAAGCCAATTAAACCTTGCATTGCGTGTGTAGCCCATTAACTAAGATTTTTCATTCCGCGTTTTAAAGTTGCAAGAAATGTTCCATTCCTGCCAACACCATTCCACATTCGCTTGGCTGCTTCTTCCTTCCTCTCCTGTGCTTCTAGATTTTAGCAAAAGCTGGAAAGAAATACACTAATATGGTTGCTCTAAAGAGTTCTTTGTGAATAATATCGCAGCAGAAATGAGAACTTAGGTTGTTGAAAGAAGTATTTTTTGATATTCAGTCAAAATGGAGTTTTTTGTTTTGAAGTCATAGCTTGTTTTGTTAGCTAAACAACCAGGTCTTCTACTTCCTTTTGCCAGTTGTTGCTTGGTATTAGACCACAAAACAAGTCCTGGCACAGCTTCTTTATGTTGTGGGCATCAAGGGATTGTTGTGTGGTATAACTTTCCTATGTAACCGAAGAGTTATAAAAAATAGAAATATATATTCGGGTGGTGGTCAGTTTGTTGTTCTGTGGATTTGTTCTTGCTACTTGTTTTTCAGTGACCTGTGTGGTAAAGGTTAAGGAATATACTGGTTGGAATAGAAATTTCCTATGCATTTCAAATTTTTCCAGATGTTGTCTTATCCTTGTTAAATAGTTTGTCATATAAATTTAAATGACAACTTTATATAGAAAAGTTGGATACAACCTCTGATGTTTTGATTACTCTGACTAGCTTTTTTATTGCCTCACAGCTAGAGGAGTTTCGTAAAAAAAAGGCTGCTGAAAGGGCCAAAAAGACTACCTCTGTCACCCAAATTAACACCCCTGATGGAGGGTCCCATGAGAAACAACTTTCAGATTCTGAACGAGTACGGCTTATTGATTCTGATGTAGCTGGTATGTCTGATGCTGTAGGAGCAGCTGTTTCAGAATCCTCTGGTGTATTAATTAACAAAGATAGCAAGGAAACTGAGGCATCCCAGAAAAGTGGCTTTAGTTTTTCTCATGATGAAAGTGCAAATCTTCGTCCTTTAAACGAATTTGCAGTTAACACTTCTGTACCATTACATTCTCAGTCATCAGACAAAGAATTTAGAGGTGATGGGACTTCACAACTAAATGTGGATTATAACCCACAGAGCAAAAAAGGAATTGATGAAGCCTTAGAAAGCACATCATCTGGAGTTGGAATAGATCAAACTTTTGCTTATCATCTGCCATCTGAGAACATTGACAGTACGTCAAGACCGTCTGGTTATGATGGGCTGTTTGATACCTTCTCAAGTAACAGTGCAGACCTCTCAGTTTCTGATTCTAAAAACTCTCATTCTTTCACTGCAAATGGCTTTCCTGAGGATTCTGGAAATGTTTTTCTACCTGAGACCTCAGTTTATGGGAATCACATGTTTAGCAACCATACATCCTCACCTTTTGAAGGTAATTCCATTGTTGTTTAATTGGTTTTGTGTCTACACATTGTTGTGATTTTTTAAACAAAATCAAAATCTTTATTGTTATTGACTACCTAGAAATTTTCTTGTAAAATTGATGTTTGTTTTCTCACAAAGCTGTCTTCAGTCGTTTTTTTTTTTTTTTGGGTGTTTTGTGGAAGTCTTTATGCAGTCTACAATGAATAATACTCGCTACTTGTTCTTTGTAGTGGAGAAGATGGGCGCTTATGACTATAATAATTCCAAGGTTTCTGATCTAGGAGAGAGCAAGTTTAATAGCAGCTCAGCTCAGTTGTCTGGTGCCGATAATTTATCTCCATGGACACCTGACCCTTACTATTCTAGTTTCAGCTCATCAAATTATGGGCAACAAACTCTATCCTCCTCAGAAACTAATGTCAGGAGGTCTCGTCCATCTTTCCTTGATTCCATCAATATATCACGGGGTCCTTCTGCATCCCCTCCTATGCCTGGACCGAAGGCTGAGCTAGTTGGTTCAAAAGTTCACCCAGAGGACACTTTAGGCTCGTATCTTGCACAGAACTCAAGACAATCTTCCGTTGCTTTGGGTAATGGGGCAGACATGTTCAAGCAAGTTATGGACAAAAGCTTGGATGACAGACAAGGGCCTTTTTCACGGAAACAAGATGAAGATTTTGCTACCCTAGAACAGGTTTTTAGTGTTTTCCCCCTCTTTTTTTTTGTGTTGCTGAACATTACTTTATCTATACATTCACTATTCAGGCGCTTGTTCTCATTTGATTTTGTCTTTTTGGGTTCTGTTGCAGTAGCTTTTCTAAGTAATCATTTTCTATTTAAAACTGGGCAGGTAAAAGGGAGATCATATTGGAAGGCTTAACATTTGATCTATTATAGAGTTTTTGTTTGAAGCATGTAAAGGACATTTGGGGTAGGTTTTCCCCCCACAAAAAAAAAACCCACCAAAAAAAATGGAGTCTTTGTTTTCCTTTGTGATTGATACATGCATTCCCTTGTTGTGGTCCATTTTTTAGAGGTACATGCTAGCTGAAGAACAATTTTTGGAGATGGATAAATTCATATACTTGTTCATATACTAAAATTAGATGTAATTGTACATGGTTAGTGAATTGCACAAGATGATTTTATACTGCTGGTACATGTGCTACTTGCAATTTACTAGTTGATAAGATAAAAGATACCCATGATGAAAATAGCCATCAAAGTTGCATTGAAATGTAACTGTAGTATGGATTAAAGTAGAATGGTCTTAGGCTTTTTTGGTGGCATTCTGACATTATTTTCTTTTCTGTTTTAACTATCTTCTTGATTTTCAGCATATCGAAGATTTAACACAGGAGAAATTTTCTTTGCAACGTGCACTTGATGCTTCACGAGCTTTGGCAGAGTCCTTGGCTGCTGAAAATTCTGCTCTTACAGATAACTATAATCAACAGGTTATTTCTTGTCAAACTTGCGGGTTTTAACTTTTGTGGCTATATGTAGAAATCGTTCTTTCAAGTGCATGCTACTTTTCTTTAAAAATGGTGCATATGCTTACATGTACAAGTCTGTTTCTTGGATTTCTTTGGTCAATGTCTCTTATTCAACTATATGTTTTGACTAAGCTTGTACAGCCTGGATAAGAATCAGTTACTGACTGTTTTTCTTGCTTGCATATGTTATTCATTGTTTATTTATGATGCTTTTACTGACTGTTTCATGTATATGCTTTATTTATGGTTAATGGAGGTATTGTGCCTCTGTTACTTTACATCTCTTTGCAGATTGTATCCTCAAAATTCAAACCTTAGAAGATCTCTAGAAAAAATTGGTTGTTATTAGTCTTTCTCTTAGAAGATCATCAGCAAGGTTTTGGAGTATTTGCTACAATGCCTGCATAGGAGGCAGCCCAGCATTGCTTCTATTTTGGTCATTGAATTTTTAGCCTTCTGGAGAATTGACAGTGGGAGTGACAGTAAAGTCGGAAAAAAACCTTTTTGGCTCTTGAAGGGATAAAGGTGGGGCAGTCTTGGTTGTTATTATATACTGGATTAGTGTTGTGTTAGGGGGTATAGTTTGGGTTGTGATGCCATTTTGATGGTGTCGAACGCAATACTTAGAACAATTATTCTGGCTGATGATGTGGTTCAATGTCAATGTATATCAGGCTTATAATTGTGATATAAGGTATATCATTCTAGGCTGTTTTTTGTCCTCTTTTTTATCTTCAAGTTGGTTGGATGTTGACAGATGCAACTGTTATATATCATGAAGAATGTTAAGTACAGTTGTGATTGATTGTTATTTTCTAGCATATTGATGTTGGGACTATCTGTAAATGGAATTTGTGAAATTCCATTCATGGTGTTGTGGGTTTTGCTTGTATTGTATTGCCACTTTATTTTTTTTTATTTCAATTTATATGTTATTAACTTTTATTATTCCCATTGGCCATCTTCATTTTATCGTGTCTATTTTGAACTGCCATGTCACTTGTGCTTTTGGCTTATAAGACTTGTTCATTCTGTCCAGGGAAGTGTTGTGAACCAACTAAAATCTGACATGGAGAAGTTACAAGAGGAAATTAGAGCCAACCGGGTTAGCATCTAATGTCCTTGCATCTACTGAGTTATTCTATGCTGCTGAATATTAGTTTTTCTTTTCAGTTATGTCAGAAATGACTTTACATTTTTCTTTTTCAATTATATCAGAAATTACTTACCATAAAGCTTAAGAGTCTCACACTTTCTGGGGCCATTTCAATTGCATCTTTTATTGTTATATTTTGTAACAATATGAGGTTAACCTGATGGAGTTATTCATCAGGTGCTTACATGCTGTTGTCCAAAAATGTGACCATAAACATGGTTCCGTTGATGTAAAATTCAACTAAGATTATCTCACAAACAATTTTGATGCTAGATTTACACTTTTGTTGCAGTTTTCCCCCCACATTTGGTGTGGTTGAATGTTAAAAGATGGGACTAAACATTAATGAAGTTGGCTTTTGGCTAGTTCACGACCAGTGCTTGCAGTGTTTGATTCTTTCATTTTTTGATTGTATATATTTCTCTAAATTTTTAAGCTTGATTCAATTTTTGGTTTAATATTCGGCTTTTGAACAACATTAAGGAAATTTAGCAATGTGCAAAAGTAAATTGGAACAAAGTTCTCCTCATAATTTTTTGGCATCATTAAGCCATCAAGAATAATCGTGTCTTCCTTTGGACATAAACGTTGGCTTGGCAATGTTAGTAAGTAATCTGTTCAGTGATGAGTTTCTCTGAATGTTCTTGAGCTGTAATTAACTGCTTAGGTGGATTCTGGCAATTAACAGGAACAGAGTGACAATGAAGTTGATACTAAGGGTGTTTGTATTCATCAATGTGGGTTGGTATTTACTCCATGCTCATTATATGCATAAAATTAACCTATCTGATATGGCTATTCTTGTGATTGCTGACCCGAACCTAGGGCGTTTGATTGAAATTATTAGACACAACCTCAATTAGAGGGCTTCCATGACTTGCTTGACTAGGATGTCTGACATGTGTGGCAACACCTCAAACCTTGAGCCAAGATCAACATTACCAGCCACCTTCACTGAAGCTTGTGTAACCTCGAGGGGAATATCATTTATTGACTCTGTTGACTGGCCATGATTCCAGGCGTCAGGTGTTTATAAATGGAAGAGTTTCTAGTTTTTGATTTAGGGTGCAAAATAGGTTTGAGAACTAGGCTTGAACAATTTTTGTTTCCCACTCCCCCACCTTTTTGATCTAGGGGTCACCTTTTTCCAACCATCTCTTCTATCCTCATTTTATGAGGGAAAATATGATATTGACTACTACTTGTACATTCTTTCTTCAGGCATGTAATTTTTATTTCTAAAAATAATTTCTGTTTGTAGGCGGAGCTGGAAGCTGTGGGAATAGAATTCACAAATGCGCAATTGGAATGTAATGCAGCAGATGAGCGTGCCAGGTTATTAGCATCTGAAGTTATAGGGTTGGAAGAGAAGGTATCTTTTTTACTTATCTTGTGACGATAATTTGCCAGGTTACATATATTCTTAGGTCCTTTTGATGATAGGGAAGTGTGGCAGTGGTAAAATACAGACAAGTTGTTCAGTGTAAAGTAATCTCTCTACCAGTGTAATAATTTGAGCAAGTGATTACTGCACAGGGCTAATTTTACTTATCCAATGGCTGTTTGATTTTGTTTATATACAATGGCATGTGCATTGTTATCTTGATGCTCAACATTTTGATATAAAAAAGGAAACTAGGTGTCTCTGATGATCTGGGTTAATGGGTGTTGTGGTTATGAAGAGGATGAATCCCTTTTGATTAGATGCTTTTACCTGCTTCCCTAATTTTGAACTTCTTTTTCCAGTATTCAGAATGGTGTCTTCAGTAGATGCTGAGAATGATTAATAGGCCTCAAATTTGTTGTTGTTGTTGATGTTCTTCTTCTTCTTCTTCTTCTTCTTTTATTGTTAAGTCACAAGATATTATGCTCATGGCTCTTGGAATTTTAATGGTTGTTTAGGTCAATCTTTTAAAAATACTCCTGCAGTAAACTGACATTATTGGAGGTATTATGCAAATAAATAAACAGCTGAATATCTGATGAAGATTTCTGATCTGATAACCTCTAATTATACCCTTTTTTGAGAAAATTATGCAAGCATTGTATCTTAAGTTGGAAGAGAGTTTTTGACATCAGGTTTCGTATTGAAATTGCACTTCTTCTTGCCAGTGACTTCGTTGTTTTAGATGGACCTTCAGATATTTACTCAAATATGTGGACTCACTTTCGTTGTAAATGGATGATAAATGCCAGTGAATTTTCTCTTTCTTTCAGAATTTAGTCTGAAAAAGAAAAGATTCTGTTACTTTTTGGACTATATCCTGTTAGCATTCCTGTGTTATATGAATATCCTGCAGCAGGAAGATGACTTGATTTTATATAGAGTGCCATCTAGAACCTGAAGGGTTTTCAATTTGTTACTCTGCATATGTTTATACCGCCTTTTGAACAACCTCTTGTGATATTATGAATGTTTGGGTGATATAAATTTGCTTATTCATTTGTCTAGGCTCTTCGATTGAGGTCTAATGAGCTAAAACTGGAGAGACAACTGGAGGGGTCACAAGCTGAAATTTCTTCTTTCAAGTATGAATTTCACATTTGGGTGTTGATCCAACTTGAACTTCTTTCTTCTCACATTCGGGTGCCATTTTTTTTTTTTTTTTGTTTTTTTTTGGGGGGCATTACATTACCTGGTTCTGATCTGCAAATGTATAAAGGATTTCTTGACAAATTTTATGTTAAAAAATTTGCTATATCTTCTGAAAAAAGATGATAATTACTGTATGATAGTTTTCTTTCAGTACAACACAAGGAGTTTGACTTGGTTAGTTTTTGGCCAACAATGAGAAGAATGTTCAGTATTGTTTTTTCACTCTCCTGATATTTCTTGCTTGTATCTGAAACTTCAGTTGAAAACTTTTCTTATCAGAGGTTTGTATAAACTTGCAAGTTCAAATCGATTTTTGCTTAAAATGTTATATGTGTCACTGGATGGTGTATGTAATTGGTTGTATTACATAGTTTTGTTTTTATATCTAATGTGGAAGATCTGCTAATTCCTTGCGTAAAGTTGAAGAAAAGCATACATAGTGGGTAAAGGTTTTTGTGGAGTTGTAATGAGATAAGAGACTTGCACATCTAGGATCTATTGATGTTTTATGTTTTTGGTAGGTAGGATTAGTTTGGATAAAGTATCAAATCTGTGTTTCTCAGCCTATTATGGGTTCTAGCACTTTTTAATTGCCATAATGGCTCTGGGCGTTGCAATTTACGATCTGCTTGACAGTTAGAGAATTATGCGGAGTTCATAACGTTTTGGATTTGTGATTTTTAAGGCTACTGCCTTTTTTTCTTATCTTTTTTAAAATTTCTTGATTTCTGGCAGTTTATGTGTAAAATGTCTTTCTTCCACATTATGGGGCCTAACATTTATGTTACGTGGACTGCATGGTCAATGTGAAATGATGCCTTAACTTGTGTGAAAATGTGAATTGATCTTTCGTGGCATTATTATTATTATTTTTTGCATTAATATCAGTCATGTTTAAAAGTTTTTACTTGTTGGATTATGCAGGAAGAAAATGTCAAGCCTTGAGAAAGACCGTCAGGATCTGCAATCGACAATTGCTGCTTTACAAGAAGGTAGGGCATAATCTTACTTCTATCGAACACTTTCTGGTCATTGCATCCACAGTAATTTTTTCCTTCTCAAGGAATTACTCGGTAGTATCTTGTAAATCTTGCAGAATTTCACAAATAAATGGTGTACATGTCTATGAGTTTCTGGCAGGATGTCACCTAGAATTGCTGTAAACAAGATGATCTTTTATCTTCTACTTGCGGAGCTTCTTAAATATCACTCTGATTTATGTGACTAGCTAGACACAAAATTTACTAGCAGTGGTTGCTCTGCTGCCTAGCATTGTCTGAAGAAAAAGTCCAACAATCTTTTAAAAGGAATACTGGGAAAGTTGTTGAACCTGGCCTGTTCTGGACTCTTATTTAAGTAGTGGTGAAACATTTTTCTGGCTTAATAATTTGAAGGTTAGGTGGTTGTGTAGTGTCAATGAATTGATTTTGTGCCTTTATTTCACAAGCTGTAGCACATGATTTGCTCATTCAACGCAAAGTTTAATTTTTGTATGCTGAGATTGGCTTGAGTTTGTTTGGTCTGCCATTCGTACTTTTTTTGATAGTTGTATTACATGCTTTCTTTTCTTGGTTACGACAAAATCTATATAGACAGGTCTTTTGCGGGAACATGTTAGTAAGTTGAACTCACCAGTTCACATATTTGCATTTGCCTAGCAATGTTTTGTCCATGTTTATCTTCTCTATGTACCAATTTTTTTGTGCCATTTGTTGGTTGGGCATGATTGTAGCGTTGAGATTGCTTTCAAAGACTAGGCAATGATAAGCATCTCATAAAACATGCAGTGAAAAGAAATTTTACTTTGATGGACATTCTTGCTAGGACTGCTTAAACTCATAGTAGTTCTGTTTGCGTGAAGGTTAAATGATCATATACTTTGCAGAATGTGCAATATATTGATATTATAAAGAATTCATGGTATATCTTGTTGAAGGCAGATATATGTTTGATGCATAACAAGTTGATGTGGTGGCCCATAATAATCAAGAGTATGGTATTGTAAATTCCATATTCTTCATTAAATATTCTGATCTTGAATCTCTGTCAAGTCGAGTTACTCACTGGAGATTGTTGTTGGTTGCTGGGTTTCTTGATTTATCTAGAGTCATTCTAAGTTATTTCCATGAAATTTGTCACTTATGTTTGTGAAGTATAACCTTGAAACTTGTATGTCAATTTGACTTACTCCACACGACATAGTTTAGACTTCTTTTTTTACTGTATTTAAATTTCTCTTGGACAGAAAAGAAACTGTTGCAGTCCAAGCTACGAAAAGCATCTGGAAGTGGGAAGGCTGCTGAAGTTAGCAAGAGTCCAACTAGTAAGAAAGATGTTTCAACCTCGACGGAGGATCTTGGTATGTTATTTTGACAGTCTTCTTACCTATGAAAATATGGATGTATCTGTTTTCTTGTTTGAGTTCTACCCGTAGCTTTATTGATCCTTATGCTGTTTGTGGCTGTTGGCATAACACGAATTCCATTAACTGAAATCCTTGTGCAATCTGTCATGTATTTTATTTTGATTTTCCATAGGTGTTGAAATCATTTTCAGATTTCCTGTTGTTAAATTACAATAAGGTATTAGAAGCTATGATACTTTGATATCTTTCCGTCCTTAGCAATTTTATGATGTATGTTTATCTTTCCTTTACAAAAACTTTGTAGATCTCTGTAAAAGGCATAAATGGATCCCGAGGCTAACCAATTCAAAAAACTAATTTGTCAAACCAGGACCTGTACAGCATGTATACGTCAATAATTGAGATGCATTCATTGACTCATGTGGCTGTGCATAGACTAAAGAAAAGCTTCATCCCCTCCCCAAAAAAAAAAAAACACAAAAAATATGCACATGGTTTTTCCTGCTGCTTTATGCATTGCATAATTTCTCCACACTGTCAACTGGGTGGACCATTTATAGGTTGTGCTGGTGCTCCCATCAAAAATTGTTTCCAAGCCTCCAATGGCCTTGTGCTTTCTTTGTATTTCCAAGCATGCCATCCTATTGGATCAACCAGCTTACATGCGAAAGAATTTAAATATTACAAATTGTTATCTGTTTGTTCTCATTCGGAGAGCAGAATGAGGTAAGTGCAAGCCTTAGCACCGTTTGCACAATCATGACCTTGGAGGTTTTAGTTTTAGTCAAATAGATTCGCCATGTGTAATAGTACATAGACTTAGTTATGCTTAGTTTCATGCAACAAGATGTTAGCAGGGCAGGATTTTTATATTTCAGAAAGTTTACTATTCAACCTTCTTAACGTAATTACCCTGGTCTATCTATTAGACATCGGTGGCTGGATTTTTTTACCCATCCCTTCTCTACCGTGCATCTTATTTGATCTGTAGAACGGCTTCTACACGTAAATTTCCTTGTGTAAATATTTTTTTTCTTTCCCCAATTTTATCTACATACTGTCTAGAACTTGTAGAAAAACCCAATCCGTAACAGCAAGTACAAGGAATTTTCTGATTAACAGTTAAATGTTAATTGAACTGGCATAAGGTATTGTTTGGGGTAGACTTTTTTTCTTTTCTTATCTCTCTCTCTTTCTCTCTCTAATTTAATTTTGAGGGTTTTTTTTTTTTTTTTTTTTTGGGGTGGAAGGGGTTTCTTATACTATCCAAATATAACGCATTATTTGGACAGACTTCTATTTTTTATTCCTTTTTTTTGGGGTGGGGGTGGGTGGGGAAGGGGTTCTTATACTAAATGATTTACCACTGAAAGCTGCCATGGATTCTAAATTTCTCTCCTTCACACCAAAAGGTCCAAAGAGACCAGGGTGGATCGCGTTGAGTTCCAACTAGCTCAGATTGAGATTGTCATCCAATTCTTCGACTTTCATCACTCCCCTTTGCACTTGAACGTTTAGTAATTTATTAATACTCGAAGCCTGATCTCTTGCCTGTGCCTAATTCAATGTGGAGTAAATCCATCACAGGCTCCTAATTTATTAGAAGTTGGGCAGATTTGGGCTGTGTAGAATTCTCTTTTCTACCTAGAACTGGTTTATATGTTGGCCTTTTATTTTCAATGTTGTTCACTGTGGTTTTTGCTTTCCAACAGTTGATTGTTTAAACAGGGGCAGTCACTATTTGATTTGTTATAAGAACTATGAAATTTTGTTGCTAGTATGTTCCAATGACTGGATCTTACCAGGACTATTTGTTTTATAGGTGGCTATAAACTTATCTGAAAAGGATGGTCTGTTTATTTGTACTCCTTGTATAACTATTTCTGATTCCATTTCCTTTTGTTTGTCTAGACTTTCTTTTCGTGTTATTAATTGCAAAAATATATTTTCTCTTCAGGTGAAAATCACGATGTAGATACCAGCACCAGCATTTCTAATATGGAAGGCGATCGTGGAAATGATTCTTCCAGTCTTCCTCTTCTGCATGATAACAGAGATTTGAGCCTTCAAGATTTATCTTTGGCTATTCCTCCTGACCAGATGAGAATGATTGAGAACATAAACACATTAATTTCAGAGGTTGACCTCTGTATTTTTTTTTAACTTGACTTCTTTATTTTATCTCCTTTTATTGTATAGATGCTTTACAGTTTTGCTTTTTAATCCTACATGGCACTTCTGTAACTGCAGTTAACCTTGGAAAAAGAAGAGTTGGCACAAGCCTTGTTTGCTGAATCGTCTCAAAGCTCTAAGCTTAAGGTATTGCTCTCCAACCAGATTATAATGGTTATATTGCAAAAAAGCTTTTTTAAACATGCTTAGAAGCAAATAGTTGTAGTGTGATAAATGGACCATATATCAGTTGGTGGAGTGGGGTGGAAGTATGGAAAGAAAGGCTACAGAACATTAAATTTGGGTACTTGTGGGATCAGTGAAGTTTGAAATGATAGGTAAAACTAAGTACCTGACTTTCGGTATTGTGACTGAGAGTCATATAAATCTTATTCCTAAAATGACTTAGACCATATGCATTATGATGACATGTTTTTCAAACTCTCGCTTGAACAATTATGGAAGTGGGCGTAGAAAGCTATGGATCTATTCTTTATCTCTGCCATCACGTAGTTCACTCAAAATCTCTTCTTCTTGATGTGTCTAAACACATGCACTTAAATAAAACTAATTCGAAGAGGTAACATATTGTTCTGAAACTTCTTTTCTATCTTCTGTGGAGAAACATTGTTATGTCTGGTGGAGTTTAAAAAAAATAAAAAAAAAAGACAGGAGGCAGCTGCCAATGATGCAACTTTGCTGAGCATTTTGATGGTTGAGGCTTTTTGGATCCCTACTCTAGTCAAATGGTCTTTCTCCTCTTCTTTTTGCTTTCCCCTGTATTTAAAAAATGTATTAGGCATCTTAGAGATTTGCAAAGCCTATCTGCTGCTCATTCCATTGGCAACTTCATTTTTATCACCAGCAATAGTGTAGAAAGGTGGTGCATAATGCCCTGAAAAGAGTTGGTTTAAGTTGGCCCAAATGGTAGTTGATGGAGTTAACTTGTTAGAGGAATGTAAATGACCCCTTTTCTTAACTAAATGTTATAAATTTTTTGTCTATGGTGATAGGTAATTTTTGATGCTTCCATCTGTTGCCTGTTTTCTAACTTGTGTAACCAATACAAAACATTCCCAATTAAGTTTTTAAAATAGAAAGTCACTGCAATTGCTTTAGGGGATTTGAGGTTACGAGCATACTTCTCTCTTTTGCATGAAACTATGTTATCAATGAGATTCCTGCTTGGTGCTGCATTTGAAGATTCTTGTGTAAAAGTTTGATTGTTGACCTTGTCTCATTGAAGGACTTGAATAAGGAGTTAACTCGAAAACTTGAAGTTCAAACACAAAGATTAGAGCTTTTGACTGCCCAGAGTATGGTGAATGACGTTATCCCAGCAAGACAACCTGATACTCGTACAGTGAACGATAATACTCCATATGCAGATGAAGGAGATGAGGTACACTTCATTCAGCTTCCTTAGACATTTTGGTTACTTCAGCTCCATGATTTTATTATTAGAAGTTGTCTGATCATAATATCATTATGGTGGAAAGATTGATTTGAATCTTATTTGCTCATTCTACTGATATTGTGGTAGTGATACTTATTTTAATTCAAATTCTTCTCAAGTTATCAGGTTTGGGCTCAACCTTTTCTATTAATTAGTTTTGGACATTTCATTCAGATATAAGCGTGTTTGTTGGGCATTCTCAGTTGTGATTTGCTAATTAGAGGGAAAGGATGATCCTTAACGGAAGTATTTCTGTGAATACCTTTTCCAAAATGGGATCAAGTGATTAAAACACCCTCTCGCACTTCTGATCTGGTGTTGTAAATGTTGTCTTTTGCTCTATTATCTCTTCTCCTTGAATTATACTCTGTTCTATCTGGTTTTTCATCTCAAATTTTGTTTTTATCTTTTGGCTCCTACTGAAATTTCAAATAGGAATTTCGTGTGATCTGGTATGAGGGTAAGGGTAGTCAAAGCATCAGTAGACTAAGAAAACTATTTAAATAGACAGTCACTATGGAAAACTTTCAGATAGATGAGTCGTAGGCTCTAGATGTGTTAAGGACAATGAAATGTGTCACTTATAAGTGCATGTAAATGGACTACTATTCATGTTGAGGAGCTGCTAGATGCTGGTTTAGTTCAGCTTTACTCACATGATAAAATTTGAAGAAGTCCTTGATCCTCAAATATTTTCCTTCCATAATATCAGCCAAATTAGTCCATCTTGATAGCCACTAGGATTTCTTTTTTGTAGTCAATATCTTTTTGTGCTGATTCATTTGAGGGTTCTTCATATTAATTTGCTGATTCCTTTGTTTGGAACAGGTGGTGGAAAGGGTATTGGGATGGATTATGAAGCTATTTCCTGGAGGGCCATCAAGGCGGCGAAGTAGCAAGCTGCTTTGATTTTCCAGTGGATACCTTCTTAGTTGGAGCTTTCTAGCAGGTGTTGTGTTCCAACACACAATCGAATTTTTGTACAAGATTGCGGTTGCAGTTGTATATTGTGAGTGACCGATATAGTCCATTCTTTCGTCTCAGAAAGACAATGGTGTGGTTGGCAATATTGGGAAATGTTATTGTCACTTCTTGAAAGAGTTGGCAATAATGATAGACCCACATTTTAAACCTATAGATGGGTCTATGAGAAGCTATCAGGCGCATCCATTGTATGCCACAAGGTAAACATTTGAAACAGGTGTTAGAAAAATAGATGTTAGTGCAGTGAACCTGAGATTGTATCATACTTTTGTTACAGTTGAAAAAGAAGAAAGGCAAGTGTATCTGGTTTTTTTAGAGGAAGTAACTTGTATTCTTTATTCTTCCATTACAATTCTATTTGTAGCTTATTATACTTGCTGAAAGATTAAATGCCAATATATGAAAGAAAGAACATTTGAGAATTTCAGAACTCATTAAAAACGTTGTACATTGCACATTACTTGTTATCAGATTCTCTCTCTGCTTTCCCTCTTTTTCTTGAGCTTAGAAGCTGGACACATCTATTCTGAGATTACAGAGCAGACCCCTTCCTGCCTCCAGCCCCCCAGCCCCTTGGGTAGATTGTCTTTATGTTATGTCTTTGCTAAGGGGCAACTGTTCTTCAGTAGATTCATGTCACAACCACCCCACCACACCCCCCCCCCCCAACCCCGGGGGGTCTCTCTTGCCATTGCCTTTGTCTACCTTTTGAAGGGGTGATCCCATCTTAGAGAAGTATCTTTCACAGTTTAATGTAAGAGTTTCTAGTAATCTGTCCCAACCTTAGAAGTCAGTTTTACACTGCTAAGCAAATAGTAAAATGATATGGGCAATTACTGGTAAACATGAATTTCCCATCGCCCCATAACACGTACGTCTAATTTTTATCTAAACCATCCATTATTTGGTCACCGTGTACTTTTTATCTTCCAAACAGAATTATTTGCGCGATTTACCCCACTTGTGAAAATCAAGCCATGTTTCCACCAAAGAATAAATAGTGGAAAATGAAAAATTCACTTTTCTTCTTCTACATAAAAAAAAAGAAATAGAAAACATTGACGATTACTTAGAAGATGGATATATGAAATGCCGCATGGCTTAATTTTAATATTTAAGTAATCTTCCATTAGGATAAAGAATAATGTAGACAGTTCAACTTAATGTATATTAAGCATCACATTTCTTTCTATATGTATGTATATGTGTGTGTAATGTATATGCACATATTATCATTTTCTCAACATATTTTATTTATCTGTTATTGTTATAAAACTCTTAACGGTACAAAGAAGCTTTAAATTTTTATGGAATATCAATAAACATTACCTTAAAAGTAAAAATAAAATAAAAAGAAAATAAATGAATGTAGAATGTAACTTTTTTTTATTTTTCCTCCTTTTCCTGAGACTAAAAGACTGTACACTGGAAATCTAGGCGCTGTCAATTATACTCCAATAAACTAAAACGACATCGTCTTCCTGGGGTGGCTCTTGTCCACCGTTATCCATATTAATGGCGCCTAACGACCTTTTCACGCAGGACGCGCACTTCTCTTCAGTCCTTACGCCTTTCTCCATGGCCATAGTCAGTGGAACGTACTACCCCTTTCCCTCTTCCCCCTTCTCCTTGTCGGTTGTTTCTTCCGCCAAAGGTCCCTCACTCTTTCTCTCTCACACTCTAAAACACACACAAAATCTCACGCAAGTTATACAGAAAAAGACATGTCTTGAAGGTTCAAGAAAATGTTTGAGAAATAGCCCAAAAATAGTTTCTCCTTTTTCTCTACAAATATATATTTGTTGTACATGTTCTTTTTTTTTTTATTTTTTTAAAGATGCTCATTTTTTCTAATACTTCGTAGAATTTTGCAGAAACAAGTTCAAGTTCAAGCTCAACGTCAGTGAAATTAAGGGAGGACTGGAGGAAAAAGTCCAGACCAATTCCTCCTGGTGGGGCCTATCCAGCAAAGGACCATTGCAGGTTTAAATTTTCGCATTTTCTTGAAAGCCCTTATTGGGAATTATTGTGATTTTGAATTTTTTAGAAGAATAATTTACTTGAATTTTGTCTCTTTATGCTTGGTTGCCTAGCGGTAATTAAATTTTTGAAGTGGCTGAAATTGGTTTTCTTGATTCCTTGGTTTGGCAGTAAATGCGGGTTGTGTGATACTTATTATATTGCCCATGTCAAGAATGCTTGCGCTTTTCTAGGAGATGGCATGTCCAGAATTGAAGTGAGTTTTTCACGCTTTATATATTCTTCATGCTTTTTAGTTGTCTGATTTCTTTGCATATGAGGATAATATTTTGTATGATATGGAACTAATGTTTCATTTAAAAGTTTAAACTGCTCGAATATGTAATATAAAGCTGTACGAGCGATGTTATTTCTGATTCTCCATCTATTGGAATGAGATAACTGGTGGCCGTGATAATTAAAGTGAGAGGCTTATTGAGTATTAGTATATTGTAACAGCCTGAACGGAGTGGCTAGCTAGAAGAATACCATCCTAAGTTTTACTTATTTATAAAAGAATCTCTATGTAATCTATTTGGAATAAATGCGATTTTGATCTCCCTCCACTAGAGGTAGCTCCCACCATGCATTGTGCAGCTTTTAGGATTATGTAATTAGTAGTGCGTTGTGGTAATCTCTACAATAGCCAAAGTGGAGCATTAGACTGAAGTTTGTTGGCACCCACCTAGAACACTTCAGCTTGTCTGTTGGTGGTTCATTGATCTGAAACTTTGTCTATGAAGTCAAAAAATTCTTGCATTTGATGTCTTTGATAATTGTAAAAATGATGTACAATGTTGTCTGACTTAAGTACTCTGGAACCTTTAGCTTAGGAAGAAAGTAGTTAGCTATACAGGTTTTTTACTATGTCAGAGAAATTTCTCTTTCTAAACTATATGATGTTCATTTTGACGAGCTACTTAGCATGTAAAGGTAGGTTTGTTGAACATTCAAGTCTTCTTTGTCATGCCTGTGAGCCATCACTAGAGTTTGTACTGATGTTAATGTTATGCAGCACAAATTCTTGTGAAATATTTAAAATTGATAGGGGGGGAGGGATGGGTTGGGCAGTTTGGGGGGACGGAGTGTAAGTGAGAGGTCCCGGGTTTGAGACCTTCCACACACACTAAAAAAAAAAAAGAAATATTTAAAATTGATAGTCATGTGTAGTAGACAAACTCCTGTAGATATGCAAAAGAACCAGATTCTTTAAGAGGAAATTAAATTTCTCCTTTCTGCAATCCTTGTGACGCTAGTTGTGATTTAAGTTATTTCTCATTGGCATTTGCTTCAGGATAGAGCTATGTCAAAATTTAAGAATTAAATTTTATGAAGTCAATTAAGCCACTTAGCTTTTTTTTGGGATGTGGTAGGCAATTGAAAATATGCACCAAATAAATGTTTCTCACATGGTAAGAGATATCCATAAGTTTGTATATATTTACATTCAAAGGATCCTAGGAGTTTCCTCCTATGTCCTGGTTTAGTAATAGTGACTCTTTGAGATGGGTAGAAAATTTCCTGTTTGTGACAGGAGTATCTTGCAATAACAAGTGTTTCTTGACTGTGAATTACAGTCTACACTGTTTTCTTGTTCGTTTTGTCTCAGCCCCTAGAACAGATGGTCCACGGCCGAGGAAGGAAGGTAGATTCACTGGATGAGATGTACCTGGGGGTCTATGAGAATCTTTTGTATGCTCGAAAAATTAAGCCTGTTGAGGGTAAGCATATTGAGTTCTTAAACATATTTTGTGAATAGAGAAATTTAGATGCTAGATAACTAACTTAAACTTGATATGTTTGTCTTTTATCACGTGTTGCTACTTCTTGATAAAGCCCCATCTGAGTTTATTTGGAAGGACTTCAATGATTCCATAAAATATTATAGCTAATTAAATAAAATGGCCTTCATTTAGTTTTATCATTAACATTTTTCACTCTTAAGGTTTCTATATTCCAAAGTTTTTAAATAAATCAATAGTATTAGAGTTTTAATAAGAGTTACAAAATATTTTATGTAACACTTAAACTATCTATATAGTCAATTTGGCCAATAGAAGTTGAATGCAGGCAGCTAGTATCTTCTATATAGTTTTGCAGGTTCCTTCTTTTGCCTCTCTATGTCTGTAATTTTTTATTCTTGTAGGTAAAAGATTGACTGAAGTTGGTTTTCTGTTGAAACGTATCTGTCTTAAGTTTACAATTATGACCCATTCTTTTTAACCCATGGGTCTGGTGATTCTGGCTTTGATTTTGAGGCATCTTGAATTACTGGACAGCTTTATGTCCTTTATTGTTTTTGATATGTAATAGGTGATTTATATGTCCTGACTAATACTGTTGATTAACCCATAGCTCTGGCGATTGTGGCTTTGATCTTGGGGTATCTTGAATTGCTGGACAGCTTTATGTCTTTATTCTTTCTGAGATGCATTAGGTGATTCACATGTCTTGACTTGCACGATTGATTCATAGGAGCTCAGTGGACTGGAATAGTTACAACAATTGCTGTGGAAATGCTTAAAACTGGCATGGTAGAAGCTGTTATTTGTGTCCAGAGGTAGTTTAACATTTTGTGATGAGTCAAGAAGTTTGTTTATGCTACAATGGAGTTAATTTTGTGAAGCTTTTATTTCTTTTGTTGTGTGGGTTCCTAATTCTCTCTTTAATTTAATTCAAGTGATCCTGAAGATAGATTTACCCCAAGGCCTGTCTTAGCAAGGTTTGCTGAGTTAAATTCCTTGCTTCAGTTTAGTCTTCATTTATTAACAGAACTCTTCATTAAATCTTTTCAAATTGCCTTCTACTTATATTCTTGTGTCTAATGTTGATGTACATGTAGGACACCAGAGGAAGTCGTAGCAGCCAAAGGGGTTAAGCCTACACTATCCCCTAATCTTAATACTCTGGCCCTTGTTGAGGTTCTTCCTACAACTCTTTGGCATTGTTACTTTCTGTTTATTTCTTTATACATATATTACACTTGTGGTACTTATTGTTTCTTGAAGTAAACTAACTCAGCTTAGCTGACATTAGATGGTCTACAATAGACCCTTATCGAACTGAGAAAATAAACTGAGAGAGTTGTAAGTGTCGAAGTGCTTCTCAAAGAAAAGTGCTCCAATTTTTAATTTCTTCAAGAGCAATTTTGAGCCAAACCATTGCCCACAAAATGTGTTGATGAAAGTTGCCATAATTTAAATCATCTTGCATGGTTTTGTTTGAAGGTCCTGCTGCTGATTCATTTGAGTTGAGTTCCTTTTCATCTGCAATAATATGCACGACCAAGGTTTTTAGCCTTTAACCTATACACATGTTTTCTTTTTGGTTAGTGATGATAAAGCTGCAATTGTGAGCATCTACCTTTTTTATTTTTGCCTTTCCATTTCAGTAATTCTTCATCTTTGTTACTTGTGGACTGCTAAATAAATTTTACTTGCTGAATTGCCTCTGTTAGTTTTGATTACATGCATTAAAAAGAGAATACTATGTCAATATTGAGAAGCAATGCATGAGCTGAGCAATCTTTCCTTTTGATCTTCTCTTGGTATTTCCTGGAAGCATTAGTTACTAAATCTTCTTTAGTATAATATAATCTAAATTGGTCTTTACTTTTGATAATTGGATTTCTGTGTTTCTATGCCTTGATTTGATGAAGTGAGTCATTGGTGGTCTTTCATGTCATTTCTTCACTTCTGCATATTCATATCTTGGTTATGGTCTCTACTAATATGGATCTTCCTTGTGACAGGCAGCTGGAGTGAAACGCCTTCTTTTCTGTGGTGTAGGGTGCCAAGTGCAAGGTATGACATATTTATCATCTGGGTATGTGCTGATTTCTCCAGTTTCTTCTTTGTGACTAGTACTATCATAATGCAGAGTAATTTCTTAAACTGCAGCATTGAGATCTGTTGAGCACCACTTGAATCTGGAGAAGCTTTATGTTCTAGGTACTAATTGTGGTAAGTAGATAACTCTATCATGGGAATACATGATTGCGATTGAATTGGAGTTCTCTAGTGACCCAATGTTCTGCTCCCCAGATATCATTTTGCTTTTAGTCCTCAAACTTGTGCTTGAGCCATAGTGGTAGTTTTGCTTGTTGTTTGAGGGGATTAAAATAATCTTTCCCTTTTTCTTCTCCAATATATTTAATTCACTTATGTCTTGGATACTGATGCTAATTATGCCTATTTTCTATAGTTGATAATGGAACCAGAGAAGGCTTAGATAAATTCCTGAAAGCTGCTAGCAGTGAGCCAGAAACTGTTCTCCATTACGAGTTTATGCAAGATTATAAGGTTCTATATTTTTTATTCTTGTTTTTTTGTGCTTCCAATCTAACAGTTTGGCAGCAGAGTTATATGGTTAATTTTTTTTTTCCTTCCACTAAAATTTTAGAACTGAAATAATATTTTCAAGTTTGAATTTTTGCCTACATCAAGCAATAGAAAAATGTGCAGTTTTGTTTTCTTTTGAGCATGATGAACACAAAAGTTCATATCAAACTTAATGGAAACGCTTACAATTATTCAAGTCTAGTGGTGTCTCAAAAGTTTGTGTCTTGGAGTTTTTGGAGTTGAGCTGGTGAACTTCAAGATGCAATGCTTGGTTGTGAGGTGGTTTTTCAATTCTCAACTATCTCATTGTCTACCTATAGTTCTATATAAGTATGTATATTTTATCCTCCTACGACTTATTCTCGTGGACAAAATAAATTCAGAATTGGGTAGCTAATCTAAATTGTTTCTTCCAAATGAATTTGGCTTTTAAGATACTTGCTAGCGGTTTTGCTGGTTATCTACAAGTATGCATTCTTAAACTTCTAAGAAGGAAAAAGTACATATTAGTGCTGTTTACTGATGCTTACTATTTCAATTCCCTATGCTAAAGAATTTTCTCTCTCTAAAACCTTGATAGGTCCATTTGAAGCATTTGGATGGACATATTGAAGAGGTAACACCCTCATCCTTCTTTTAGCTTCTAAACTCTTGGTAGAACGCCACTTCATCGAAATTTATATTTTACTAAAGCAGGTTCCCTATTTCTGTTTACCAGCAAATGACTTAGTAGATGTCATTGCACCATCTTGCTACAGGTAATTGCTAGTTGGTTATTGGAATCATTGGAATTATTCAACTGCATGATTGTCATTTAATTTTAATTACCTCCTAGATATTCATGATGTATATAACCGACATGTCAATGAAGTGGGTGTCATGCATTTTGTCAAGAAAGTGTCTTTGCAACTGTGCCTGTTTTTTAAAGCCATTTAGGATTAGAAAATGGCGATACCTGGTCCTACTTGTTAAACTTGTATTGTGATGGTGATTATCATCACCATCTTAATGTGCTGCAGTATTCACTGCTGTTGATAAATTTTGTTTTTATATCAATTTTTTGAGGTTTTGTTCCTTTAAAATGTTTATATTTCTGTCAGAAAGTTATGGCACTCTTCAACTTATTCTTTCATATAAGCTCATTCTAAACTATTAGCTTTTGTTGTGTCTTACAGCTGTTTTGACTACACAAATGGTTTAGCGGTGAGTTTTTTCTACTCAAGTCCGGGATAGAGGCTTGATGTTTATGTAATTCATATATAATGAACATATTTGTGCCCATTTGTTGTTTACAACTGTGCCAAGTTAGAGAATTTGGATATGTGTCCTTGTTCTCATTTGCTTAGATTTTGCAAAATCTGATTATGGAAAGTGATTATAAAGAATAATCAAAATCAGCAAAAGCTACTCCTTGGTAGATTAGGAATTTTAGCTTTTTGGCTAGATGCAAAAGCAAATGAGAACATCAGAAAAACTGATTATGTAAAATCAGAAGCTATAATCAGCTAAAATGATCAACCAAGAATAAGCCTGCTGGCTTAAACACGTCCGTTGTAAGTCTTCTCACTGGATATGTGTCCTCTAAATCTCTTATAGACATATCAGCTTGAAGACGTGGGTAGGCCACTTCTTCCTTTTTGGTTGCAACTGAAATTTTGAATTTTAAGAACTTTTGAAAAAATGCCTTTTTCTAGCTCCGAAGACAGAAAGGGATGGATTGGAGGTTCTGTAATGTAACTGCATTTTCAAGTTTGCAATTATACACGTACTAAATTCTGATGTTTTTGTTCATAACCGTTTACTAGTTTAAGTGCAGTCCTATATTTTACCTTACTTGATCTATGGCCAGTTACTAACAGTATTTTTCCCTAGTCTGTTAGAGACTAGCTTACTTGTCACCACCCAAACACAAAAATATTTGAAAGAAAGCCGTTCCCCATCTTTCTTTATACACTAGTGATTTAGTCTCCTCTCCCTTAGAAAATAACAGTAAACATCTTCAGAGGTCTTTTCATGATTGATAAAAATTGTCTCTCTCTTTGAAATTGTAGCTTGTCTGCTTCATATGTCAAGTGAAATGTCTTACTATTCTTGTTTGACTACATCAGGATTTGGTGGTGGGATACATGGGTGTGCCAAAGTATAGTGGTATCAGCATGACACATCATCCACAGTATGTTACTGTCAGGTAAACCAGTGCTAGGCATTGTGTGATTTTTTTTTTTCCTTCCTTGGCACATTAAGTATTTTATATTTGTGTGATACCTTAATTTGAGATAAAGTTCCTGAGCTGCGGTCTCTTCTTTTATTCAAATGGAAGAAATGAAAGAGGACAAGAAATGCTGAAACTTGTTGAAAACCTTTTGGAAATTACTCCTACAACTAGTCTGGTAATGCATCATACTCCAGCTAGTGTGCATTTAATTTCAAATAATCCTAGCAGTGAAATTGACTCAAATATGCTTGTTATCCAGGGGAATCGACGACCATTTGTCATGGAGACAGTGAAGGCAGATGATAAAGCCAAGTTGGGTATGTTGTGAACTTGTGATTAAGTTTCTCCATTTCTATTCAAGAAATGCATCTCAGCTGATCTGAAGCAGTAATACAATCACTCCCCCTTTATAGTAGTACTGGCCCTCTAGCATCTGGATTTGATATCAAAGACTGACTGCTCATTATGTTTGTCCCTCTCTTTTATTTGCTTCTCTAATATATTCTTTCTCTGATCTTTAGATTACCACCATAATCACTATTCTCTGTTTATTTTTCATTCTATGGTTTTTTGATGTGTTTCATGAGTTTGGAATGTTGAAGGCACTTTCTGTTATCATGAATACTGAAATATCACTTTTTTAGGCATGTAATTCCTGAAAGTAGACTTTCTGTTTAACGTCAATTTTTAGATCTTCAAGTCAAACTTGGATCCATACTTTCCTTAGTCTTCAAGTATCCTTAAACTGTTAAGTTTCTTTAGATACTAAGTTCCTCAATGCAGGCCTCCATGTCTTGTTTTTTGGTAAATGAGTTGTGATTTTTTATGAAGGAGTGAAAAGTACTTTGAGTTTGATTTTATCATATAGATGCATGGAGTCTCTTGCTTTTCTACTTTTTCTTCTAAATACTTTCTTCCTGGTTTCCTGTCATTTTAGCCTTATTAGTTGCTAAACTAATATTTTTTCAATAAATTCTGTCCATAATCTTTCTTTTTTGGTGCTGCATCAATACCTTTAATGGATTAGAAGTTTTAAAAGAGACTAGAGGCCCTTGAATATATAATTGAGCTGTGATAACATCCTTCTACCCTGATTCAAGCTACTGTTGTTTGATCTTACTTGAAGAGATCAACTTTTCCCTGCTTAAAGAGAAATATAGTAACGAGGAAATGCATCTTTTTGCCTGTCTTACACACTGGACGTTGACATAATTTGCATTATCTACAAGGATACTGTTGTGTGAGAAATGAATAGCTATCTACCTGCCAATCAACTCTCTTTTTTGATGACTCAGTTTTTGCATCAGACATGGCATATAACAATTTCCAATTTGATATGCTGATTGTTAGTGGGTATTGGCATAACTTTCTAGCAGCACAAGATTTAGTGCTTTTCTCATGCTGTCCGTTAGATTCAAGATTAAATTTGTCTTTGAATCATGAAAGAAATGCATGACAACTTGTAGTTTCCAAATTAACTCGTAAGTTCTCACTTTTGAGTATCTCCACCACTACAGGACAGGGTCCTTCTCAACCTGCCCCAAAGTTTGTTGGCAACTTAATAGCATTTGTATTGAACTTAGTAAGTAGTAACAATTCCAATTGCGTCATTATTTGTGGAGTGGAGTGATTGTGCAGAAGGATACCATCGTTACTGTTTCCTTTGCTTCAGATTGGCCCAAAAGGTCTGGAATTTGCTCGTTATTCATTAGATTACCATACTATCAGAAATTATCTACATGTAAATCGCGTATGGGGAAAACAAAGGTATGCTTTCCTGGCACAATATTGAAGTCTCTCTCTCTCTCTCTCTCTCTCTAATTTTTCTGGTTTATATCTTATTTTGATGTACACAGAGCTGATAGGCACATGCCATCATATGCAAAGAAAATTGTTACGATGTATAACCAGAATGGGGAAATTGATCAAATGCTTGACTAAGTGATGAAAACACAGCAAACGGTGGAAATTCCCTTTACATTCCCATAGATGGACTTCCGGGCATCGCTCCTTATATATATGGTGATGGGCTCCTGACATGTGGTCGCGTAGTGATGACGCCACATTGAAGGCAAACATCATAGTTATTTGAGGTCAGTCTTTGTTCCTCTCCAAGTTTCATCGGTATCTGAAGTGGTCAGCATTTAATAGAAGATAAACTTTTAAAATTCTGAGGAATGGGCTTTTGGCCTAGTTGGCGCGCCCTCATTTATCCTGGCAGTTGTAAGATTTCACACTGTCTGATTTTTGTATAAAATAATATTTTCACTCATTGACCCTTGTCATTCCATATGCTCATGTTAAATTGAGTTCAACTCGTCTAATTTTTTCCCGTCTTCATTCATCTCCAAAAAAGAGTAGTACCAGGTGTTCCTTTAGATTTTGTAGTTAGAGAAACTTGACTGTTTTGCACAAAATTCATTGCTCCATAGCATGTCAAACTAATGCTTGTATGAAAACCTGGCTTAAGAAATTCTGATTATCAGTAGTGCACTAATTAGAAAAGAAACCAACCTAACTGACAAGGCAACAACTGTTTTTCTATGATACATGAACTCCAAACCAATTCAAATGTTTTAGTAATTTTTATTCAAAAAAGGAGATAGGAAAAAAGGGTTAACTGAACCAGTTACTTTTTTAATGTGCGATTCAGTAAGACACATCATAACCTGATGGTCAAATGAAATTTGTTTTCCCTATAGTAGTTCATAAAGGCAATATTACATGTGATTTCTTTTTCAAGTACATGTGACTTGAGTTTGAGACCTCAAGGGTTACTTGATTCTTAAATTACTGGATGTACACTGAAAAAATGGATTTCATTCCTAGAGAGACAGTTTGTGGCCTTGAATGGGGATGTTGATCTGTCCTTTTATAGATCATGCTATCTAATTCTTCAAGTGATTGTTATTTTTTAACAGAACAGTTAAGAGCTGTTTAACTCCTTTGAATCGTAATTAATTTGTTAAACATTAAAACTTTTCAGACAGCTGTCAAAGCATGAATTGCAACCATAAACAAATTTTGTTAAGTGATTGTTAAAAAATTGAGTAAAGCACAAGAAACAAAGAGTCTCTTTTATTCCACTTCAGTTTTATAATTTTTATCTTTCTTATCTATGCTTCATAGAACAAACTAGCAGATTGTTCAAGCATGATTCATCAAATAGAAAAGAAAGATAAACAATAATAGGAAAAAGATAAAATTGAATAACTGTAAACCATACAAGCATATGGGGGTTTATTCCACATAATGTATAAACAATTATAGGAAAAAGATAAAATTGAATAACAGTAAACCATACAAGCATATGGGGCCTTATTTCACATAATGCTTTTAATTGTATTGAAATCTTAAAAAAAAAATATTGATGGTTTTATTGGTCATTAGTGTTTCAAAAGTAAGGAAATCATATTCGGTTTGTCAACAAGCCCCTCTTATATCTCTCATTATCAATTTATAACTTGTTATTTCACCAGAAAGCGGGGGAATCCCTGAGTAATAGCATCTCAGCCACGGCTTACTAAAGATTCCATTTATAGTTCTTTTCTTAAACTTTAATTGGGATAATCCCTAATAATTTAAAAGGTACCTCTCGCTTGTTTCCATTCTACTTATGAAACATTGCGACCTTCCCTATCTAAGTCTTTTGTTTTTTGTTTTTTTTTTTAAGTCATCATTAGCTTCCATTTGTTGGTGTTAAATTGTTTGGTTTTGCTTTTGCATGTATCTTGCATTGGCACTTGTTCATGTGCACCAATAAAGTAATGGTGGGTATAACAACCTGTGAACACGATGAAAGATGGACGGAAATATACTCATATAACCTTCCTTGCCAAGCTCACATAAGCAAATTGTGAATTTTGTATCAACCTGATACATGTGTTTTTGGGACAAGATCATGTGCATGTCATTTTAGAATCATTGGGAGGAAACTTGCATCAGGCGTGTTAAGTGCACGTCATTTGAAATCTAGAAATGAGTATTTCTTTAAGTGGATTCTTGAATCTGAGTGCATTCACCTGATATCCCATCAATGCTGAGGAAAGGTGAGATGGTGGTAGATCACACTGATGCTACTGTGTAGGGCAATAAGGGCATTGATAGAGGACAACTAGTGAATCCAATGACAGTAGCATGGGGATAGTCACTCTTATTATTATTATTATTATTATTAGTAGTAGTAGCATTACTACTACTACTACTGTTATTATTATTATCATCTCTTCCCCCCTCCCTAATTCCCTCCCACCCCAACTGACTGGCTAGGGGATCGATCCCCTGACCAGTCAGCAGGGAAGGGCTTTCAACCCCTCACCCTGGCCATCAGCGCAAAAGCTGGTGATTTGGCCACCAGCCAAAATCTGTCTTTGGTCTAGAGGGAGAAAAATGGGCTTGAGCATGTAGCCTGATAAACCTTCTAACGAGTAGAACAGGTGAAGGAACTGGTTTCTGTTCCATGTTGAAGGTTTGCTGCATCTTATGCAGATGAATGAGCTTTGTTGTCAAGAATCAGAGTAGCACCTTTGGAATTGGTGATAGTCCATGTCCCATATATTCCATGTTCTAGGCCCTTATAAATGTAAATTTTGTATAATCGACAGTTAGTTTAGAAGTCAACTAAGCTGTGCGACTCAGATAGATATTCCACAAATTCTAGCATGACTAAGATTTTGATAGGGCCATGATTTCCCAATTAACTTTGCTCATTGTATGCTGAACTTCAACTTCTATTAGCGTTCAGCCTAGTGTTTCTTTCAAAAGAGATTACCATGTTGGAATGTTCACATCAAGCATACTTAATAGAGAGTTTTTAATCTGAAGAATGAGTTTGTTTACTGGTTTACTAAGACAGGTCCTATATAAAGTTTACCTTTTTTATTCAATTCTTTTCTGAACAACCAATGTAATTGTCTTAGCCAAAGTAAATTGGTTTCCTCACATGAATGTTTTTGTTATCCTCATGCTTTGACAATATAGGCCGTCTTTTATCTGGGGTTGCAAATGACTGCTGCTGATAAGTGTTCCAGTTCTGATAAGTAGATTAGTACTGGATCAAGTTTGTTGCTTGAAATCAATTGACTAAATCTGTTAAAAACTGCTATTAAAGTTTTCAGTGTTCAAACTAGTTTGATCTTCGTATAATCCAGTGTGCAGCAGCTAGGGCCTAGTCTTCATGCGGTCAACTATTCTGCATTGATGAACTCAGATGACAACTCGCATCTTACTGGGGAGGGAAGGGAAGCTTGTCTAGTCATGTATAAATTATTAAGGGTATAGGAACGGTTTTAGATTTTTTGTTGTCCTGCTTTTGGTTTTTTCCTTCTGAAGTCTTAGAAAATGTCTGGAACCTGACAAGATGGATGCCAAAAATGATTAGAAAAACTGCATGCTTGTAGGTCCTCTGACAGTAAAGCTTTTTGATGTATACCCGGTACGGTCCTCTGATGTATTCCTGTAATTCATCTGACTTAAGCCTGTAATTGAGCTAATGTAACTTGTACTAGACTACATTGAGATATAGTCAAAACCAAGTGCATGAATGCTTTGGCTATGATTAAGGAAACATCGGAACTTAAATGACTAAACTACACAAAGTACCCACCATCTAATGCCTTGTAGCCACGAAAGGACAAAAATAAGTGTGAAAAACATCTTGGACATAATTGAAGATACGTGGCAACTTGAAATGGTTATATTTTTCCAAGGTAACTCTGGAAGGACACAAGGCATTGCCACCATCAAATTTCCAGGGCTTGAAGCCATGAACAGATATCTGTCAAGATGCATCAATACAAGTAGGAATGGGGCTTTTTTTTAATGAACTAGAGGATGTTGATTAGTGTTTGTGATCAGAACATGCATCTTTTATTCTCTTGGAAATAGCAATATCTAAATCGGATATTGCAGAACTGAGAAGAAGTTTGGCATGTTCTTATGGAATAGGACAGAAGTACAGCTGTAGCTTCCATGTACTGGCTGGAACTAGAGCAAAATTCAAACACGATCTTTCTGTGGAGCCAAGTTGACTAAAGTGTGCTTAAGTTCATGTTCATTAAGGTTTGAAGTTGACACATTTGTATTTTCTTATGAGATTTTGCTGTGTGGTGGTGGAGCAACTTTAGATGGGCCACTTAGATATAGGCTTTAATGCGTAGTTGAATCTACAGCATGGGTTCTCATATGGGGTGTCTATATTTTTGTACTGCTTTTTAACCTTTTCTTCCAAGTTCTATGTTAAAAGAACCCACGTTCTTTTGGTTGATTGCCCAATCTGAAATGAAATTATGCTGGATCTGCTAACTGAAAATTGAGGTCACTAATTGTTGGTTGAATTTGGAGAATTTATGAGCAAAAATATGAAGAAATCTATTTAGCTTCTGTTTATATCTGAAGTATAGAGTGATGAAAAGAAAGCAAGGTTAAGTTACACTGATTTTCTTTTCTTTTTGGACGCAAAGAATAAGTTGGCTATTACTCTCATGTCTGTTTATGAGTTAGGCTGTACGGACTATGAAGCATAAATGTTCTGTCTATCCCTTTTGGGCTTGAAATGAGAGGTGACATTTTGCAAATTGGATCGTGTGTGTGTTGTATTTTGACTTTGAGAAAGAAATGTCTGGATGAAAAAGGCTTGGAGCAGTCATAATACACCTTGGGAGTGAAGTGGCTGATCCATTTAATTGCCTCCATGGAATTGAGGATATGTATGCCAGTGACTGGCAAGATTCATGTGGCATTCATTCAAGGTAGAAACACTATTTTCTATAGGTGGAAAGAAATTAAAAAACAGTGGGTTGTACACTTTGTTGTTGAACTTCTTGTTCAAGAATTAAATTAAAAGAACTATGATGATTGACCTCTCCAGTTTTGACATGAGAAGAGTAAAGGGGTCTCTCTTCTTTGCCCCCTTTTCTCTTCTTGTATGTGGGCTCTATCCATGTGCTAGGCAACATGGATTTTACCGGAGTTTTACAAGTACTTCCTAAACAAAAACAGTCAAGAGTCGGTATTACATTCAATAGACTAGAGATGTTAGGGAATTATGGATACAGGGTCCACCATATTTAAAGGGTCCCTAGTTGGACCAAACTGTGGAGAGATAGATCCCATCTGCTCTATTTATTACTTGGTGGACCAAATTTGTGGAATCTGTCAAGTCTTTATCTGTGGTAAATATTACGCTATTGAAATGTTAACAACTTTCTTGCATGTAATATGTAGTACAAACACTCCAAAGTTTTTATCAAATTAGGTCTGTTAGTCTTTATCTCTGATAAATATTATCCCACTGAAATGTTGCAACTTTCTTGCATGTAATATGTAGTACAAATATGCCAAGTCTTCGTCATATTAGGTCTGTCCAAGCGTTTTTACATTGGTTTTTTGATTGTGCTATAGAGAGGGAGTAAAAGAAAAAATTGAGGTAAAATTTTTATGTCAATTACAGGAATATGAACTTTTGTACCAAAACGTCTTCACAAAAGCTAGAAAGTTAAAAAGCCTCATCTTCCTTTTATTCAAAAATGCCCAAATCATGATGGGATTTTCCCGGAGAGGGCTGCTTTCTATTTTTTGTGTCCTTTTCTGGTCAAACTATGCAACCTAAACTAAACTATTTTCTTTTACAAAGTACAAATATGCAAAAAGGAGATGAAAGAAGCATTAGACGATGAATTAGAACCTTCAAATATACTAAAACTGTGACTTGCACGTTCTTCTATTTGCAAGAGATAGAGAACCTTGGTTCTTCTGTTTTAGCTCCTGTTTCCAAATTTGGCCAATATCTTTTGATACTCTAATGGCATCAAAGGATGCACCAGAGAGGCCTCTCCTTGTGAAACCAACTGCATAAAGCCCTGCTTCTCCTTTCCACCCGTTTGGAAATGGAGTTTTTGGGAATCCATCACCAGAAAAGAATTCATTTTCCTGAAAAGACAAAAAAAAAAAAAAAAAAAAGAAGGTCGGCTCCCGTCTAGAAAATATCTCAAATGAGATCTAAACAAAGAAAAAGGTACCCGAAAGCAAGGAAAAGGAAAGAAGGAAAAACAAAATATGTTTCTCAATTGTGACTATTTTCTTGGGGAAACCAACCGACTATTCTATCCATAGAGTTAAAAAAAAAAAAAAAAGTATCGCATTGAGATTGGTGTGGTTTTCGGTAGTTTTTCTGCAGATCAGAAATTATTTGGGAAAAGGATAATTATTAGAAAAGAGAGGCCGACTGAAAACATGACCAGACTGCTGCATACTGACCCGAGACAGGATTGGACAGAGAATCTAGGAAAAACCAACTTCCATAACGGTCACATGAATCCACATACAGGTAATACTGACTTGACTAATTAACTAGTAACCATGCTAGTACTATTGAACAATAAAACATGAACACCAAAAAACACATGCAAATTCTTATGAGTTCTCACCTTCAACCATGAGGGGACATTGCTGCGATATCCGGTAGCCAGAATTACAGAATCAATCTCAAGAAACTCTCCATTCTCCAGCTCAACCCCACCTCTGAAGAACTTCTTGATCCCAGGGACAATCTTGATCTTACCAGATCTAATTTTGTCAAGTGTCCCAATATCCAGAACAGGGGTTTTTCCTTCAGTATTCTTGAGCTCTAGAGGACCTCTAGACGGCCTTTTTATACCATACTTCTCTAAATTTCCCAGAATCAACCTTGCTGTAGTGGTCAGCATCTTGTCCACAAGCCAAACGGGTAGCCATTTCATGAATGATACTGCTAACTGGAATGTTGATATTCCTAGAATTTCCCTTGGCAAGACATGAACCTGTGGATTTGTGACCGAAAAGAGTTAGAATTTTGGTATGTAGAAGTTAGATGTAATTGCTTAGTTTCTCTAGCCAGAAAATGAGAACAAATGTTCGGTAATATCCTCAAGTAACCTTCCGATGTGCTTTTTTTTTTGGTGGGGCGGGGGTGAGGTGGGCGGGTGGGGAGGATGAAGTGAATCTAATTGCTCAATGCATGACTGTGGACTTACCAAGCTTCGAACTACCATGGATGGCATTGCGTTATAGTTGCAGAGATCAAGCGAAACCTCCATACCTGAATTGCCACAACCAACAACCAGCACACGTTTCCCTTCATAAGGCTCGCCTGATTTATAGTCACAAGCATGCATGACTTGGCCACTGAAGTCTTGTAAACCTTCAAACTCTGGAACTACCTTCTCTGCATTCTCTCCAGTTGCTGCCACCAGCCAGCTGCATATATACTCTCTCTCTGAATTATCGCTTGTAGCGACAGTCTTGATTCGCCATGAGCCGCACTTCTGATCATACTTAGCAGACTGTACTGATTCATTAAACCTCGGGCTAATTTTAAAGTGTTTGGCATAAGATTCGAGGTAGTCGATGAACTGATTCTTGGTGGGATATTCTGGAAATTCTTTGGGAAATGGAAAATAGGGAAGTTCACAGAATTGTCTCGGAAGATGAAGTTTAAGGCGCTCATATGTTCTATTTTGCCATAGAGAGGCAATGCAGCTGGCTCTCTCAAGAATTATGAATGGAACACCTTGCTGTTGAAGGCCAGCTGCCACAGCTAAACCTGATGGCCCTGCACCGATGATGACAGGGCCATTCACCAGTATTCTTCGTCCCGCAAATAGTTCATCATGTTCTGAAGCATCAACCATGGGTGGAAGACAAAGATTACATTGATTATTCATTAAGAGTTTATTGGAACTTGGTGTGGAACTTATAAGGAATGAAAATGATCAGAACTGCGGGTACTTTCCAAATATAGCAAAGCAAATTTGTCTTTAATCTCTGTCAAAAGATGGATAGAGGACAAACGAGAGCAGAGAGGGGAAGAGAACTGGCGAAGGAATGAAGTGAGGAAATTGGTTTCAACTTTCAAGAGAAATGTGTGGAGGGGTTTTAGACGAATGAAGAGGTTTAAATAGGGAGGTCAGGGCCATGATGGTATCTTCTAATTAGGATATGACAATGATGGCATCTTGTTTACTGAGCTTAAGGCACAAAAGAGGGTAGACTCAAGTATGCGAATCAAAAAATTTTCCAATATTGCTTTTGCTATATGCATACATACCTGCTACACAATTTATGAGTTTTACCCGCAAATCCCACTTACTCCACATCTGTATTTTGTACCCAAAATTTTGCTTAAGAAAGAGACTATGGAGTCAACTTCAGAATGTACCATACAATAGTTATTACGTTTTGACAATTGAAGCCTATGGACAGATGAGTCATTACAACGTGTTTCTTCTCTAAGATAGTTGGTTGGCAAATGACAGTAGATTATTTGGGATTATTTGGTTATCTAAATACTGTAGCACTTTTTTGATGTGATGTATGTGAGATAAAAATGTGATTGGAAAACGTGTTGACGATGTAAGTAGGGAAATAAATCAAATAACTGTGTATCCAAACAAACATTTCACAGTGAGAACAACTTTCTAACCTAAAAGCAAAGTGGCCGGACTTAAAATGAATGTCTCTCTTGTTAACAACATTAGTAAATATAACGGAAACGAAGAAAGACTATGGCAAAAGCTATATAAGACTTGTACCTTCAGCCAAAATTCTCCAAAATTTTTGGTAGTCTTAAAAAAAGAAAAAGAAAAAGAAAAAACTTAGCATTGCAAGTCTGTAATTACCTGATATATAAAAAGCTATACACTGCAGCTGTTAATAAACTTCTTAGAACTCCATAAATATCTCAGATGCAATGTGGAAGAGACTATGAGTGTTAAAAAAATGAAAAGAAAAAAGAAGAAGAAGAAGAAGAAGCAGAAGACTTCTCCATAAATTAGATCCAAAAATTCAGGAAATATGCAAGAAACTAAAACTGACAATCATCAGAGCTACATCACATTTTAATGAAAATTATTTACTATTTTTACCCTGTCCCCCCCAAAAAAAAACCCAAATAAGGGGCAAGAGTGCAGCCAATAGTAAAAGGCTTCTGATGAATGCTTCAAGAGTCAACGTTCAGTATGAGAAAATTAGAAGTTTTCGAACTGATGTATTCCTACAGCCACACGCTCAAAAAAAGAACCCAAAAAAAAAATGAATATTTATATAAATATATGAAAAAAGGGGCTGATGGCCCCCTTCTCTCAACGCCACCATCAGCCAAGCTTACCATTCTTCAAGAAATTGTTACTGATCGAACATTCAGAGTTTTACTGAATACAACAAAGTTATATGCGTGTACACCAAATCATTAAAAAAGTACCATTTGTATCTAATCTGAGTAAAAACTAAGACACATCTGTATTGAAATCGAGCCTTGCCACTTAACATTAAAAAAAGGTGTTGAAATCGAATTTAATTTAATAAAAGGCGAATTATCTCAACACATCAAGAATACAATAGAAGTTTTCCTTAGAAAATTAGTGAACTGCCATCCGCATTAAACTCTTGGTTCAGGTTTTTGGATTGCATTTCTTCGCCAGCAAGTGGTGCCCCCGGCGAGCTTTTTGCAAAAATCCAAAGCTGTTTCGGATAGCACATATGAAAAGTGAATATATTTCCATGAATGCAATGACAGATTAAACAAAACAACTTGTATTGTTTGTCATCGTTGCACTAAGGTGGTAAGAGATATTCCAAAACTGTACCAGGACCCAAAAGAATTCATTGGCCTGGCTGCAAAACAAGGGCTCTTCATCCAACAGATTTTTCAGATAAAAAATTCCTGGACTGCGGGCTAATCTTGCTAGCTTGTAGAGCTCATCAAACCTCAACAATTAGTAATAATAATTGCAAGATTTGAATCCCAATTCTAATGATGCAATTTCACGAGTCTGTCCATTTGAGCTACGACGGCAATTCCCCGAGTTGATGCTGTCTAATTTAATTGTTTATTTATGTAGATACAAGTGCATGCTCATTAGTTAAAACATAGAACTAGATTTTGCTAATGATGGCAAATTTAGAAAAAGTCTTGTAATCATGTTGCACCAGTTACCTAATATTTTTGTAACATTTCTTGGCAATAGCTATGCAAACAACTTTTAGGTGACCAATAAAAAAATGTAGTAGTAACGAGTCAGACCTTATCTGTGTTTTGCTTTTAGGAGAAGCAATAGAGAGGAGGGACGGTTTCATGCCCTATGGCTTATGAGAGAGATGAATATGTGAGTTCGAGGACTTGGATTCAAGTTTCCATGTTGGAATTTGCATTTTGACATCCTTGATTTCAAGAATTATACAATATCAAGATTCTTGATAAAAGATATAACCATAGAGACTTGTGCATTCCGGGGATGGCCGCCCAAGAAATTTTGTAAAAATATTTTCTTTTTTCTATTTTGAGAAAATATATTAGTATATATATTAATTGATTTACTATAATAAACTCCATCCAATTTATGCTTTTGAAAATTTTAATATATGAATTTAACACTTTTAACCTCTTAGTATTGAGAATTATTAAATATTCTTGGCCAATTTGATAGAAGATTTTATGCTGAAAGGGGGATCGTCGTGTGATCCAATGAAGTGTAATGAGGACGAAGAGGTGTTGACAAAGGGTTGTGATGATGGAAATGGTTGTTAGAAAGGTAGCAAGATGGAAGTATTTGGAGTGGTTGAGATATTGGGATTATGTACAACTAACATTAAGCTACTATTTTAATTTGCATGAAGCAATTTTTTTTTTTTGGGAATAATTCTACCACCTTAAGAAAAATTAACAACATACATGGCATAAATAGAAGTTCTATTAAGGAGTTTTACATGGAATTATGCATTCTTCTCTTTGTATAGACACAATTGAATAATCCATGTAGAGTGGAGCATGAATTGAGGATACGGGGTCAAATAAAAAAAATTTATTATCTATTTGATTTCTTTCTTTCTTTTCTTTTTTCTTTTTTGGCATTTCATGAGGGAACTTAAACTTGGTTAGAATTAATACATGTAATCTTCGAACCTATGTAGGCTACTAGATGATTTTGCAATAGCTAAATGCCCGTGGCCTGCTGGCTAATCCATTATTCATCAAGAATTATGAGATCTATTCGACATAAAAAAAAAAGGTCATTTCAAGAAAAGATTTATCTTTATTCTTGCTTCAAAATTCCAAGAAAAGAGATCGTTAGGTATGAGAGAGGCCTCAATAAAGTTAGATAGGATGAATGTTTTTCACATTCGAATCCGTAGACGACTTGAAAAAGAGATAAGACTCTATATCCCTCGTAGTGCTGTAAATTTCTAGGTGCTAAACACCTTGGTATCATATACTATCATTAAGGGGTAAATGAACAGGCACCAAAATTATTTGCTGGTTTGATATTTTAATTGCAAAATGCGTAGTGACGCTTTCCAATTCGAATTTCTTAGCATTTGAATCTACAAATTTCAAAGAAAAAGTTGACTTATATTTCATCTGAAAATGACAGGATGTTAACACGTTTCAGACTGAAGTGTGCTTAAACATTTAAAAGGAGGAGAAAAAGAAAAAACTCCATTGGCTACATATTGATGTCTCCAAACAAGTTGTAAAGTTTCATATATATCCTTTAAAAAAAAAAATCTTTAGTCCCCTTTTATTAGTCAAAGCCAAGTACATAAAATCTTAGTATGAATATGTCGAATTAACTCCGGAGGACGTCGGTAAACAGTTTATGTTGACTTGAAATCTCACAAGTCACAATTGACGTAACTAGAACTTCCACATCAAATAATAGAATGATAGTAATGTGATGGAGCTTTCTTCTCTTTATCAATTTTTCGTTGTCGCCAAAAAAAAAAAAAAATCAGGAGAAATGTAGCTTACCCTGTTCAAAAGCAAAACAAATCACAAGCATCATCTGGTGTCTATAGTGATATTTACATATCGCTAATTATTTTTAGTTGGCGAACAAGTAGGATTTAAGAAGTAAGATGGAAAAAAGGATTTAAATTCTAGTTTTCTAATTCCTAAAAATTAAGGGGGGAAGGGGTGTGATTTTCAGATTACTTAACAACAAAAGATTGTGCAACGGAATTTGATCCTAAAATCAAGGGGGGAAAAAACCCAAAAAAAAAAAAAAAGTGCCAATGCTCACAGGGTGAGCCAACCTGGTTAGCGATGGCAATCTTCATATCTTCCTAGTTCATCCCCACGAAGTGAAGCTGACAAGGATACGCGCGATGCGCCCACGTGAAATAGGGCGATGAAGCCTACTAGTTGCACCTGGGGGGGCTCACTTTCCCTGTTGGAATTTGGAACCACACCTCAACCCCAGCACCATCACCTACTTTCACTCCCTAGTAGCCAGTCACCATACTTTGAGGTTGCAATTTGAAAGAAACCACAATCGATCTTTAATTTGCTACATCTATTACCTATCACATATTCACATCGATCCGCATGGAGATTATAAATGTTGTTTTGGTGTACACAAAGTCCAACTCTGCGCCAATCAAAAACCATCATGTTTCAATATCCATTGTAGTTTGTAGCATGACTATATATTAGAAAGCTAAGTTAATTTGGTCGATGAAAGATCATTCAGTCTAAAGTAAATTACTACTACTTTATTAGATGGCTCAAAATCATCTTCGTTTCATCGATAAAACTCAAATCATTTGTTTATACGCTTGTGTGTATGTGATTTCGTGTCTCTAGCTTAGGGTAATGGCAAAAGAGTGGTGGCCAAGAAAGAAAGTGTAGGTGCATGTGCATGCATGGAACCCTGGCTAAGTGAGTCTCTTCTTTCCATGCAAGCATTAGAAGGTAGTCTTTGTTTCTTCCTCTTATTGGGATATGTCTTTCCAATGGCTTTGGAATGAGAGTACAACCATCATACCCAAATTATCTTCACATCTTTACACTTTTTTTTATGCAGAAAGACACACAGTACAGTAAAGCAATGACATTTCACTCTTAACGCCTCCGCACTATGTTTGGCATTTGGGAAAGGTTCTTGTTTAAAAAATAATTTCATGTAATCAACACACCTATTAGCATTTGAGAAATTAAGTTACTTATAACTCCTTTTTTTTTTCCCCTTCATTTGGTGATATATTCTATACCTGAACTTTCATAACATGTGGCTGTCTTAGTACTTTTCTATTCCGTTCTCTTTTTTCTTTCTTCATTTATTCTTTATTGAGGATGTGTGCTTTAGCTTTACCATGCCGTCCCATAGCTCTCTTAAGCTTGGAAAGCAGTTTTAGCCAGCTCGAGAGAGGGCCTATATATTTAGGGCCACACTATTACTATCCACCAGTCACTCTTGGCATTAAGAATGGGTCACAATCTTCTCCTTCCCGTTTGCTTCTTTAGCCTTCATCAAAAGTCTTTGGAATCGTACTTTTCCTTTTGGTGGCAATACTTTGTATAAACCTATGCAACAAGCATTTAGCTACATTCATCATTCTTCAATGAATATATATTAAGTTCACATCCACGCGTAATCAAGGGCCTACAAAGTTGCAATTCTTTAGAATTTTACAAGCTTCCTAGAAGATGTTTATGGTAGGCTTTATTATGAAACTTAGAGGTTTGATGAGATTTGGATGGTTGTTTTTCCCTTGTTTTTTTTTCTTTTTTGAATTGATTTTATTTGGCACCCTTGAACTATTCCCTAATTTCTACTTTTGTTCCTGAACTAAAGTTCGGGATATTCTACTCTCTAAAATGTTAAACTTATTCTATTTTAGTTCAATTGTTACTTTGTTAGTGGAATATATAAAAACTAATGGAATGACTCACTCTCAATTAACAAAATATTCTCATTTTAGTAATATAGGAACTGAGAATAGCAGCTATTCCAACAGTTGTGCGCATGCCGTTATTGATTGGATTAAGTCCGACGAGTTCAAAACTTTAAAGAGCAAAGTGTTCCAAACTAAAAATTTAATGACCAAAGTAAGAATCAGCATATGAATCAAGGGTGCAATATGAAATTAACCCTTCTTTTTCTGGTAGTTTTTTAGCTGTAGTATGCTCATTTTGCTAGTATTTATTGATTTAAAGCCAAGAAAGGCATCATTTATCTAAAGCCAAAAAAAAAAAAAAATGTATCTGTTTACTGAATGGTCATAGTATACGAAGCAATTATACCCTCTAGCAAAAAACGGCAATAACATTTATACATATTTAACGTGAGATAGGTTTCTCTTGCATAAGTATACCAAAGAAGCAAAAAAACCCAATTAACTAACTTCTTTACTCGCTTTTAATGGTAAGCCAAAACTATAGCCGATGCATGCATGGTGTCAGATGCATATGTACCTTAGTTATTAAACCCTGCATGAAACTCAACCTGAAGAGGTGAATTTTAAATAAATAATAATAAAAATATTAAGTTTACGGTTCAACCAATGGTTTTTCTACCGGTTCATCTCCCGTCGGTCAATCGGATTTGACCAAAAACGATCTATTTAGAAATCCAAACCAGTCCTATGACTGGTTCACCAAGTTGATCGGTCTGACCATCAAGTCAGGTCGAGTTTCATAACTATGATATGTACTACTTAAAATTATTTCTTAGAAAAGAAATATCTTTGGTGGAATAGGTGTCAGGGGACTAATGATTGGATACTAAGTCTGAAGTTGTGAAACACGGGCTTTAATTAATCAGTGTATTATGTATATCAGAATTGCTTTGACCTAATGGATCAAATTCCGTTTTGCTTTCATCTTATTTTTCCCAATAATGGATATAGTATTAAGAGTATTGAACCTGGATTTATTTATCTGTATAATAAATAATATTGTGTGGTCCCTCCACCGGAATAAAGGATCTTCTTCCTTTCTACAGCAACTTTATCATCACCGTCATCATCTTTTTCTTTCTTTCTTTTCTTTTTTCTTTTTGTACTTTCGATTCTTATTTAGGCTTTTAGCATAAACCCTAAAAAGATATTGGAGGAAAGAAGGCATGATCTATTAATTTTTAGCTTTTGTGATTTATTGTCCCTCGGTTTGATTTCTTGCCTTTTTCCATTAGCTAATCACATTACGCCTCAAATGGTAGTTATATTTGTTCTTTGTGAATAAACAACTAAAGAATACGTCGTAAAATAGTGCGGAAACCACATAAAAATTATTGGTCATCCTAGTCCATGATTAGGGCAGGGCCCATAAGATTTCTTCAAGGCTCCAAGTATTAATTAATTCCACTTATGGTACACCCCCATTGTTTAATGAATTATTAACTAAGCAATTTACAAATGTTTTTCCTTCTGGTCCTCCAAGATACATCTTAGAAGACAATGAAAGGGGGCGAACCCTTGATCCCTTATTTTATATACTCGAGTGTACTCATTGCAGCCACAAACTTAATGCAGAAACTCAATCAAGTAGATGAGGTCCACTCTACAACCTATAGGCTTAAATTACTTGCATCACATTTACTAACATTGGGAATTTGGAAAAAAGTACAACCGGTAATACAATACAGTCTTAAAAAAAAATTTATCCTAGCTTCCAAGCAAATTTTTTAGCTATGATAAGCAAATGTTCTTCATTCTTTATGAAATTCAAATAAAGTTCACATGGATGCATGACAAGTTTAGAGTCGTTGAATACACCAAGGGTCCTCTCCCATCATTTCCGCCATCAGATGAATACCAACAATTAGAGCATCATGATTTTTCCTTCATGCAGGCTCGTGATCATTCATTTGACTTTGGAGAGTAGCAACAAATCCCCATGTTGGTATTTGATTCACTACAGGGTGTGTTTTAAGTTAGCAAAATTTATTTCCTTTTGCCGCAGCAAAGAAAATTAGCAAAAATTATGTAGGCATTGTGAGAATGGCACCTAATGAATTGGATACATGTGTACCTACCAATAATTTACACTTATACTAGTTCAAAACCCTTTTAGTTATAGCTTCAGTTACTGCTTATATTTCACTTAATATAATTTTAAAAAAATCAATCATAATTATATAGCGAAACTAAAGGTATCAACAAAATTAAGTAATACTAGGAGCTTGCCATGATTGAGCATCAAAGTACATGTATGAGCACAAATAACATGACATTATCATCTCTTTTTTGCTAAATCATTCCACATTCATTTGACTCATTTTTCAATAATGAGGTACTATTAATACAGCCGGTGGCTAGGATTTAAATGAATGAAGACTATTTTGTTTTGTTTTGTACTCAAAGAAAATCAACGACGCCCAACATGGCGCACTTGCCCTGGTCAAAATCTTCCTTGTGCTTCCCACAACAAGATAACTAACTTTGGTTTAATATCTCAAATGTTAGTCTCTGCCTTGATCAGTGCCTCTATTCATTGATGATCATCAACAAAATATTGAACCACTTGAAAATTTGCAATTCCCTTCCACCGTTTTGCTCCTTTTTTCCTTTTTTTAAACATCTAACATGTGCTAAGCTTTAGCAAACTTGGACAAGAGATTGATCGAATTGAGGGAACAATTCGATCCTAGTGCAAAGCTTCTAAAGATCATTTCATGTGCTGGTGGCCTGCCTTGACTGAAATGGACTAAACTTCCCCTCTTCCTAAACTATTATTTACCAAAAAATATAAAAATAAAAGATGCAAAGCCCATTTAAACTCAATTTTCACCGTGGTCTATTTATTACTTTTGGCTTACTTGAAATTAGATGTAGATGATTGATCAAGGCTTTTATTGTTCCTCTTCTTAAAATGGTTATCCAGTTTTCAAGCATAGTCGGTTGCATCATTTAGTCAATCAGCCCAACAATTTCCTCCTCCTCCCTTAAATTTCTAAAAGAACCCAAAGCATACAACTACAAGAAGAGAACCATAATTAAACATGGCAAAATTTATGCTAACAAGAAGGTAAACAAGACAACAATAATTAAACATGGCAAAATAATGTACTATTTTAGAGCGGAGAAGCCCATTTGCGCATGTGGTCCTATTATCTCTCCATAAGACTTAATGTACAGAAAATTCAGTAATCAATGTGGATTAAGGGGGACTCTTGAACACATTCAATTGTCTTATGATTCTGCTTTCTCGGGGCAAGTAAACCTTTCAGACTTGAAGTCTTTCACAGTTCATTGTACTATTAGGGTTTCTTCTTCTGACAAAGCACTCATAGTAATACCTATATAAGATTTCCAACTTGGTCTTTAAGCAAATCCATAGATTTTCTGTACTATAATATACTTTTTGTGTATGCTAGAATGTCTCCATTCATAGAATCAACATTCAAACTCATCAAACTCCATGTTGAAAGCCCTTGATTTTCCAAGAAGACCATGTAAATTCTGTCCACACAAGTCATCTACATGCATTGGAACTAACTGCATAACTGCAATAACCGTAATAACGGTATCGGTCATTGAAATATATAGAAATAAGAATAATTACCCCTGGTCCGAGAATCAAATTTCTGAGAACAAAAAGGATGAGTACATGTGATCACATGATCCTCAAAGAGTTGGGTGAGGCCATTAATCACATGGTCAGAGGATCCCAAAAGAAAATTACTATAGTACTGGATTGGCATGTGCCTCTTTTTTTTTTTTTTTTTTTTGTCTAACCACCCGGTATCCGGAGTCACTACCCCGATTAATCTGGATTCGGCCCGGGTTGCGCCCGCAGAGTCCTACTCTTGCTCGAGGGTAAGGTTTGACCCTTGGTTGTTTAATCTTGGCACTCACAGCGAGAGTCAAACCTTGGATCTCGTGTAGTATTCACAAGCCGCTTACCACTTGTGTCCAACCACAGGGTTGCATGTGCCTCTTTATTGAAGACCATTTTTGCAGAAGAAATGTTAGAGAAATTAAGTTTCTTTGTTTCCTCAAAGGAAAAAGGGAAAAAAGAGAAATATTTCTTTATGTAGCCATTTCTTTCTAATCAGTCTTGAAAATGTCTGGTCGAATGAAACGGAAGAAGAAAATAAATTCAGGATTACAAGTCTGGACTGGTTTTTATTGTTTATTATTTTTCTTCTTTTATTCGAGGGTTCAATTAACTAAGTTGCTTCTTGTTTAATGAGATTTTGCTTGATTTTTTTCCGCTAAAAAACAAGTTTGTAAAGAATATTTATGAAATTGTGGGGTATTTACCAATTAGCAGGAGCAAATAAAAACAAAGGATACTTGTGTTAAAAGACAAAATAGAAGTGGCGTGTTAAATTATGATGCAAAATCTCTATCATAGGATCACTAATCATTTTCAACACGGACAATTACATGATCAAATCGTATAAAATCTAGTCAACTGTCTTAAGCTCATCAAAATGACAACAGATTGATCTTGAAATATACTGGTTGATTCCTGTCTTGAAATGTAATAAAAAAAAAAGCAAAATAGAAAACCACTGCTGATCCTTTTCAAATCAGAGCATAGTTTCATTCCTTCACTGCTCCTATCAAGAATTCCAATTAAACAAACATATTCATTTTTTTTCCGGTTTCTGATGCTGAAGAAAAGAAATTCAGCCGGACCATACATTGTTGAGATGACAATAACAAGGCTCTATAAGATTGGGAGATTATTCAGTTGAGTAAGGTCCAAAATATTAAATATGGTTAAGAGTTTAAACAAGTTACAGAGGATACTCAATTTCACTAAACCCATGATTATCGTTTTTTCAAGTTTTTAATAGCTCATGCACAATCAAAAGAAGGCTTCCTTGAATCGCCATCACCAGTTTTTCACCTGGTTCTCTTTCAAGCTTTTAATTCTTGGCTTGGGTACACCAAAAAGGGGGGAAAAAAAGTACTTGGATGATTAAGAGCTGGAAATGATCAAAATAGTACTTGGATGGTATACATGAGGACTTTAGCACAGGTTGCTTTCTCCTGCAAATCGATTTTTGTTCTTAAATGATGCAAAAAATAGAAGGGATAATATCAGAAAGCCTCCCTTGAAGCTTCTCCTAATATCACTTGGCACCCTAAGAGTTTGAAAATATCACTTACCTCCCTTGATAATTGCAAAGAGATTATAGTAACCCTCACTTGATATATGATTCACATATCAAATAAATGGAGCACAAAAATTTTAAAAAAGAAACAAAAGTCACTTCCTTCTCTTTCTATTATCTCCAAAGTTTTCTCTTACTCATTTTTTTGATGACCATGCAATTTTGTATTTGTAAATTGTAATAAGCCATATTTTGTTTATTTTTACTTTTCATGATTATGATAGAGTAGGGTATGATTCCTTTGTTTATTTTGAATTGATTTTTATAATTATCAATATAACTTAAAGGGTTGGGCACGAGTTGAGAAAAGGTTGGAAAAAAAATAAGTTCCTAAGAAAATAGATTTTGAGCATATAGAGTTAAGTTGATACAAGTGTATTTATTTAAAAATATCTTTTTCATTTTTTAAATTTACATTTTTATGGACCATACCATTGTGATATAGTAGTACTACTAGAGATTGTTTTCAGATGATAGTTTTCTTGAACTGAAAAAGGCGGTTTATGAGTATTTATATTTAGCAAATAAAAGGATAGTTTTGGATTTTTCAAAATTTTGCTACACAAATAACAGAAGAAGTAAGGGAAGTAAGTGACATTTTTAAAATTTTAGGGGCATCAAGTTATATTAAAAGAAACCTTAGGGGATGTTTTTTATATCATCCCAAAATGGAAACCAAATCCTTTTGCACAGTTCTTGTTTAAGCATTTTTGCACATTTAGCAACCAACTACAAGAAAAGAATTCGTACACTAAATAAATGCTTAACCAGACTGAAGATATAACAGCAGTTGCAAATGAAGGAGAACACACAATTTCCCAGGCAAATGATAAAACTAAAATAACTCTAACATTGTAACTGTTTTTTTTGTACAATTTGATTCTGAAGGCCAGGCAGTGGCGGCTCCCTATGTAGTTCAAGAATTCGACGACTCATTGATACAAAAAATGCTGGCTGGAGGTGACTCTATAAAGTAGACAGAAAAAGCTAGGCATAAAGATTTTATCCATGCCCCTTCTACCTATCTCACAAAACCTATGCATTTTACAATCCTCTAACTTCAAAAGAATTTTACATGTGGGGCAGTGGAAGTCATTTCTAGGAAAACCATATCTAAATCAAGGCTATGGGTGGATATACACAATGGAACTAACCTAATAAAAGGATTCAACAAATCTTTCCATTTTAGAACTTCAACGTGTAGCCAATCAAACCACAGCCTTATTCCTTTAAAAATTGGAAGGCTGGATTTTCAACTAGTTCTTCTGCGGGTTTTACGCCTGTAAAATCTAACCCCTTCAGGTTACTGGTAATGTCATCAACTGAGAATGGGATACTGCAGTCAAAAAGTACATTAGTCAAGAGATGAGAACGTTTTCTTCCAGAAACTACTCCCCTTTCTTAAGACAATTACCTGGAATTATCATCCAATAAAAACGAACTGCTATCAGCTTCGTTTGAATCTTCTGTCATTAATATCTTCATACTGTTAATGACCTACATGATGTGAAGGAGAAGAACCACAGTTTAATCACTCTCAAGTTTGCATTATGCAGTTTTCAGAAACTATCAGCTAATTGAGTGAGGATCTGAGACAATGTTCCAAACTTCCAAGGCAGATTTCAAAGGTCCCAGCAAACCTAGTTACAGCACCTTGCCACCCCGTCCCTAACCAACCCCCAGAAAAATTCAAGTTCAAAATGTGCGTGTGTGTAGAGAGAGAGACTCACATCTGTGGTTACACTTGGAGTGTGGTAGTTATCATCACAGTAAAGCGTGCATATTCTATACAGCTGTTGAATGCTCAAGACCTGAAAATGCAGAACATCAGTGAAATATACTACCCCTATCGCACCCATGCTGACACTGTATTAATTCACATAACCACTTTTTCCAATTAGCAAAGTAGAAAGTATTGAGAGCCAAAAGTATATGTTTAACAATTCAAAACATATCCTGATGGGACAACTGCCCCAGAAGCCAAAAAACAAATAATTAACGATGCAAAGTAGACTACGTACAGGGCAGAGATCGTTTGTAAGATCATCATAGGTAATTCTAGACTTCTGGTGAATAACCTGCAACCAAGAGATAAGCTGTTCAATTTAAATTACAAATAAGCAAAAAACGAACAACAAATGATCATATGCACCATAACTAGTTAAGCAGCTTCACGAGCACGAGAATTTTCTTTTATATGAAGAATACATTATTACAATTTCAAAGTGTAATATTGGCTTGAATACCAAGCTGACTGGTTTGCCAACAAGTACAGCCTCATAATAAGTAATCTCCATTCAAAGAAGTGAAACATACCAAGAAGCCAACAGCTTGCCTTGTATGCTTCAATTCGTCCCACGAAGACCCTGCATACTGCAGCACAGAAATGAACAAGGATTCACAATCTTTTCAGTGAATTATATTAAAGACCAAGTCTATTCAAGAAATTGTGACATGCAGCAGAAGAGTTACAATATCCAGTGCATATCAGTTTACTTTTGTGGGACAGTCTGCCATGAACTGCGCAGTTGATGTTTACCTCTTCCGTTGCATGTCCGCACCAAAGTTCCAATTCAGCTAACCCAGATTTCACATACTCCCCATTATTGAATGTGCAACACTCTCTACGGAGGAGAAGACTGCAGAATTGGTGTAAGAATATTAACATTCTTATAGCAGAGCGGTGGCACGTAAATTTGCATATTCCTCCTACAATGAAAGGTAAGAATCTACCTATTGAAAAGTTGCACATTTATGCAAGAGAAGATCTGGACAAAAATTTTCTGAGCAAGAACTGGAGGCACCTAAAATGAAGAGAGATTCACCAGATTAGATGTCTGTCTACATCAAAGCATCTATCATAAACTAGGGAGAATTTACTCACAAAATTTTCTTTCAGACTACTCAGAAGTCCATTCAAGCTATCAATGATGCCCTGCCAGTGTCTGGCAGGAGAACTACCACTAAAAGACCTCCCAGATGATCTCAAAGAGTTCCCTCGAGCTGTTCTGGATGCCTAAATGAGTAAAATTGCACAAAGTATGAGGCGAGGCTACTAAAACTTTCAAAGTGTAAGATGAAAAGTCAAGAACAGACCCAAAATGCAAAAACTGCACTTTAGTCCCAAGTAATATCTACAAAAGATTTACAACTGATCAAACAAGGCAAGGACTCCTTGGAAGATCAGGCAGCCAAATGGATCCTAACCATCAACTGAACACAGTTTATCATTTTCAAGCATTCACAAATAAATCAATCTTTTCTTTAATTTATTTTTCTTTTTTTTTTTCAAGCATTCACAAATAAATCAATTTCAGTTTCAAAAAATTCTACAATTAGGATCCTAAAATTTGAAGTATTGCTGGATCAGAAAAAAGGTCCCCGTGGCAGCAGTCCAAAACTGAAAGAAAGGATGTATTACCTGGATACAAGAAGAAATAAGTGATGATAGGTCCTTCTTCAGATTATCTCGAATAATACCATAGATCTTTTCGACATACGCAGTAAGTTGCTGCTTGAAAAGCAAAGCCGGGTACTTCGCGTCAACTTGACGTATGCCATCAAGACCACCAACAGAAACATTGGTGACAGAAGACGATGAACGGAAACCCTGGAAAATATATCAATCTCATATTGAAGATTTGATAAACTAATGACAAATAAATAGTTTCAATTCATATTACACTAGAGGCTAATATTAAGACAACCAATTCATACAGATGAAAGAATCAATGAGAGAGAGAGAGAGAGATGAGCTCTTCACCTGGGTCATCCTTCCAAATATTGATGTTGGCTGGGGAGGTCTTGGTGGAGTTGAACCAGTAGCTTTTATGGTCTGCTGAAGTAAAAATAGTAATGTTGATGTGTTGCAGAGCCAATAAGCCATGTAATCATTGTTTGTCTCATCCTGAAATCAAAGGATCACAAAAGATAGAAGATATCTTCAATTAATCAACAATGTATAACAAGAAATGTTTAAAATTATCTAGTCTCAGTAGAAGATATGTGCGAATTCAATAGTTATGAATAATGGAAAACAAACAACCAGCTCAGCATAGAACTAGATGCCTGAATGATATAGCCTAAGTGATTGTGTCGAAATTTAACCTGTATGGCAGAACCAATCATCTGAATGAGACGATCAAACACATTAGTTTTTTCCGCTTCAAAAGATCTCCAGTGAACAAGACATTTATATATGGTAAATGCAGCTACTGGTTTTCCTTCGCTAAAGCCAAGATCTTGAGAAACACAAGTGATCAGAGCATCAACAAGTTCCTGGAATATAAGAAACATAAGTTAATTGAAATCAAATGCATTGGAGGTTGTGAATTGTCTTGCTGAATGCTTTCAAAGGCCAAAAAGAGCAGAAAGCAACGAAGTAAGATAAAGGATGCACACATATATGAGGAGTTTTATGCACATACTCGCTGTCTTTCGATATTGGATCTCCTCATCGATTCACTGCCAAATCTCTTTGATTCACTGCCAAATCTCTTTGATCCACTGCCAAATCGTTTTGCAGGCGTTGAACTCTGTGGTTCCTGCAGCACAGGTTCATTAACCTTATCATACTTAGAAAGTGTATTTTCGGGCAAATATGACAACTAAAAACTAGTTTTGCTTCTAGAACCATGGCTTATAGCATAAAGTGCACTTACATGATAACCATTTTCAGTAGGCTGCAGGAGGCAAGAAACAGAAAAAGAGTAAGAAATGTATGCTCAAGAAAGCCTGAAGAAAGAGAATTAAATTATCCAGCATCTTGACCTGATCTTTTAAAGCCAAATGTCCAGACATTTTTCCAGCTGGTGCACTCAGCAATGCTTGCTGTCTCAAAATCTGGTCCTCGGTTTCCATATCCGAAAGTTTTTCTTCAAGTCTGAGACAAAACAGAACTAAAAATTAAATTTTAATTCGAAATTCCAAACAAAAGCAAGACAAAAGTAAAATTAAACCTTCACCAAAAACAAATGTTATGATCTTTTCTAACAGATACTCATAAAATTGCATATAAAAAATACTTTGTGCACAAGTGTCTGGTATTGAAAAATTGAGCCAATGCTTTCTAAGCATTGAGCTTTAAATTGAAAAGGGTTTTAGGCATTGACAATTTCTCTGCATTAACCTTTGCATTGCAGTTTTCAACTCAATTATCTTTGACTCTGCATCCAAAGCTTGTTTCAATCTCTCCTCACTAAGCCGACTTGTTTCCTCGTACTTCCTTTCGGTTTCATCAATTCTGTTTTCCAGTGAATTTACTAAAGCCTGCAACACATTACAACAAAAACCATTGTAGTTATTATATTATTTGTATCTTAAACAATATATTGTTAACAATTTTAAAATTGCACATTTTAATCAGGACTTTAGATAAGTTCATTAAAAAAAAGGAAAAACAAACAATTCATTTTCATTAATCAAAATAGAGAAATAAATTAACGTAATTACCTTGAGCTGCTCATTTTCTGCAGTAAGTTTATTGACAATTTCATGGTCAATGACTGAGACCTCTTGAATTACAGGAACTTTCACTGCCATCTCCTTTGCAGCCTCTCTTTCCTTCATAAGCAGTTCTTTGGTTTCATCAAACTGAAGCTGCATCTCTTCCAAAGCTGACTTCAGTCGTTTGTTCTCTTGGGCTTTAGCTTCTTCTATGTCCGCCTATGGAAGGATCAATAACTTAAACAAGAATGAATTTATGAACCAACATTTCATTTCTTTCTTCTTCCATGATACATAAACCTTAATTCCTTTCCAAAGTCTCATGATAAACAATTTGCAGAAAACAAGAAACCATGAGATGCAGTTTAACTAATAGTTAGAAGAGGACAACTAATTGCTCAAGATACATCACTGCTGAATCAACAGATGAACAGAAGGCATACTACATAACAAGTCAAATAACATAGGTTAAACCATATCGAATTTAGCCATCATCCTTCGTTTCTTTTAGGGCTAGAAGAATCTAGCAAACTAGCATAAAGAAGTTAATTTCACTAATATAAAGATATGACTTAATAAAAAGGAAACTGACTTAAATCTTAAAAGAAAAAATGTACTAATCATTGAGAAACAAGAGAGAAATTGCTAGAAGGAAGTAGTATAATGTATTTACCCTCATGCGTTTCTCAAGTTGTAGACGCCAAGTTAGTTCCTCAACTTGCTTTTCCAGCATACTTTTGGCAGCTTGGAGAGCCCCAGTTTCCTTTGCAGCCTGAAGTATCACCACAATAATTCCATACAATCAGCATATGCATAAAGACAATTGCAAAGCATGAGAAATATAAAGTTAATCTAATAACTTCCAAGGACAACATAATAGAGCTAGCAGAATACAACCAAAAAGAAGAAGATAACAGTCTCTAGCATCATGGAAATCCTTAATCCTTGAGTAACTTAAAAAGATAATTTCAAAATTGTCCCATTTTGTATTTTCAGTGGGACACAAAATGTAAAGATAGCTACTTAAACATTATAGGTATCACAGTGCTGTTAAACTTAATTGACTTAGTCCTAGACTAAACTAAAAGGCACACCATGTCCATGCAATACTTCAATAGATAACACCAAAGTGTAAACGAAAAAAAGGCATTAAAATGAGAGGATCATTTGATAGAGATACTTTTACATATTCTTGATAAATAAAATGAGCACATAATTAAGATTAACTCATGAAAACAATATGTTGTAGCATTACTTCGTTTTTGTTCTGATCTATGAAAACAGTACAGATGAAAAACATACATAATCTAAATGAAAATGAAGTGGATATATCACCAAAACAGCAAGGTAAGATACAAATCAAATTTGAAAAATAAAAGTCAGAGAAGGAAATAACAACTAGGTAGAAATACGAATAAAATGAGCATTCTAACTCATAAATGAAAATAAAGAAACTATAGTAACAACCTCTTCCAGACAAAAAAAAAAAAGAAAAGAAAAGAAGAATCTTTATATAAGTGCAATTAACTCGTTTTATTACTTATTCAAATCTCTTATCCTCTGATAGTTTATTGCACCCAATCAATTGCATAAGTAATCCTGAATATAATCCGGAGTAAGGGCTTGGAAAGATGGATTTTGAGGTTAAATGGGATGAGAATTCCTGTCTCCTTTTGCCAAAGAAAAGCAGGATAAGCCCAGACATAGATTGTGTATACTCGCATGAACCAAACATACACCAACTGAAGGGAAGGAGTGGAAGACACAAGTAACTCTTAAAAATGATTTCTGTGTTAATCTTCTGTTAGGGTATTCAGGTTGAGACTCAAAAATGAACTAGGCAGTCTTCCAAAAACAAAAGCAGACAATCAAATTTGTTAGAAGTAATCTCACCATTTTAAGCTTTCGTAGTTCTCTACGGGCCATTTTCCCTCTCCAGGCACATTGAGTAGCTACTGCAGCTTTCTTCATCCTCAAGTAGTGAACACGTGCTAAATATCCACGGTAATGACACTAAAAACAAAAAAAGACAAAAAGGACATGTACCAAAAAAAAGGTTTATCTATGAAACAATAACAGGATATTACACACTCTGACAGGAAATGAGCAATGAAATTCCTCAAGTTCAAACAAAGACCAGCAAATAAATAAGAAAAAGCAATTCTTTTAAAGTCAACTTCATAAAATTGGGTCAAATATATACACTGGATTTACTGATTTTCCTTTGTCAAACAAGAAAACCAATCAGAAATAAAATCTACCGCATGTAGTTTTTCAAAATTCTTAAGCCAACATAAAAATAATAAAAATCTACAAATGAATGGCCTGATCTAAATGCCAGTTTTGAGATATTCAAGAATCAGCCAAAGCTGACACCCAAGCTGGAGTGAAGGAAAAGAAAAAATTCTCACAGCTTACCACTATGTGAAATGCAAAGTTTTAAGTTTATCTCATTTGTCTAGGGAACACTCTTATAATTTGCAAACCAAGAAGCAAATTTTCCATAATATGTCAGGAAAAGGCAAGAGTTGACTTCAGAAATTGTAGAAAGATCCTAGCAAGGCACAGAACAACCCAGGAAACCCGAAACAGTTGTCCCAAAGGCATGATACCCATGGAAGAACGAGGTAGAGATCACCTCTTGTGCCAGAAAAGATATACACATCAAACAAACATGCATATGAAGAACATCTTGTAATTCTGTAATCTATAATGAGCCATTAGTATCAATTAGTCAACTCTTATCCAGAATGAAAATCGAAGGCATGCATGCAACAAAAATGCCACGGAGGACTCAAAAAAGAAAATGATTAGATGGAAATGTTACAAATGGAGGATAGAATCATGTGAGGCCTTTGAGAAGAGGTTAAATAAGTACAGTTTTCAATGCAATGACAGCAATGCTTCTGCTGAATGAAATGAATAGCATACAGAAAACAGTGGATACATGGCAGCAAAATCTTTACAGGTCCTGGCATAAAACTACAAAATTACCAATCAAGAGCATCTCTATATCAAAGTCTCTGCCACCCATGAGCAATATGATTCATGATGCACGACTAACAACAGGCGAGAACAAACAAGTCGGAGTAGAAAACACACTGCTGACCTAGTTAATCAATATAATTAAAAGAACGAAAAAGGCTGTCCTAGATCTACTTACAAATACACCTTTCAACAAAAACTCCTGTGCAAATGAACTAATAATCATAAGCACCTTAGAGTTCTCCTAGATTTTGATTTCCATTCGGTAAACAACTAATGGTTACCTGGATGTATATGGCTGCTTGTGTTTGCTTTCTTAACTGAAGCTCATTCCGAGCAGCCATCCCCCGCATTCCAGTTTGAATAGATATAGATGAAGAGCACAAGGCTCTATAAGCTTTCTTTGCAAGAAAGGTGCGTGCATCTTTCTGGATTTTCAAGCAAGCAGCTTCTCTCCTCATCAGCTGGTAGCAATGGCGTGCCGCTTCACCTGTAGTCCATCAAGAAAAAGATGAACTGATGACAGCTCTTTGCTTGAAAGCAACTAGCAAGTATATAGACAATAGAAACGAGAACATCAGGCATCAATCATACCTCTGCACGCTGCTTGCATTAGTATTGCTGAAATACGCAACTCAATAAAGCTTTTGCGGCCAAAATATGAACGAACTTTTCTCTGGATAACACGAGCAGATTTTCCAAGAACCTCACTCCTGCAAACATCTAGTTCGGCCATCTGACCAGCTCTCAGAAACACCTTGGTTTTACCAATCTGCAACATTATTAGTTAAGTGAAATTAGGTAATCTGAATCTATAATCAGTCACAGATGTAAAAATTCTATAAGGAGACTGAAAATTCGCTTATTAAAAAAATTAAACATCCAAACTTTGACAAAAAAGATTTGTTGGGAATCAGAAGTCATTTCTCTTCCATTATATTTATTGACGAATCCTTTTTAATTGTATCTGCTGCACTCATAAATTTATTTCCCAAAGAGAAATGAGGGGAAAAAAGCATCATTATCAAGACGATGTACCTGATAACCTTTAAGGTCAACGCTCTCTAAAATCGTCTTACAGGCATTAACCTCCTCGCAGCTATTGATAACAGAAATAAGTGAGAAGAAAAAGAAGGAAAAGACTAATTAAACCACTGGGAAAACCATACAAGAATTAAGATACATAAAAAAATTATCACCATACATTGCAAGCAGTCAAAGCAAGTACCTTCCATCTAAGACACCAGGTGCAAGGATGCCAAAACGACCTACAAATTCATCAAATGTCTTCCGAGTGGGAAATCCAGCGCAACTTATCCTGATTGCTTCCATGACTCCCTAGAATTACAACTTTTTATTACAATACTTGCAATTGTAACAAACCTCATCACAAACAGCAACAACTATCAAGACTCACCCCACAGCGAAGCTGCTGAAGTACATTCTTATTCTCAAATATAGATGGTTTCAAAGCATTATTTGGTTTCACGCAACGAATGTAATGAGGCTCTGTGGCACTCAGAGTCTCAAGCAAAGCTTGCAGTTGTTGCTGCATGAGGTACATAAAACTGGAGTTAATCTCGGGTGTGAAAGAAGTTAATAACTTTCACCAAAAAGTATAAGACCAGATACCTTAAATTGAGAACCAATGGATGAAAATTTTGATGTTTTAGACGATTCTTCAGGCAAAGGTGGGAACAAGCTAGCTACAAAGGAGCATCTTGAAGCACTAAGAAGTGCTTGGTGCTCAGCAACAACATAATCTTTGTTCTTATCCAAAAAATGTTCAGTTTGATATGTCACCTGGAATCATATTTTCTCAATCAAGGAAAATAACCATAAAACTTGTATTTTAATACCAAATATTCTAGTAAGTGAATCACATACGTCACCAGCATAATGGCTAACAGTGAAATCAGTCCTTGATAATTTTGGCTTGCTAAACCGTTTATGATCTTTGAATGTCTGGTAAAGCTTCTGCACAAATGTTTCATGTGTTGATCTTGGAAACATGCTGTAACAAATTACACAAGCATTTCAACTGATGTTTCCAGGTTTGCAGGTGCATATTGATACTCAAGTATGATTGCAGTCAAAAGTTTTATCGATACATACCAAGCCTCATCCAGAAGAGCTATAATACCACCAGGTTTCTGGAAGTAATAGAACACATTAGGAATATGACACTAAAATACAGTAGAAGAAATTCTTAAATAAAAAAAATTCCAACGGACAAAATGTCAACAGAAGAGATGTAACAAGACCTCAATAATTTTGAGTAGTAGACTCAGGAAGCAAATGGTGTTTTGCCCAGTGGCCCGGGGGGTCTAAGAGTTCTTCCTGCCGCTAGGTTCAGGGTTCAAATCCTGGGCTCGGCAGTTTGGGGGTGGGAAGGGTATGGGGAGAGGTGGGATGTAATTAAAAAAAAAAAACAAATAATGTTTATGTGGGTTTATCATTTTCTACTAGCATGACTATACTGATAAAACGAAGATGAACATCGAATGCAGCCTAAAAGGAGAGAAATATTCAATCTGTCTAGCTCAGTGTATGACCACTAGAAGGAACCACGTTAAATCAACAGATCAGCAGTGTCCAAATATTGGCACAGGAGAGGGAAATATCAGGCTGCTTGCACATGTTATGGCTCAAAACTATAAGCTGAGGAAAAAGTAAATTTTGACACAATTTTTACTGGACATATGCATATATCGCAGAGAGAAGATAAAATTTTGTACTGTGTTAAATTAAATCCAAAGCTTCCCGAAAGCATAAGTCAGAAATTAAAAAAAAAAAAAAAAAAAACCCTTTTGTCTAAGTTTAGGAAATATAATTAGCACAACTTGACAAGAAATAAAGCTGATTTCTCTTTTTAACAGAAGATTTTTTTTATATTTGCTTCCATTGTGAAAGAAAGCCGGAAGAAGGAAATAACTCACGCCCACATATAAAAGAATATATTCAAGTAAAATATATTCTCGCTGATGTATATCTACCTTTTCAATAAGATCAAGAATGTCCTGATTATCTACAAACTCAATATAGCTCCAGTCAATTTCTTCTTTGGTGTACTCTTCTTGCTCCATTTTGAAAACATGCTGCCAAAAGAAAAAGAGAGAGTTTCTATGAATCATTCGATAGATTTTTTTCAACCATACTGCTGTTTTTCCAGATTTAAAGTTTGTGAGCAATAATGCAATAGAATGTGCACATTTACTCTTCACAAACCTGATTGAAATGTTGCTGCAACTTCTCATTTGTCAAATTGATACAAAATTGCTCAAAGCTGCATAGATGAGATAAGTCCAAACAGAATAAAATTAGCAAAAAATTAAATTAAATAATCTCAGATATAGAAGCAGCAGTAGTGAAACTAGGCAGCGTATAGCAAAAACTTTAGCAAAACTCTTCACCAAGAAATTCAGATAGAAAGCAACAAGTTCTTTAAGGTCAAAGTGTCTCCTCAGAAGACATGGCCTATAAAAGTGACTACAAATTCATCAAGCTAGGTGTCATTAATGTACCAAAAAGCCTATGTCATAAACAAGGACATGTAGATTTAGAAGCACAGCTCATTTATTACTTAACCGTACATGCTTTTGATTTGCAAAACTACATTTGCCAACATTTAATGCAATTTTTAAAAAAAAATTCAGATTCAAGCTGTACCCAGAAAATCTTGTAGATCCTATGCGTGTGTAAATAGGGATCTCAAGCAGTTAGCTGCAGGAATTAACATCTGTAAATGATGAAAACAAAAGCATACCAGTTAAGCACCTGTTTGTCTTGAAACTCTCAAATCCATATATATCCAGGACTCCAATTAAGCAATTTGAGTCAGGATCTTGGCCAATGGAATTGTTAATCTTGTTAACAAGCCTAAGAAAACAAGATATAGAAGGTATAAGAAAATAAAAGGACATGCTACACAAGATTCAATCATACACTCATTTTCATTTAAGTCAAACTAACCAATCAAACAATCTTGAATACACTATTTTAGCCAAAGCATCTCTGTTGACTGCAGCAGCGTTTGGATCAAGGCATTTGGTTATTGTCTCATCACGAGTTACAATCACACGTTTGCATAATGAGTCTTCAAGAAGCTTCTCATCACACCTGGAGGTATTACAAGACTTTTGAGTTTCTATCAAAAGACATCATAAAGTTTCTAATTTGAATATTGCTTTTTTAAGTTCAAATAGAATCAAATGACTTACATGAGGAGCTCTGCTGCGGTCTTTAAATGGAACCGGGACTGCTCGTCCTCAGGTTCAGAAGAATCTGTTTCATTTCCTTTGGCAAACTTAATATTTCCCAGATGTAGAACAGCAGCCACAACTCGAAAGATTGCATCCTGCAAAAGGACATTTTAACAAAATATACGCTGTTCCTGTTCCACACTCAGTCTATGAGGCGCTGCGCCTTAAACCAGTTACAAGATAATGGATATTTCCTCCCTCGATGCACCACATATACTAAATGAGACATCACTACCATTACCTGCTCATCAGAGCCAATGCCAACAATGTCCATCGCCCTCCTAGTAGCTACGTATTCCTTGGAATCATCAACTCCGTCCAATTCATAACAATTCGATTGATTCAGATAATGAAACATCCTTGGATCTCCCAATTTGTATTTTTTGACATCCTAACACCAAGAGGAAAAAAAAGTAAGCACTATGACACCAAATTTTCCATTGAAAACCAACTGAAATATAGGTGTGTTAATTTAATTGACACTGGCAATATTAGAAAATTCAGAGCAGAGAGAGAAAGAAGGCAAAATAATTAAAGATCTTTATGCCAGTAGTTTTAAGTGTAAAATCTTGTGTCAATTGGCCATATATTTTATAAATTGCATAAATTAGCTGTTAGTTGTTTGAATTTCTGTTCGGCCACCACATACTTGGAACTAGTTTATACAAGTAAAAACATGAGGCCTTCACTATTTCCAGGAAAATTTTCCATGTAAGATACAGGAAATATGTTACCTCAATTGGTGCAGCACAAAGCATGTAGAAGCAATGGTAATTTCTCTCAGGATCAGACACCTGACAAACCCGAGATCTCTCCAACAGGTAAGTTCTGATTGCAGCACCAGAAATTCTCCCACATTTATCAAATTGAATCTCCACAAATTTACCAAAACGACTGGCATGACAATCAAATTTGTGATGTAGAGAAAGTTTTGATCACTTAGACAGAATGATTAAACTAAACTATCGAAATAAAACATCTATGCTATGCCCACCTTGAATTATTATTTCGGACAGTCTTTGCATTACCAAATGCTTCTAGAACAGGATTTGACTGCAAAGCAATGAAAAATGTCAGGAGCAAATCAAAAGATGAGCAAAATATCTCCTCATCTATCCTGTTTAAAGATTCATTTGTTAAAGGAACTTGTGGCACTGCATTATTCAAAGTACAATGTTTTTCTCTAAGGACACACAACGACAAAAATCAGGACCATGTGAACCACGCACCAATCGGAGGCAGAGCTCTATACATGATTATAAGAAGCACAGTTGCATGACTATATTTCTGCAATAAAGGCCTCCAAAACCTAGTGGTACCAACATTAAATATGAAGTTATACATGGTTATTGGAATAGGAAAATCACTTATTTGATACCGCTTTATTTAGACTTTAATTTAGCACCAATAAAGAATCCAAGTCAATCACATACCCTAAGAACACAAAGCAGATTCAAGCAAGCTGTCCTATTCTTCTAGAGCAGCTAAGAGGATTTATAAATGACGTTTGTGGTGACCATCCCCCATTGACTATTACCATAGCAGATTACTTTTTGAATAGTTTGTTAGGGGCTTGTATTCCCATGAGAATTTCAAAATTGGCTAATTTTTTTTAACAAAAGTGTGGTGCTTTTGCTTCTGATCCTTTTTTGTCCACAAGAAACAAATGTTCAATTATTCCTGGCCTTTGATCAAGAGGAATTATCTAGATCATGTCATGAACAGCATAATTTCTAGTACAATCTAATCTTCCAAGACCATTGACAAATAAGTTCAAATGAATGGCTCCACTCTCAGATCAAATGAAGAAAAAGAAAGCTAGCACTCTGCAGCAAATGCATCAATATCAAAGTTATAACGCAGGAAATGGGACTGTATTATTGTAGGGTCTAAATATATGGCCACTCATCTTAAGAGAGTAGAAAAAGATTATTGAATAATATGCAAACCTCAAGGACTTGCTGCTCAACAGTCCGTCCCTCAGCTGCAGCTCTCCCTCCCATAAAGGCAAGATATCGCATAAGCATTTTTGTGCTTTCAGTTTTACCAGCTCCACTTTCTCCACTAACCAATATTGACTGGCTTATCCCCTCATTAATCATTTGCCTGCATTTTGGAAGTGCAGAGTTCAGAACATTCTCAAGATCCTACAAGACACATGCTTAAAAAGTCATCAGCATAAAGCTTTGCCTGTATGCAGCATCAGCAATAGCAAAAGGGTGCGGGCTCAGCTCACCAAAGGCTGCTCCTTTGTACTGTTCCATCATATGATTGTCGTATAAATGTAGTAACCTCTGGAATGGGTTTACAGCTATCAGTATATTACCTGTATAAGTCTGAAAACAAGATTTGACAGGTTAGATTGAGAAATAGGTATCGTTACAGAATTAGCTAAAAAAGTTGTGGACAACAAATCCTCAGGTCCTGAAGATTAAATTCATGGTTTGCACAGGCCAAATGAATAAACTTATCAGAGAAACTGAATTGAATGGGTACTGATAGATAACAAGGAGCAAGTTATTATACACAAAAAATATAAACATGCATCCTAAGATCCGATACATACACAATTGAGCAAACAAGATTTCAGAAGCTTACTCACATAAATTTCATTCATGTCATACCGACACCTCAAATTTTGCAGAACGCCTGGTTCATGCAGGTAAGCAAGCTTTGTCATGTCATCTAGACCACATTGAGGAGCCTCAACATCTTTGGCATATACATTGGATACATTAGCGACAACCTATAGCATAGAAATTTAAATAAATAATAAGCAGATAAGATATACTCAAGCAGACTAAAATTAACCCAGTAATAGGAAAGAAAAGTTAAAACACCAGACAAAATTTTGCAGGAGGATGCATACAATCTGATTGATATAGGCTTTTTTGGCAAGGCATTTGATATCCATATACTATGTCTTGTCCCTTTCACAACCTAAATTAAACTAGAATTTCATAATATCAAAATCGCTATGAAACAGATAATTCATCAACCCTAACTTTTGCTAAGCATGCTACTTCTTTGAAAGCACATTTGGAAAATGCTGTTATGAAGTAATCTTTATGATCTAGTAGTATAAAGGATAACGCATCTATTGACATTGAAGGCACAAAAACGTATCAATTTGATCCTGATGCATCAACACATTCCAACTGACAGATAACTTGTATATGGATAGTTGGCTGATTATCCATCATTACCTATAAATGCAGAGAGTGTGCACATTGACACAATTTTACCAATGTGTATCCCTCCAGACATCCCAAGCCAAAAACTATAAAAACTTGACCTTCATCTGAAACTTACTCTTCAAATTTTCAGGCAGTCTAAAGATCACAGGAAGTTTCAGTAAGGGCTCTGAGAGCTCATCCTTGCAGAAATAATCATTTGGTTTATGAAAACAAGAACAGTGCAGGTGCTAGTATGTATGAATAAATATACATGTCGTGATGCATGAGTGAGAGAATGTGAAATACCTATTTACAAAGGGACACTTTTATTCCAAGAACTGGAAAAAACCACAGAGTCAGTACTTACAGTCTTTCCTGATGTACAATCCACTGTGATCTCTTCACCATTGACTTCTGAAATGATTCCATCTATCCAAGCTACCTCAGGATCTTCTACCCAAACATGAGATCCTACTGCTATACCAGTTGAAACAGTCTGCAATAGAAGTAAATGTTTGATAAATTGGCTATCTATGTAAACAAAGAATTGAGTGCCAAGAAGCAAAGGCGAATAAAACATCCCTTTATGAATGGAGCTACTTCTTATTTACAATCTCAATATTATCTTTTTCAAGATGCCCAAATCAAATCCAAAGAGGCCCGACTACAGTAAAGTGACTAGTCTTTTATTGATTCAAACAAATCCAGTATCTCCATTTTAGGAGCTAAACTCGCAATATCATACAATTTAAGCTCATTTCAGAATCAGAATTCAGCTACTTGTCCACAATTTTCATAGTTGATACCAACTTGGTTGGCATCAGAGATTGCTATATTAATCACAGATGTCCACCAAAAATGTCAAACACCATTTACCAGCAAATGTCCAGACGATTAGGAGAACAAGAAAGGGAATAAAATAATATATAGAACGAGAAAATCTGCCATTTGAAATGTTAATGCATTTGACCATACCAACCACTAAATACAAGCATTTCTATTGTATGCAATTTGCAGCAGTTGCAACATAGAAGGCCATTATCCCAGAGAAAGCAAAGAATGAAGAGTAGTTGCTTTGAAAAAGATATATGCTCGCATTTTCAGCTAATAATGCCTACAATATGCTATTTTCTCGCCCCCCCAGAAGATTCAGTAACTCTCATTGCCTTTTGAATAGACTTCAGCATAGAACCCCAACAAAAGACCAACTCCTTACACAATCTCTTGAATTCAGGATAAGAAAAAGTTTTTATACTAAGCATTTTCACATAAAACTCCAACAAGTATAAATTTCAGAAATAACCTATTACACTAATTGTCTTACCCACCAACTTATTTCATTTCTTTCTTCAGGCCTTAAAGATGGCAAAATACTTATATACTTTTTTTCATTTGAATTGAAAAAACTCTAATGCAAATTAAAACAGAAATAACTCACTCTTTACATACAGTAACAAAAGCACACTGTAACAAGTTCTAATTTTATCAGAAGGAAAGTAAAAATCTTAAACATGCATTTCTAAGTAATCCAAAAAGTAGACAACTTTATCACATTTCACCAGTTTTCACACCCAAAGAAGTCTACTTTACGCTACAAATTATTAAGTTCAGCTCACAAATATACAGAAAGACGCATTCAAAAATTTTAAAACAAAAATGCACTAAAACATTGCCACAAAAGTTACCATTTCTTGAAGCCAATTCAATCAGAAAGCAATCACAAAACCCCAGCTTCACCTCAATGCCGCAAATGACACCGAAATCATCAACAATGTTCCCCGAAAACTCGATATAAATAACCCAATGCAGCCTAAATTCGATATAAACAGGCTATGAAAGAAAAAGAAAAATGAGATACAATGAGAAAAATTCGTGATTAGGGTTTAGAAAATTGAAAGGGTTGCAGAGGGTACAATGGCGAGAAAAAAAAATCCAATATTGGATCAAAAGTACCAAAACTTTTCCTCTGCAACTTTTCCTTTTTCCTTTTCCTAGATGGAAATGGAAAATGCTTTTCCTCCTTTTCTTATTTGGTCCCTCTTCTTTCCTTTGGTTCTCCACCTTCAGTGTGTGTGTTTGTGCGTGCAATGTGTGACTGTGTGTGATTTTAACGTCAAAATGCAGAGAGAAGAGAACTAGAGACGAGAGGAGAGGAGTGGAGAGGAGAGGAGAGGAGAGGAAATGGAATGCAGAATGTGGCGTCATTCTGCGGAAACAGAGTGGGGAGTTAGTTGTTCTTCAGTTTCCGGAATTGCCCTTGGTGATAGCTGAATTCTCCAATTTGCACTTTTTAATGCTTTACTTGGACTCTTTTTGATCTTATCTCCTTTTTCGTTAAATTCTTTTTTATTTTTCCATTTTTTGAATGTATTTAATTTCCTCCAAAATGAAAGGACTCCTTTTTTCTTTTCCTCTTCTTTCTTTCATGCAACTAGGAGAATAGGAAATTAGATTGTGGCAATGTCCTTATCTAAATCCACTAAAATGGATCTCTCCTTTCCTTTTTTTAGGAGTTTCTTTTTCAAAAGTCTTTGTAATGTTTTTTATTATAATTCTATTTAATAAGTAGATATGAAGTTGGGAATCTTGTCATAATGTGGCATAATTACTCTTTATTTATGAACATTGATCTTTGAGGTTAAGATTAAGCATGTTAATTAGAAAGGAAACATTAATTAGCAATTAATGATGTTGGAAGAGTGATGGACAATCTCTTGGGGAAAAATTAGCCTTATTTGGCTAAGAAAAATTTTATAGGATATTACAAGAAGCTTGAATTTTCTTTCTTAAATTTGAAATAACACATTACTTCATTTTAAGTGTCATATACCGCAATTTCATGATGCAAAATGCAAATACATAATCCTAAGCACCAAAAACCTTGATTAAGAATCCTCATATCAGAAATTGTGATACTTTCCTACAAAATGTACTTAATATCCTTTCCTTCTTCTCCTATCCCCCAAGAAAAAGACCCTTCCTTCTTTAGTTTTAATTGCAGCATTTTTGGATTTGATGTAAATCTCATTGAAGCTTTCTGTTGCTGGTTTGTCACAAAGATTAAAGCCTAAAGGTAAAACAAAATAATGCACTCCAATTCTTGAATTCAGTGCGACTCAATTTTTTTTTTTTTTTTTAAGAAGAAGAAAACAAAGATCCAGCAGAATGGAAAAAGGATGAGAAGCCAAATGCAGTTTGCTGTTGTAAGATTCCCTTTAGTGCCTCCTCTAACATGACTCTTGACTCATATGAAGGTCACATATAGAGTATGTGAACTCATACAAATGGATAATTTCAATGGAATGAAGACAAGATTATGAGTTTCAAACAAACTGTCTATAATCAAACTGTGGAAAAAACTCAATGAAGAAATACTTTTAACATTTGTCAACCAGCCAAAAAAAAAAAAAGGTTTCTAAGTCATGTCAACTTTATTTTCCTTACATTTCGTTCGTAAACTTACTATGCAAAACCTAAACTGATCTTCCTGTCCTTGGGGTTTTATTTCATGCTTATAATTTTATGCTTATGATAAATTCTTATTCAGTTTTATATATTGAGTTGACTGCTATAGCAAATTAATACTATTAATTAACAAGAAATTAATGGTAGCCCACTTGTATTCAGAGTCTATGGCAATACAAAGCTGCACGTGGAATTGTTAAAAACCTTTTCTTAAATAAAAAAGCCTTCAAAAATGTGATGCCAAGAACATTGATCGATCATTTATTGGTGAGTTTTGACTTGTCCCATATGATTAATTTGGCTTAACAATTAGGATGTAGCCAAACTAGCAACATCCCATTACTTTTCTTACAGCAATGGCATTCTTTGTTAGGTTTCCAATTGTGCAAATATAAACTTTAAAGGATATTTTAAAAACTAATTTTCTTGTTTTAGGATCACCACAAAGTCGGTATCTATTTGACATTATAATTTGACTCCTTACTTGTCAAGTATATAATGCCCGCCTTTTTGCCTTTACTTTAGTGATGAGTTACATTACATAGGTCATTAATTTTTTAGAATATATGAGCCTTAAAAAACATTAAGATCAAGTATCATTAACGTGTGATTTCTTAATAAAAACAATTCACGGATGGACACTTAATTTCTTAAAGAAGAAACAACTATTAGAACTCAAATTTCCTGAGATAATAGATTAACTCATGCTTTCATATTGATTTATGAATTAAGTTCCCACAACAAAATCTTAGTATTTTTTTTTTTTGTAATAATAGCATTTCTTTTAGAAATTTATTTAGGCCCAATGACCACTCATTATCTGAAACTATTAGTTGTTGGTTTAATCTATTTTTTTCATTATTGGACATTAGAGAATTAGTGGACCGACTTATATGCCTTACGAGTACATATTAAAATCGTAACGATTAACTTCCAAAACTCGAACTCATAAATTCAAAAAAAAAAAGAAAAACTTAAGATCGTCAAACTCAACTAAATATAATTCTACAAATAGAGTTAATGGCTAAGCTAACAAGACAGTTAATTACTTGTGTTTAGCTACAATGGATGCAGCGAAAATAAACTTTTTTTTTTCCTTTTTTTTGGAAGAAATAGAGAAATGTATATCGAGTAGTAAGTCCTCAAAACCTTCTGAAGTCAAGCCCCAAGGGTACAGTCGTTAATCCAATGCAAAGCCATGGGTATTTTCGGAATCACGTTCAAAGCCAACAAACTCCTTTCGCACCAATCAACGATCACGTAACAAACTCTTGACCGTAGGGAAAACAACACCGGGTCTGACAAGTACTTGATCGGAAGGCCAGAATTCGACCCCGTGATTCCAAACGGGGCCCACTTAATCAAGTTAAGTGAAAAGGCGCCGAGAGTTCCGGACATCATTTGTTTGTCGGAGCTTCAGCTACTTAAGTCACGTTTTCTCCCGCGCTTTTCATAAGCTTTCGTCTAGATACGACGTCGTGACGCCAGATTCTGCTGAGATTAATTAATTAACTAATTTAATTAATCAACTACTTAATTAGTGAAGGAAATGAGCATGGACGGGTGATAGATAATGTGTGAGATTCTAGGCTGTTGTAGCCGTTGGATTGGAAATTTGGAAGAAAAGGGGGCTGATTATCCAAGCAAAGATGGTTGACTCTCATTTTGCTGATGGAGACAAGGAATGTTATATTTGAGGTGTACTTTTGGGTTTATGTGTGGAAGGGATTCATCCGTGCATTGACCAATAATTTAAGATAGTGGAAATCAAGAAGAAAAATGGATGGTTTGGACCCTTTGATTTCTCATACATTGGCCCTAAATTACATTATTTGACTTTGTTAGGAGTATAATTTAGGTCTTGAAATTAATCTTTGTGGTAGTTTTACTTTTACCTATGTGTTTCAGAAATGCATCTGCATTAGAATTTAATGATGTCATCTGAGTAGCTAGCTAGAGTGGATAGATTGCTTTAAATGCATTAACTTACACAATCTTTAATTTAATAGGTCTATCTTTACGAGGCATTTTGGAAACTAATACACTAAAAGAAGTGTGGTTAATTTATTTAACTTAAATGACACACATGCCATATGCCCTGTAGATTTTGGAACTAATTGCTTTTTCTTATGGTGAATTCAATAGGTAAGCCATTCTTACATAAGTTCACAAAGTTATATAGTTACACACACACACACGCACATATATATATATATATATATATATATATGTATGTGTGTCTGTGTGTGTATATATATAGACACACACACACACTCTCTCTCTCTCTCTCTTAGGTAACTAAAGATTAGTCGTTTGGTAAATGTTAGACTTCTAAGTTCTAAAGCAAAGTTTTAGGTGCAATGCCAAGTTTGCTGGTAATGATTATTCTCACTTGCAGAAGTGATATCAGACTTTCAAAGCTGTGTTAGATGCCACTAAGTGAAATGGTTACAGTAGACATTAAGTTTCGATGAACAACCAAATCCACCTTTAAAAGTTTCTGCAATCATGTAGTTCCAATTAAAGCCTCTCTAATTATGACTAAAGTGGAATCTTTCTCCCATGCAACTTTTTCTGTGGGATCGTTGAAAATAAAGATCAAGTTTGGTCCATCTGGTCCATTCGGTCACTGTTATATGTCTTGTCTTCCTTATTTTAAAGGGCTATTCTCAACTTTGACATTCGAAGCTTATAAATTACTTGTCTTCCCTACCCTTTTAGACTTAGTAACTAGAGGTACAATAGCTCATGGGGAAAAAAGAGAATGTAAAATTTGTTCTTTACCCAAAAAAAAAAAAAAAAAATTTCCGGCTGAATGTTACCAAGCCATATTGAAAATCGATAGCCAAAATTTCATAGGGAATACAATTCAAACAACATAGAGTGACAAATTATTTTCTTTGAATACAATTCAAACAACATAGAGTGACAAATTATATTCTTTACTTTGATTAAAATGTATATATTGGCCGTCTGTGTGAATAAAAGTTGGGTAAAACATCGCTTCTCAACAAAATTCGCATTGGGTCGGTCTTGTGTCCAGTGCTCATGAGTTTTAGTTAACTAAGTCAGTAGTGGCTTGTCATTCATATTATTTGATCAAGAAAAGTAGAATAACCAATTAATTCCTTACTTCAAGGAGAGAAGCTTTCAATTTTCCATTCAACTTTGCTCAACCTTTTACTGCATACAACTATCCAATTATATCTTATCCTCCTTGGTTAATCTGGCATATTACTTCAAGAGCAAGATAGATTTCAACTACCCTTTGATTTCATCTAGTAGCCTTATACTCAACTTTTTACTTTAAAAAAAAAAAAAAAAGAGGGTTTATACTTTATAACAATTTACAAATTCTCGACTAAACACCATTCTCTTGATTAAGATGGGAAATTCGACGTCATTATCTTAGGCTATCAAAGACCTTGTTATTTGCACATTTATACGTTAATAGTCGAATTTCAGTACTTTCAAATGAGCAATCGACATGAGAACTCAGGGCGAATGATACTTTCAACTTGAAACTGGAGCTCGTGAATTACAAAGTAGGCACCTCTTGCCCTCCTACCCTATTCTGGATGGCCGTACAAAAACAAATTTAACAGTAACCCACCACTTCTCCTGTGTTATCTCAGGTGTGTATACGTCCATGCATGCGACCTGTTGAACTTGGACTGTGCTCCTTAGGGTTCTACGTCTAATTGCAAGACGGCCCGTTTGGATGGTGAGTATTTTCAGTGTTTGTAATAAATTTTATTATAGCTTATTATAGAAGTTGTAAGAAAATTTTGCATATTCGAGAGTTGGATAAAAAATTTCTTTTTTGTTTTAGGAGAAGGGAGGGAAGGATGAGGAGGGAAAAGAGTGAGGAGGAGGGAGACAAAAGGAGGGGAGGGTGTTGGCTGGCAATGGGATGAGGTAGGGAAGGAGGAAGAAGAAGGAAGGGGAAGAAATAAAATATTTATGTATTTTTTGATATATTACCTACAGAACTAATATCTCTATTCCTAACTACTAGGGCCCAGGATCCGAGGGAGTTTGGGTTCTCACTAAGTCCACACAATTCAACAACTTTAATACCCCACTTGGCTATAGGCCCATGCTACTTAGCCCAGTGGTAGTGATCAAGCCTGTTTCTAACTAGGATATAAAGTCACTAATTCTCGAATAGGCGATGTGGGATTAGACAAAACATCTTAAACAATTGAATGTAGATAAATTATTATTCAATAGAATACAAGTACTACTACTCGCACCATGTAATAATACCTTGAAATAACATTAATCGAATTAAACTAAAACATGGACAAAAACAATCTGTAGAATCTATTCATCTAAAATTGGTTGACCATGTTAATGTATCAAAATCTAATTGTATGAAAAAAGACAAAAAAAAAAAAATGGGCAGAATCTGTTGGTGTATGCATTTCAATATCTTTCATGGATACTTAGGGGCTTAGAGCATTTTTCAATAAACTTGTAAGAAAAAACTTTTATTTCTGTTTGCCTAACGTTCTTCCTTATTTCTCTTAGGGGGAAACAAAACACGAGAACTTGCATTCATGACAAATCTGCAGTAGCAGCCAGATACACTTGTCTAGGAAAGTTAAAAAACCAAACCTAGCTTCCCTCTAGAGATAATGCTAACTTAGACGTAATGTGAGCAGGTACATTATTTGATCGTTTTACATATGAACCCTTCACAAAACCAAATTCTGGAAGCATGGATCTTATGCTGTGGATAGTGTTGCCCACCAAGGACAGTTGTGAATTAATACTTGGAAAAATTTTGGTGGAAAACTTGAGTAACACTAGATAGATGGATAACAAATTACAGTCTCTTGATTGAATTGGGATATTTGACATCATCTTCTTAGTCCATCAAAGACCTGTTATTCTTTTGCACCTCTATGTGTTAGTGGTCAATTTTGTAGTTTAATGAAATTTATATGTTAATATTTGCTTGTTGAGATCCTTTTCCCCCAACCCAAGCAAAATATAGAAATAGAAATAGAAAAAAGAGCTGGAGTTTAATAATTTTTATTTAGTAAAAAAACTAGTCTAGGACCGCAGGTTGTTTTGATTATCAGTTTCTGGGCCCATAAGGAAGCAGAACCAGTCTAGGTTGCTGATCGACCGTGGTAGGCCGAGCCCAATATTGGTGAGCTGTTTGTACGGAAAATGAGAATGTAGGGACTAGGGACATCACATCCTGCCCCCCGCCCAGTACCTTTATTTCCATTTGTCTTCTAGGAAAATTAGAGCCCGTTTTGATTGCAATTTTGAACTGAGTTTTTTAAGAAAAATACATTCACTTTTTTGAGATGTGTTATATGTGAAGTAAAATGTAAATAAAAAGGTGGTTGAAAAACATATTAAAGAATATTCTTACAAAAAACCAACAAGTTTTTTAATTAAAAATTACAATCCAAATCTTGTTCTGCGTCAATTACAGCTAATTACACAAAATAAAAGAAAACAACTGAAAGAGATGATTCAATAAGATGAAGAAAAGAGAAAGAAATAGAAACCGCAAGGCTTTCTATATGGGTATTAAATACTAACTTTTAGTAGAATCTTTTACTATCAAATTATTAGACATGAGTAGATGATGTAAAATTGTTGGTTCACAAGATGAGTTAGCTTATTAACTATTTTTTGGGACCCTAGTTCTTGTTTTCAGGAATGTCATCCATACCTCCTTCCGTCAGCAATTACTTGAACAGTGTGGTCTTAATGTGTTATTAATCTCTCCAACAATTAGTATTAATTGCCTGGATTGGTGTAATAATAGAAAAAGTAAAATGTACTTGATATACTCAAAGAATATGCATGTTTCAATTGCAGATATTTGCATACACACTAACCATGTCTTGTCACCTCCATGATAGGCAACATTTCCACGTGTTATACATTAAAAGGACAAGGTAGTAAAGTACTTTTGGCTAAAAACCCTGTCACCACAGGGCAAAACAATGTATGATTAGTGCATTATTTGCATCATCCTTGGTGGATTCAGAAATCTGGTCGAACGAATTTTCAAAGTTTAAACTCAGAGACCTTTATGGACTAAGCTACTAATATCATCTGTTCATTCAAAATGAGATAGTATTCTAATTAAGGATCGACCAATCAAGCAGAATTCAGTTAGCTTTATTTGAGCTTTAATTTGCCAGACTTTCATTCTTGGCTAACATGGTCTAGTAATGTTGAGTTGGTTTTTGAGTCTTGCATGATTTCCTCACCCACCTAACTTAACTGGGACGAAAGCTCAACATCACCAACCATATATATAAGCAGGCAGCCCCGGTGTTTGCTGCAGTCAACTTTCCATAATTTGTCAAAGACTGGGGACCTGTGTAAGTTGGGCAGCATGTTGACAAACTTGTACTACTAAATGTCCAGGCTCCCCGTAATAATTTTACATGTGACTTGAGCATTATATGATCATTTGCATGCACCAATTTCAACATCACAAATACATCAGGCGTCCAAAAAGCAGCCACCATCACGAGCATTTTCCACAGTCCCATAAATGATTGATTGATTCCCTTGAGAGCCTCCAAGTATTCTCATATATTTAGCTAGAGCACTTGGCATTCATGTAGAAGCCTTTCTTCTGATCCCCATTCATCCCCAGAAGCTCCTTTGAGGGATCCCAGCAAGCATAGAAACCTGAAGCTATGGGTGGCCACCAGACCAAGGGTAGGACTATGGCTAGTCGTAAAGTTGTCGAAGGGCTTCAGTATAAGGTTAAGCTTCTCCAGGGGGAAGTTAGTGAGATAATCTGCTTGAGGGATGCTGAGATTGAAGCTTACGAACGAGAAATGATGGTTTTTGCGTTTAAACAAGCTGAGTGGAAGAAAGAGAGGAAGAAGTTGATAGAGGAGGTGAAGAAGTTGAGGAAGAGGTTAGAACGTAGAGAAGAGAAGTTTAAAGGAGTGGAGAATGAGTTGGTTGTTGACAAGAGCGGTAAAAAATGGCACTTTCTGGGGCCTAGCTTCTTGTTTGAGGAGATACGGGAGGAACAAGCGAGGCGAGATGATGCTGTAGAGAAGTGGAAGCAGCTTTACTTTGCCATCAAGATCGAGCTTGATGATCTTATTCAGAGAACAAATCAAGGTACTGCTACTCTCACTCAATCCCTAATGTAAGATCCTATAATGGTATAACAAGTTGATATTACTGTTTAAGAATTATAGACCATACACTGCTGTTCTAAGCTACTACTGGGTATTCTGGTTTGAACCACAATGCCATATTATGAGCTGCAACATGGTTTTCCAGGGGAAGGACTGTCTTGGAGAGCTGAGGCAGAAGAGATGTTAGAGGAACTACAGAAGGAACTGATGGCCAAAGAAAAAACCATAGAGCTTCTGCAAGCACAATTAGCTGCCACGAAGCAAGAAGAATCCAAGTGGGAGAGAGAGGTGGATATACTGAGACAAAGTTTGAGAATTGTCTGCCACGGTAAGAAAGGCAAGAAAGATAGGTAAAGTACATTTTCAAGGAGCAAAGAGTTGGATATATAAGCTGAATCCAACATCAATATTCTTTGAATAATATCATGTTTAAGTTTCTTGTGGCCTTTGTATTCCTCAAGGTAAAACATTAAAATGGTTGATGTAAAAACTCTTTGGCAATGACACATGCATTTTGTGGCCATGTCAAGCTGTCACCAGCACAGGCTGAGTTAATCATTCTGTGATGACACCTAAAATAGAAAAAGGCTGCATCTTCGCTTCAGATCTATAGTCGAGCTTGAAAAGATTATCAAACTTGGATTAATAAAACAGAAAGAAATTACAAGACATCATAAACAGGTTACGCCAAGACTCCAATTCTGTACAAATGCTGAGAGATTCTTTAACCAGAAAAATTTTAATTTACATGCTGATACCTGTCCTGACGTTTTTGAATATTGGAGTATTATCTTGATCATAAATGAGCAAATACAAAAACTCCAAAAGTGAAATTCTCTAAGAGCATTTGCTTCTTTTTGTGTAGTGGTTGTACATGACAACTTCCTCAGTCCCAGGGGGACTAGTTAAAGCAAGCATAACAGATCTTCAGTATCTACAAGAATTTACAGATTTTAACTAATTGATACACTCTTCTCTTCACTAGATTGTGACATTGCAACAGTTTGATAGTTCGATCTGACACTCTGGAAAAATTAGAAGCAAAAGACCATGTAATAGCCAAGAAAATAAGGAATATAAAATGTTAGTGTTGCGAGTATGAAAAAGGATAATACCTCCAGCAACGTAACATAATAGAAATCCTCCATGTGCTGCATAAGAGCACTGCCATCTCTAATTGAGAGAAATATATTTATTTCTGTGTTTAGGATTTTCTCAATAAGCTCTCTTTCACCTTTCATCTGGATATATGATTGCCATCATATAGAGCAAGGTATCAGAATCACATAATTGTGTCTGAGGCCAACAATTCAATTGTACAGTCTATTAAAATAATTATCATAGAATCTGCTTCAGCTTTGACAGGCATCAAAAAAAATGTTGTGGAAGATGTAAAATAACTCTACTCAAATAAACATAGCCAAACAAATCATTTGCAAGGCAGTAAATCTTAACTAGTCAGCGTAATTTATGTCATACTCATAGGTTTGGTATGAAACCACATTCATTACAATCATTTATAAAGATCTGATGATATAGAAATATCCTCTAAAGCGATGCATCCAAAGTTTCATTCTGAAAGCTGTTAAGCTAATACCACCAATGTGATTTAAACAGAAAGCAGGAGTAGAAAAGACTGTAAAATCAACAAGCAGAAATCATGTATAGGTATTTCAATATCTATGATTTTCTGGACTACACAAACTGCAAACATGGCACAAAGAGCTATAGTTCTGGTACACCAGCAAATTCAATGATTTAAAGGTGATGAAAGACATCCTCAACTCCTATAGTAGTTTAATCTTAGAAATTTAGTGGAAAATAATATATTAAGTCTGGAAAAAGACCATGCTATTATACACAAAATAAAAGAAGAAGTTGAGCAGGATCATACAAATTCACTGACAATAACATCTGGTGTGGATTCTCCAAGCACATCACCCTGGTAACCATCTGCCATGAGGCTCATATTCTCCTGAATAGAGCATGTTAGCAAGTTCATCAGAACAAGCTTTAGCACATTATCTAATTTGTGGTGAAAAATATCCACATAGTTACAATCCGCTTATTTCCTGAAGGAAAATTAAGAACTAAGACAGAGGATATTGATTGGGAGGATTACTTTGAGAACAAATAAATAGGATCACTGAGAACATTGCAAGTAGGTTGATTCTTATGATCATGTTATTGGTGAAAACACTTCGGTAATCAGTTAAAAACCAATCATGCATTTAAACTTTCACTGAGGCATTTATCCCAAAAATAAATAAACAAACAAATATTTTATGTCGAACAAGGCTCACTCATGGCCGAGTCAAACTCACTATTCTTTAGAGTAAGCAACATCTTCTCAACTTTACTTTTTAACTTTAGAAATGAACTTACAACAAGAACTTACCAATGCATTTTCTAAATCTCCCGCAGCCAAATAGACAGGTTGAGCCACATGGCAGTAGCCCATCAAACGTGGAACTGTAGGAATTATATCCCTGTAATTTACTATTCTCCAGCTATCTTTGACTTTCTGCAATGCAAGAAGCAATGAGTGAACAATACTTCATTTGACTTCTCCCGTAATTTCAATGCATAAAGGACCGCAAAGGACATGGATTCACTGGTATTAGCTACTTCAGTCTTCTACAGGTTAAAAAAGAGATAGTATCTTATTCCTGGATGGTTAGAACAATTAGATGAGTACTTCATAGTAGACAGTGAAGGCATGCTGCAAGTCAGATCCCATTCAGGGTGGCAAAACTAAATCTGCTTCTTTAGGAGACAAGCTAACCATAGAACGAAATTGAACAAGAGTTGAAAGATTGGGGAAGCTGAGAAGGTTAATTTGGAGAGTTTCGTGTCACATTAGGCTCAAAAAGGAAGCTCTTTCTATATGAATAAGCTTTTTCTCATCTTATAGAGTCCTCCAATGTCTAGTTGAAAGTGTGAGTAGCCAGAACTCCATAATTTCAATCACAAGCATTATGGACTATAACCTGAAAAGAGCAAAGGAAAACAAAAAGAACCTTGTTGTAAACTTCAGCAAATTTTTTGTTTCCAACTCTAGGAGATCCAAAATTGTACATTGTGATGCAAATAGCTCCATGCCTGCATCAAATGAATTAAGAAATTAATAACACAAGTAGAACATAATTCCAAAATAAAAAACAAGCTAAATTACCACATGCTGCAGCATAGTTAATATGGCCATTTTTCCATGGCACTGTTTAAATTAACTTACTTTGCTCAACAAGTGATAGTTGTGGGAACTTTCCTGGATGTATCAAACGTATTCAACCACCATGACTATCAGATTTACTCCATAGCATTCGTTTAGTTTTCTGATTCATCTTTGTACTTTCGTCATGGAGATAAGTATAGGCATAGAGACAGCAAAAACAAACCCCATTCTTACCACTATGGTTTACATGACCTACTCCATGGTAATAAAACTTTGGTTGAGCATGCTATCTCCCTATCGTGCCTCTCTAAAATTATAACCTGTGATACTGAGAATTGACGTTGGCAGCAAATGTGTGGCAACCGGCTCTATCCTCTCTTTTTCTTTGTTTTCCCAAATTTGCCCATGGAATATGGAATTATGTATAGATCCAATCACTGCCTTACAATTGAAAACATTATGACTCCACTCTTATTGAATGACACCTTATTACATCAACCACCTGTACCTGTATGACAGCAGAATTGCCTCTGCTTTACCCTTTCAATTTCCCTCATGGAACTTAAATAGTCATAAAGTTCTCATATACTTTTTGGAAGTAATCCAATTAGAGACCAACTATAGATCAGAAGTATAAACTTGAGCTTGTCAGGTACTTCCTTGCACATGAATTAACCACTAAGCAAAAATGATACAAGGAAAATAGAAGGATAGCATACAAGAAAAAACTTACTTTGCTAGTTGACTAGATGAAAGTTCCAGAGCTAGTAGGGTAGCTAGTGCACCACCCAAACTATGACCGGTCACATAGACGTGCCATTTGGATAGTGGCTGAAAATCATCATCACTGCAATAAAACACATCTAACCTTTAGAGGGAATTTTTATAGTATGTAAGATACAAATGCCATAGATGCTTTGGGATATATGAAACTGAAATTATCTATTGCCAAAATTTAAAATGTGCAACCTTCAAAGAAGTTAAACAAAAAGGAAAAGATGAGATAGAATAGCAAAGATAAAATCTACAATATATTGATAACCTGCTACTGGTGACATACCTAAAATCTTAATCTCAAAGCCATCCTTTCACATAAATAGGAAACATGGTATATACTTGACAATAATCACTGACAACTTACTTATAACCAACCACCTGTTTGACAAGTCTAAGGATCCTTGTCCGAACTGAATCATATGCACTCAAGAAGCCACTGTGAACCTGCATAATGTGCAACGCTAATTTCAAATCCAAAGGCACAAACATATGCAGTTGAAAATATCCACAAAATTTTCATACTTGTACTTCTTGCTTGAAATCACCACCAATCCTTTCAGGATTTAACCTATATAACATGATGATAAGTCAGAAAAACACCAAGCAGAATCAACAATTGGAGATTATGCATTTTCAACTGGCACAAAGAAATATCATTTAAGGCTGGAAAAACAGGTTGACTATGCAAGGTTATCATGCAAAAATCCAATGGTGCGTGTGTTACAGCCATTAACCTGGATTTGATTCATCTGGGCCCAGAATACGTTTTCAAAAAGGATATGCATGTGCAAGGACAACATACTCATAAAACAACTTTTAATACATGCTCTTATATTTAATCTAGAGGGGTGTCAAAAGAGAAGATGAGAGCAGTTACATTCACCGATATTGGATATTTACAATAACCAATACTAGCAGATTGACTAGTCACAGAACAAATTCTACACATATCCTATATTGATAAAGGTAATATCAACCACCTTTTAGCTTGAAAATTTGGAACCAAAACTTTAAGGTCATAAGCCATATGATGATCACTGTTTTGGATCAATTTTACTCTGTAATTTGTCGCGATGGAAAGGAGGAGGAGATGTGAAGCACACACTACGCTCAGCCTCATTATCCAAAAAACCTGAAGAAACTAACTAGAGGAAGAGGTATGAATCCTCCTAGCCCAATTTATTTCTTGACTACATTGGAGGCTTGTGGAGGAATAGCCCAAAATATAGAACTTGAACCCAACGGTAAGGTAAGTCAAACAATGTATGAAAAAGTGCAACAATATTTAATTGCTCTAGCGCCTTGATATTTCTCTCATCCCTCTTCCTCTTTGTTTACTGTTCTTCTACGTGAACAAAACAATGGTACTAAAATACACTACATTAAAATGAATATTCTATCCCTTCTCCCCCTCTGATCCTTCAATAAGCTGCATGTCAACATTTGGACTTATAATATCAATTTTCTCTCTAAATCAAAGAATTATATGTTGATTGGCATTACAACTATGCAAAGTACATGCAGTGATCTTCCTTTCAAGTTCAGTTTATTGAAGTTTTATCTGGTTAGAAGTTCAACAAGGATAAAGAGAAGATATGTAGAACAAAGACATTACCCTGCAGGAACAAGCATTAGATCTGTACGGAGGTCCTTCCATCTAGCCTAGACAAATAAGCAAGTCGGAACATGAACTGCAAAGCCATGCATAACTAACTACACTGATTTGCATAACCAAATTACTAACTTGTTCTGTTCCCCTGAAGGCAACAACTAATCTTTTCCGAGCTGAATCACGCCAAAGTGCTACCTGCATGGGAACACAACCATCAGCTTGACTTCAGTAGGTTTGACTATATTGGTTTGTAAGTGCATGCATTTATCTATGTATCTACACTACCAGAGAGTATCCTACACCGAAATATTCACTTGCCTGTGTATCTGTTGATGGGTTGTCCAAGAAACATATTTTTTCAAATTCAGACTTGATAAAGCTTGGGTGACCCAATGAAGTGGCCAGCATTGCCCAAGCCTCCATTGCACTCTCTGCTGTCAAAAAAAGTGCCCTCATCTCCTCAGCTTTCTTCTCATCCAATACTAATCCATCTGGTAGACTTGCAGAGGGTTTACTAGACTCTGTTGATGCATCTGTTTCGCCATCTTGTTTTCCTAGCAAGCCTGCCCCTTTACTTATTTGAGAAACTGTGGCGTTAAGAACCATTAATGCTCCCAAAACAGCATCAGTTTGTTGTAACAAATCTTGAGTCACCTTCCTTATATTTGAAAGGGATGACTGATTGGTATCCGAAGAAACTAGTCCAGTTTTTGCATCACCATTACCACTTTCCAAATTTTCAGGGGTTGCAAGTCCAGATTCAATATAACCTGCCTCTGCAATTTTTCGTGATTGTAAACCAATTTTGTTTAATAAATCAAATGCATCCCATCTTATTTTGTTGGGAGCAGGGAGACCAAGTTTCTGAACAACATTCAGATTGACTGTTTCAGTGAGTTTGTGCCAGAATTGTTTATCTGATTCTGAGGTCTCGCCAACTTGATCGATGGTTAAAGAGTTTTTGCCATCATTCACACCACTATTTTCTGTATTATTTCCTGTTTCATTTTCAACTACCTCATCAGTTCTATCATTTGAAGAAAACTCTGAACTTCTCTCCAGTTGACAAGTCACGTCTGGCTCTGCAGAAGGATCGCCAATATGTCTGTTGCCAGATTTGCCCTTTGAAAACCAATTATTTGGAAGGTACTCATTGTTCAGTGACTTTATCTGACCAAAAGCAAATTCCACAAACTGGCCGGCTTGCACAGTCTCGGAGCCGAGAACTTTTTTCACTGCATCTTCAATTCCATATTTCTCAAGAAACTCTGCGACAATGGGGATCCTCCACCACTGCTTTTCCTCATCAATTTTCTCAAAACTTTTGTACTTCATCTGAGCACAGACAGGCAAGTTGACATGTTTGACAGAAGGCTCTTTATAGAATTACCAAAAAAAACACACACAAAAATGCACACGCACATACACTCCCTCTCTCTCTCTCTCTCTCACTAAGCAATTCATGCATCAATTCTAGAGTAACAAATACAATGTAAATTATTGCCAAACCTAATTAATGCATAACTATCTAATAAAACCATTACATGTAGTTTCAGGAAATTAATTTCCAGAAAATCTGAGAATGTTTTTCTCAATCTCAAAATATGTACATCTCCTAAACGTTCTTGTCAGTGCCTAGCCTGTACTATGATTCTCCTAAATATTCAATAAAATGAGAAGTGCCTCCTAAGGTACTTAAGATTTTTTTTTAACACCTCTCTATTCCTCTGTCTCTGTCTCCCCCTCCCCCTTTCTCACATTATCATCTTCTTTTTCTTCTTTTTCTTCCTCTGCTGGCAATGAACCAGGTATAGAAAATATCAAAGTACATAAAAGAATAAATATTTGTAGTGGAAAAGTTTAATAGTCTCAATGAATCAGTCCAACCTAGAACTTTAAAGCTGAATCACAAAAATTATCTCACTTTCACCCAGTAAGATTGTTCCATGTCTGTTAGTGCTGATAAAACAATATTCCCAGTCCTTCTATTAGCGGATCAAACAGTGCCACGAAATGATTGTAGAGTCTATATGTAATTGGTTTGTTATCAGAAAGAGGTATTTAAGATAAATTGATTATGAGATTTGGACGAGGCAAAAGACAAAGAAATTCCAAATACAGAGAGATGAAGAGGCACCAGGCATTGTCTTCTTGCACCCAGAAGATTGAGGCTTATTATGCAATATTTTTGTTTCCAGAACTCAAAAGGTATAAAATAAATTAAATCCTCTACCAAGACACAAACCTCAAGTTCTATCTTTCCACCACCTCCCATTCCTTCCAAATCAACCAGCACTTCATGAAGATTTCCTACAAAGAGATATGCTTGTTATTTCACTACTCTGGTTTAAAGTTTATCCTCTAAATCTGAGATTACAGTCTTTAAAATCACATAGGCATTAATAACCATTAGTAATCAAACTTTAAATGATATGGATAATGGGTTGTTATTGTGGATGGAATATAGATAGACGTGACTGAATTTTTGTATAGCTTTCTTCAGCAACAGGAATAAACTGATGTGCTGGCTCAAGAAAAGCTGATCAATGCTAGACAACAGACCGACATTGCTGTGTTATCACATGGATTTTGACAATCATAAAATGCTGGTCAAGCATGAATTGCATTGAAATCTTACCATCAAAGAGCGAGTCCAAATTAATGCCAGAATTTCCCATGCGCTTGTGAGGAGTCACGAGATTCGCATCCCAAGCTGCGATCTGGACTTAAAATGAACATATCAGCTAGTAAGAGACAAAGTTCAAAACAAATATGCTCATCTGAATTTGAGGAGTGATCATATAAACTGAATAAAAGCATAAATAACATGCATACATAAATCATGCGATTTGTTCTATAGATTGTCTTAATTTTTCTATTCAACACTTTGGCAGCTGCCTGTACTGCACATTATGATATCTACATAAAACATGTTCTGGATAACTTTTATTGTATCTATTAATTTAGTTTTTTCTGTCAACATCTCAAAGCAAATCTAAAATGGAAAATTAAATGAATTATAAAATTTAGCATCTCAAGGAACTGCATGGGACAGAGAAAAGAAGATTCCCAGAGATTTCATTACGAACCTGAAGTATCTGGTTTGGCAACTGCTTGATATTTAAAGCAAACTCCTCATTCCAAGTTGGTTCTTTAGTCCTGCCAATATTTATAACTGAACTTTGCAGTTCTGAGAATAATTGGCAGCATACAAAATTCTAACATGTGGACCGATTACCCAGAAGTAGTTAAAGAGCTGAACATATATTATAAAAAAGATTTAACTATGTTTGAACCAAGTGATGCCTAATCATACAATCTCCATTGAGGTTTCCTCGTCTCCGTTGAGACACTTACAAGCATTAACAGGTTTGAATGCAGTATCTTCATCAGGAGATGGCAGAAACAAAATCATATGTTAATAAAATAACAGAGAAGAATCAAAGAAGGATATAATTGCATCACTGTTGCTTGAGTATACTTGTGTCACAGCTATAATTATAGGAAATACATTAAAACACAAAAACTGTAAGCTCCAGAACAGCTTATATTCATGTTATGTTCTTTTTTCTGTCAATCAGCACTCTATCACTTCACATAAACCAAAACTTAATTAAGTGAGATATAACTTCAAATGCATGCCTCAAGCTGGAAAAAAAAAATGGTCATTTTTACATGGACAGTTACTTAAGAATCTATAACAGCATGTAGAAGCTTACCCCCACTTTGTCTTGCTTTTTACAACTTGACTATCCAGTTGAATGACCACATATGGATCACTTGTTCCCTGACAGGAAAAGTAGGTAATATATCACTGAAAGAACAAAGTTGTATGAGTGATATCTGCTTTTCATTTGGCAGGAGATTGCCAAAAGAGATAGAGAAGTTCAGCTAAAAGGAAAGGTTTTCTGAGGGCAACCTACCCATGGGTCCATAGCAGGAAGGTTGATCCCCTTCTTTAGCTTTATGAACAACTGACCATCATAAATCTCTCGCACAAAAGACCTGAAAATGTTCATCAGTCCTTACATATGGATAAAGAATAACATTTAAGTAAAAAGCTTTTTGCTTAAAGAGGGAAACTAGTAAGCTATCTTGATCAAGTATATCAGTAGGAGTATAATTACAGGAAACCTCTTATATTGAAGTTATAGGATCTGTCAAAATGCTCCCAACAACTTAAAGGATTAAATCTGGTAAGAAAAGGTCAAAAAATTCTTATTAAGACTACAACAAACCATCTGCAGAGCCAAGCATACCTTCTTTGACTCGTTAGTGCTCTTTCCTGAATGCACTCTTAGGCTTTACTAACAATAGTGGAAGGGGCATTTTCAGCCTATTATGGAACTACAGGGAAGATACATGGGCGCCAAACATTGCTACAGGGAAGATACATGGGCAAAGCCAAAGTAGGGGACTTAAATCTAAGTCAAGAATGGTAAGAGTGCAGGAGATAAGGTGCAAAGACATGGCTAAGCTAAATGAGAACAAAAGAGCAACCAATAGTTCAAAATATCCAGAATTCAAAGGACTATTTCTTTACCCATCAAAAGTGATCTTTCTCAGTTGGTTGTAATATTAATGACTCATGACTAGACATTGGATACGTTTGAATGAAATGACTACATACTCTGAAAGAAATACTGTCTGGCAATTTGCTCCGTCCTTCTCACGCTTTCCAATATTTGCCTGATTTGAAAGGAGCCGCATAACAGTTAAAATCAAGTCATACACATCCAACAGAGACTTGAAATTTGAAAGACTATCTTTTTTCTTGGTTAAATCCTTTCTGCAAACCTGGCCTTTGCTACTAACAAACTCATTCTTACAACACAGAGGCAATTATGCAATTACATTTGCACACAATTCACCATCGTTACTTCAGAGGAGCATCTTAATTGTACTAACAGATTTGGTTTCTCCTTTATATATTTTCTTGCCCCTCTCATCAACCACATTTAACATCAAATTCATAGTTGTGCCATCAGACATATATCTACTAAAAGTAGGAATTAACCGCCTTGTTTTCGTTGCAATGGTATAAGGTAAAATGATTCCTAGTTAGAAAGACAAATTTTTCCTAACAACATTGGAAGTTGAAGCACTAACTGACTATCCTTCTGTCTTGCAACATTAACTGATCCCAGTTGGTTCATTCTAACAACAGTCAGAGGAACATTAGCTACTAAAAACATGAATAAAATAGATAAAGCTGAGAACTTTACGGGTGGAGTGTAATAAGCTTCAAAAGCAAAGCCAGCAAGAATAACAGCCAAGTTGATATCAAAAGGGGGCCTTTCATTTTCACTTTCAGACTCCTGCTCTTTAGCTAAAAGGTTCTCATTTTCTGCATTTCCCTTGCAAAAGCAACCCAACGAGTGGGGCCCACTAACGGGGTTGGCTCTAGAATAGCTTGAATCCAAGAACCCAGAAAATCTCTTGTGAAATAAAAGCTTTCTCGAATACGAAACTGAACCGGGAACCTTGAAATGGAGCAGTTTTGGCCCTTTTGGTGTGTGAAGAGAATGAATCAAGTAAAGGTGCAGTTGAAGAGTTGTCATTGAAGATTGGGTGGGGGCTCAAGAATTTTCTTTTTCCGGCTTCTTTTTATCCTCAGTAAAGGGGTTTTCAAGAATTTTGCCGTTAGGAGGCAAGAGAATATAGCTTAAGATTTGGTGGGTAGAAGGTGGAGTTTAGTGGCGTATTATTGGATGGTGGCGCTGGCACGGAAGCTGGGAGAAGTTGCGGGAGTCAGTCGCGCCAATTGATTAACGGTCATTCTAGATTTCTGATTTTCTGATTTTTTTTTTCTGTCAAAATAGGCATATAACACACGCGCGCACACACAAAAACAGTTAAGTTAGCACTCAGAACGGCAAATTTATCAGAATAATGTTAAAAGCAAATTTTATCCGTCATCTGGTGATGATTTTTTTTTTATTTCTCCATCAAGCGGTGCCGCACATCAAAATTAATTTCGATTTTTTTTTTGCGTTTTTAAAGATGAAATTCTGGGGGCATGTGTGTAATTTTTTAAAAATTTTATTACCGATGCCGCACATTGAATTTGCAGCACCTGTAAGCAACCAAAAAAAAAGAATTCCTGAGGGTCTGCACATTCAATGTGCGGCACTCCTCACATCTATATTAAAAAAAATTTTAAAAAAAAGGAGGAGAGAGGTGCCGCACATTCATTGTGCGGCACCCCTCCCATAAAAAAAAAATTTTAAAAAATGAGGAGAGAGGCACCGGGGTTGAGCTGCATTTCCATGGCTATTTCTGACTTCTATACCTCCCATAATTACTATTGTCCTCAACAACCGGGACTCCAAGAAAGATGTGGTTGGCGCTGCAGCAGCAGGTATGCTTTTTCTTCTCTCAATGTCCTCGAGAACACTGGATTTAGCATTGTCAAAGATGATTCTATTGTTTCCTACTTTTCGTGCAAAAGTTTCTTCTTCAACATTCAGTTTTGCAAAATATTTGATTCAAGTATTTTTTGATGAGTAATTATTCATTCTGGTCCAAATCACCATGATATTTGTTTGGGATATAAACTTTCGCCACCGAAGAATGACCAAGCTAGATACATTTTTGAAAAATCCTACATGATCCTACATTTTTAGAAGAGAATGGGGCCTAGTCATCGCCTCTCTCCTCATTTTTTTTTTTTTTTTTTTGATGGGAGGTGCACAATGAATGTGCACCTCTCTCCCTTTTAAAATTTTTTTTTATATAGTGCGGCACCCTTTGTGAATTTTTTTTTTTGGTTTGCTAGGTGCAAATTCAATGTGCTTGGTAATAAAATTTTTAAAATTGCACACATAATTTCATCTTCAAAAACGCAAAAAAAAAAAAAATTCAAAATTACGGTGCACATTTGATGTGCTTAATGGAGAAATAAAAAAAAATCATCACCAGATGACGGACAAAATTTGCTTTTAACATTATTCTGATAAATTTGCCCACTCAGAACACTCCGACAGTTAAATCTAAGGAGGATCACAGAGTAATTTCATCTAGCCAATAACACTCCGGCAGATCTAAGGAGGATCACAGAGTAATTTCATCTAACCAATAACACTCCCGCAGTTAAACGTAAGGAGGACCCACAGATTAATTCTATCTAGCCAATTGGTGACAGGAGGAGCACCTAAAAACCTTAAATCTAACCTAACTAGATTACACACTACCGATGTGGGATTTTAACATCCCACCACCCTGACTTAGCACGCCCTCGCCAAGCATGATGTTTTTTTTCTGATTTTCTGATTTGGTTTCTAATTTTTTTTTTATTTTTTTATTTTTTTATTTTTTTAGTTTTGGACTGGAGAATTTTGGTTTAGATGTCTTTCATTAATTTTGACATTTCATAAGAGAAGGAAAGTTCAGATTTTTTTTTTTAGTATAAATACATCTAAGAAAAATAAATATAGCTGTATTTTTTGTTAGGAAACTCGAAAATGATAATTATTAAATTAGAAATGAATTTTCATGTCGAGAATACATTAGTCTATTAGTTAAAATTAAAACTCCAAGAATAAGAGACTTTGGTTCGAATCTCCCTTTTCTTTCACATTTCCTAAACTTCATCCCTGCCCAACTCTCTCTCCCTCTCTCTTATTGGTTTTTTTTTTTTTTTCCTAAGAAGATTGGCATAAGATTTTCCAAGATCAGTAGTGGGCAGGATCTTGGCAAGAACTCCAGAGTGTAGGGAGATTCTGGTGAAACAAGTTTTTTTTTTTTTTTTTGCCCTTTTTTTGGGTAATAAAATATTAATCTAACTAGGAGTCTGTAAATTTTAAGTATCAGCTATGAGGAGTCTGAAATCTATAATTGGTCTTCTTGTAGAAAACCTGTTTTGGAATCTTAACAAGAAGAAAGTCAGAAAAGGACCAAGTATAAGCTGTCTCATTTTCTTCATGAATTCGGCATCTTTTATTATGGAGAATACCTTATTACACTTGAAAGAGAGTTCTATAGATCAGGAGACTCTCAGATCAATGGAAAATTAACATATACTCCCAACTCTAAAATAAGCTAGAAACTGAAGCAAATCCTAATCTAACCTAAAAATCATCAAAATGGCACTCCACTTTAGCAGCAAATTGCTAAAGCCCTTATTACATCATCTGAGAAATCCTTAGGAAGAAGAAATCCCTATGATGATTTCCTCGTACCATTCGAGTATAGGACACGCCTAATTATTGGGAAAAAAAACCAACGGATAAATCAACTAAGTCATGATTCTCAGGAATGACATATGTTTCTTTCACTTCTTAGTGCTGTGGTCACCAACTCCAAGTGTGTTCTTCACACCATCAATAGCACCCTGAGCCATGCTCTTCATCTGCTCACCAGTCTGAAATAGAAAAGAAGTGATAATAATTATAATAATAAGATTAAAAAAATAATAATTGGGTGTCAAGAAAAAAAGAATTTTAACCCCAAATTCTTCTTGGGACAAAGCTGTAAAAGTTGAAAACCTGCTGAAGGAATCCAGCACTCTGATCTGCAGCCTGGGCAGATCTGTCACGGGCTGCATTTGCTGTATCCTTGCATGAATCAACCCACTGCTCTGTCTTGGCCTGCGTATCAAAATTTGTTAGTAATTTTTCTCTACTAATGAGTCTTCAAGAATTCGTCCCAAAACAAGAATCCCATTTTCTTATACTGGATGATTGATATGACATCTTGAAAACACCACACACACACATGTCACCTATATATGATGATCTTAACTCAATGCAATATAGCAGTTTTCATGCCATGAACGAAAAGTAGAATAAGAGTACGATGTCTATAGATAGCCAACAAGAATAGACCATGAAATTTGCTGCAACAGCAAGAAAAGCTTGAACAGAAGAGGTTTAATCACCTGAGTTTTGCCATGGGTTTGGCCTGCATTAAACTGAGTGCTCGACATTTTTCTTAAAGATGAAATGAAGTGTGTAAATCGTTTGATATCTTTGTAACTAAAGTCGAAAGTAAGTTTTGCGTTTTTGCTTGAATTAAGCTCTTGAATTTATAGGAGAACATGATTGCCCTCTGAGCTACGAGGTAATGGCACGTAGGAATACTAGGTTGTTTGGTGTTGCATATTATGCTGCATTTGACCTGGACAATAGGCTTGTTTCATGTGGCTGTGGAACTTGAGCAAGTTTTGTGAGATTGCCATCCTAGTTTTTTTTGGTTAATTACTCGGTCAATTCAGGTTATTAGTGAAGTGAAGCTGTGTAAGCCAATGCAACAACGGAAGTTGAGCTGCAAACACACACACACACGCACTAACTATATATATATATATATATATATATTGCAAAAAAAAAATTTTATTCAAATAAGTCCACCTGACATTACCATGGATCATGACAATAGGCCCGAAAGGCTAATCTTAACTTAAATGCAAACCAAAATATAAAAAATGCTACAAACCAGTGATCATGATAATAGGCCCAATAAATGGATGACCCTTAAGCAAGAAATAACCAACCATGAGATTTTTTTTTTTTTTTTTTGTAATTAGAAGTTTGGGTGGGTTCAATCACTACCATAGGTCAGGACAAGATTCAAAAACCATAAATCGCTTACAGAAATACTTACACACAGGTACTTGCACATCACCACCAACATAGTTCTCACAGTGAGATTTGAACACATGAGATTTTGTAAAGAATTGACCCGTACTTGCTAACACGAGAATATATGCTTGGAAGATTCTCAACCTTTAACATGAAGGATGATTAATTACGCGTATGACTAGACTGGAATGTTAACAAATAAGAGTACCGTTTCGACCTGTTTTTTTTTTTTAACCCCTTTTTCCGACTAAACTGCAATGTTAATAGACTAAGAATGGCTCCCACCCATTTTCTTTTTCCTCTACCGCTATACACATGAAAAATCCCAAGCTCATAGTTTGTGGAAATCTTGCAATCTTCACCTGGGTTGCTTACCCAACCCATGTTAGTGCTCTACCTTCACTAAACGCAGATAGAATTGCCATTAATGGTTGTTGAGTCAAGTCACAACTAGTAGTTCTTAAGCAAGATCTCGATTTTTGAGTCTTGTGAAAGGAAAAAGAAAATATTGTGACGATTATTTTAAAAAGATAATATCATAGACTTATGGATATAGAAAGCAACTTTTAATCACATGATGCTTGACAGCATAGTTACTTGCAATTTGCAAAGTGGTAAATGGTCGGCATTAACAAAGCAGAAGTGGCCTATAAGTTTCTCGTACACTTGTGATTTTCGTACCCAGAAATCTGTGACGTTTATGTGATGGGGAACAATGTGACAGTAGTATTTTATATCACACGGTACCCAATTTTCAAGCAATAAGCGAATGCACGTGAGCCGCCATAAATCCATCGCTTCGCTGTTGAAACGGGTGGCAAATGATCTCACAACTACGTCAAGTCCTTGATGCAAGGAACAAGGCAATACCTCCCATTTCAGTCAGTGTTGATTTCTGATTTTTTTTTTTTTTCCTTTTGGCAAGAAAAGTTTTTGAGTGAGATCGACTTCAGGGTCTTGCCTTGTTCTTATAGGCGTCCTGCAAGAGTTCTTATCGGTAACCTGTCTTATAGTCTTAATAGTTTTTGTAAGAGCTCATGAATGCAGTTGTCAATTTTTGTTGATACATACAAATGAGTTGTTCCACTGACAATCACGAATGACCAAAACACTTCCAACATTCTGACGATTCATATAGTATCAGAACATTTGCACAACAAAGGAAAAGAAATACAACTATTATTATATGTATTACTGATACTTGCATCATTGTCACTTTGTTCCTGAACAGCTTCGAGAATTTCTATATGGTTCTTGAAATAGTCCTACTGATATACGTACAACAATTCAGAGATCCATGGCCACAAAACCAGCCATCAGGGCATCTCTGCTTCTTGTTCACAAACGCAGAAATATGTGTTAACCTACAGTAACTAGTGCATCAGAGCTACAGCAGCTTCTTGCACCAGTGGCTGAGTTACGTGTACGAAATGCTCAGCCTCGCGCTCCACCTGCTCCCAGCACCGGTGGACATTTTGCCCTTCCTTCATTTTCTTCACAAACGCGACAAACCTTCTCCAATTATCTGGGTGGAACAAGTCTGGGCTCATCCTCAAGTATGTGAAAGCACACATTTCTCTATTGGTCGAATTACCATCAATATTCAATGCTGCTGCCTTCAATATCTGCTCATGTGCATATTCATCATACCTTGGCAATGCATTTTCTCCAGCTAGAAGAACTTGAGCTTGCTGTGTAGCTAAAGCTACTTGCCTAACCAGCTTCTCCGGTGCGCACAGTGCATCTTGTGGCTGCTCATGGTCTCGCATCTCAATGCAAGTAAAGTTGAATATTGCACCGTAGCGTGCCAGCATCTGAGCAATTGGAAGGTATCCATCACGGAATCTAGTATTGTAATATCCAGCTGTAAGCTCAGGGGCATGGGACCTTGATCCATAATGCCAGTGGATCCCGGCAATTTTCACTGATATTTTGACACCTCTATTCTCAAAAATAGCCTTAGCTGATTGCAGTATCCTCTCGCCATGATCTAAGAGCATCCTGGAGTACCAGGTGAGGAAGAACTTTCCATATTCACTGTCCCAGCCTCCACCTTCCTTTCTGAAGAAGTTTGTGTCATCTGGCCAGTTGTTATAATGGCCAGCATCTGTTGGGCCAGTGCTTCCCCATTCAGGCTTTCCATATGCTTCTGCTGCAGCTTTTAAGCTACTTAGCATGTACTGCAAGAGATGCACGGAATTAAGTAATAAATAAGCACAAATAAGATGTAAACTCAAGAACAAAACTGAATGAGAACTGTGAAGAAACAAACAAGTACCTTGTCGTAGCACTGAAAAGCTCCAATCCCAGGAAACTTCCACGTTCCATTCTGTTCAGGATATGAAGGATAGCGAAGCTCACCAGCAGGACCCATTCCAACCTGTATTTCCTGATGTCATGACAAGATAAAAAGGTTAGGCAATGACTTCTTATTCAAAGACAAACACTCCAGAGTGATCTATTCTGGTATAAAAAATGCTGAATTTAGTTGCTTACCACAATGGTATCTCCCAGCAGGTGCTCAAATTTGTCTCTGAAAGCCTGCATAAAGTCAGAATAACACTGCACAGGTGTCCTTCCTTTGAGTACTGGAAGGGTGTCACATCCAAGAGAGAGGTATTCATAATTTCTCCTCCCCCATTGATCTGTGTATGCAAGGTCAGGATCTTTGTCAATCTCTTCTGTCAACCATCTTGGGAGAGGGATACTGAGAAGCCAAATGGAACAATCAGCAAAAAGTTCATGCAGCAGAGAATTAAAGACACATTAAGACACGACGATAAGAAAGGTAGAAGCTATACACCCATTGACCACTGACCAAATGCATGGAACTAACATTTGCAAGCTTTATAACCTCTCATAAATCATACAATAGGTTTAATTTTAGAAAAGCACCATATGACAGGAATTTTACTTCTAGTCGCCAAAATAGATAGTACATTTTTGGACAACACTTGTGCTAAAACCAATATGCCCCTTCATAAGTTCAAAGCACTCAATGCCTTGACCTCCAACTAGACAGGAAAAGGTTACTCATCCAAATTACCCACATGAGTATTAGAATGAGTTTTCCTGTTTCTTAAAATATCTAAACTCAATGAATGTCCATATTAGTATTTCTACATAATGCAGAAATTGTTAATTTAACTTTCACGTCATTTCTGTAATCCCGTCCCATCTTCCCATAAAGGCAATAAAACAATCACGGCCATGGTCATTTTTTTTTCCTGCTTCAATTCTAATATCTTCAAGAAAAAGCAAGTTTTACACGAAACAGGGGAGAATTTTCCTAGGATGAGATATTATCCATGCTGACTCATTTTATTACATTACTAATTTATGCAACCTTCTAACAGACAGCTATGTGGGCCTAATTTTTGGCATTGAATTATCAATTTGGTTTCCTAATCCCTAGACAGATAAGATCCTAATCCATGACAGGAAACTACACAGAACCTACTCGCCATGACTTCAATAGGAAAATGCAAAAACAAATTTATATATTGTTACCCATTGATATATCCTTTTTACAAAGAAATAAAAGCAACAAAGAAAAGGCCAAATCCAAGTTACGATCTTTATCTAGACACTAATTTTTTGTCGATTACAATTAAAACTCTAGCACGTCTTTTTCACCCATCTCCAATTTTCCAGTTTACATCAACTTCTTGTGACCACTAAAACAGTGAACAGGAAAAGCTAAATTTGATTCCAACTCTGACTGCTCTACCACCACTTATGGAAAGCTCAGAGAAAAGCTACATCCTTTTAATCCCTATTAAAATAACCAACAGAGAAAATGCAAAATTTTGCCAGTATATTCCAAGCCCAGATAATATATACTTATTATTCAACCAAATAAAAAATTAAAACTTTTCGGGAAAAAAAAAAAAGATGCAGTGAGGTAGAAAGTAACATACGTGCAAGAATCACCAACGTTTCCTCCACATTGATGGAAAGACATGACCGCCTGAACTTTCAATCCATGTTTCTTCGCCATTTCCAAAAGCTCAACGTACCCACCAAAATTATACTTGCCGGGTTCATCCCTCTCCACTAATCCCCACCAAACATCCATCATTATCCCTTCGACCCCAGCACTCTTCAGCGCCTGCAAACTCGCATTCATCGCCTTTCTCCTATTCACCGTGTTATCCATTTTCACACTATCCAACGGCATCATCACGAAAATCGGCACTCCCTTTTCCTTCTCCTGGGTAGCACCTTCAGGAAAGCTATAAACTTTCTCGACCCCGGTTTCCGTCTCCGTGGCAGTCGCGAATGCTTGGCACGCCACCGAGAGATCTGGTCGGATGCCGGCCCTTACTGGGCTCAACGGCGGCGAAGAAAGGGGCGAAACCCTTTCTACATCTCCCGGCTTCTGCACTGAAACCCGGAGATTCGTCGCCGGCGATCTCCATACGGCCGACGTGTGAACTGTCGCTGCTGACTGAGCTCCCTCAGCTGTTAGTGCTCCGGCATCCGCTGCTATCGGCGTTCCGGCTAATGCTCCGATCTGATGCGGCATCCTTAATGCCATAATACAAAGAATCACAGAAATATTTCAAAAAAAAAAAGGAAAATCAATAAACAATATCCCGTGGATTTATGGGTTGTCTACCTTGGATTTCTGGGCTCTCTCCCTTTTTCTTCCTGTTTTTTTGTTTTACTCTAAGCAAGTAAGCAGCGTTTAAAAAATCACAACTGGTGAAGTGTTAGAAATGGCAGAAGGACGGGGGTATGTATTTATAGGCTTAGATGGGAAATGGGATAAGATATATATATTAGTATATTTTTTTTATCAGGGAAGGATAAGCCGCTAATTTGGGGCCACGTGGAAACGAGACACGTGGCGAGAAGTGAGCGAATGCGGAGGCGACGGGTGGGATGGCTGTAGAGTCATCTGGGGAGGACGGTGGAGATTGGTTGGCGAATCCGCGTGAAGGTTCGGGCTGGAAGCGTGTGATCGGATTGAACCGGCGAAGGTTCGGGTTGGAACTTGGAAGCGCGTGTGATCAAGTTGAACCAGCCGGATAAATAGTGAATATGGTAGTATAACGGTTGGATTGATTTGATCCTGAATGATTTTTGTGTTTAATGTTTGATTTCAATCTTTCATCATTAGTTGAGCTGAACCAAGCAGAGTTTACTGCATTTGAAAATTCGATTTAAAAAAAAAGTAGACTGATTTTTTCTTCCCAATTTTTCTTTTTCAATGCTATGATAATAGAAAAATTGCAAATTTTGTCAAAATCATTCACACTGACGGAGATTTTATGGAGTCAAACTTAAAATCAATTTGGAGAACAATATTATAGTCTTTTATTGGTCGAGGAAACGGCATTGAATGAGTTTTGTCGACCAAAAGCCTAAAGCTAGAAGAATATTTGGAAAAAGGAAATGGTATCTATACACCTTTTTCTATCTTTTTCTCCAACTTTTGAACGCCTTCTAATTCTTCTCTTTTTGGTGTAAAAGAAAAAGAAATACGCTTTTGAATTCAAATAACAAGTATGCATAGTGGATTAATAGTTACTTCCATGAGAGTCTGGACAAAATTGACCGTTAATACAACTGTTTTTGAATGATTCAACAAGTTATAATTAATTGCAGACAATTTACATAATTTTGTAATCAATGTTAAAATCTAACACTGTTCATTTAAAAAGATACATGCCATTATCGAGAAGATCTTAGTTTAATAGTTGCAGTTGAGATTTCAACTCGAAAATTTAAAAGTGCTTAGTCTATGCATGTTTGATTGACAAGGATGTTGAAAAATTTTCCCGCATTTTGTGTCCTGCAAAATTTGTAAGATTTTCCCGCATTTTGTGTCCTGCAAAATTTGTAAGATTTTGAAGGAAAATAACTAGTTACTAACAAAAACATCAACTAACGGTCATTAACTTCCTAGTTTCTCTCAATAATTTTCTTAGTGACCAAACATATATAAGAAATTCATTTTCATTTTTCTTTACCTCATTTTCCATCACTTCACCTTCTCATACAACTTTTCATCTATTCAAATAGAGTCTAAATTTTCTGAGCTCTAATCCCTTCTTTCATCCTCCTTGCTTCTTAGGCTCCAAATCTCTCCTACCAAAAGAATGCTTATCATTTGAGCCAAAATTTCACTACATAATCATCAATGTATGTTTTGAATTGTGCTTGATTGGCCATTAAACACTATTAACGGTTTTCTATCGCAATTTGCAACTTGCAACCATTCCTTCTAACCCCATCTCTTACTGGAGGGTACAAATTACCATTATAAAATCAAAAAATTAAAACACAGTTGGTTCCCTCTTCCATGGTGTGAGCTAATGACGGACAAGTGGGGAGCGCCAGTCACATGTCCGGTTAAACTTACTTTGGGGGACAACTGCTCTCTAGCTTTGGACGGCTGTTTTAACGTCCACGAAATAGAGAGAGAGGGCGGCGAAATTGACACGTGTCCCGTAGGGATGGTGGATGTGTCACAGTGTCACAGACAGTACATTTAAGACACGTATGTACTGAGGTAATCTTGTGTGGATGACGTCCAGTGGATTTTGTGTGGATGTTTCTATGGAGCTTCCGATGGATGGGAAGAAGCATCCGTTTGATCGTATCTGATTCAGATCTGATTCACTTGTGGGCCATGGTGGCGGGGTGAAGCATCTGTGAATGGTGAGTTTGATATTAGGCCGGGCGTACTTGTGGGGCAGGATGAATTATCAAGATTTTGGAAAATGGCCCAGAACTTGTTTAGATTTGGACGAGGAGTTTGGTCATCTTTCTGTGATGGCTGTCACGAGTCTTGTGGCTTGCGTCACATAAATGGAAGTCGGAAATTGAGGGAGTTGGAGAGATTTGTGGACCACATATTACTTGCTAATTAGTGATGGAACTTTTTCTTTTTGTATATTATGAAGGAAATTAAGAAGGCGTGGTGGATGTTAAATGTAGGCCTAACAATCAATCAGTCATAGCTTTAGTCGATATATATGCATGGACTTGTAAGGTCTCGAAGTTTCGATTCGGTACTTAAGATTGAAATTCTAAAATTTAGAGGTTCAGAGTTCAAATCCCCTCTTTCTTTTCTATGCTAAAAACAAATAAAGGGGTATAATATTGTTAATATTTTGTTCTTTGATATTGACACTAATCAAATAACTATCTGGTGAAATGATGAACGCTCATCGCAAAAATGCAAGCGAAAGAGAGAGAAATTCCTCTTTGATTGGTTTTGGACTAACAAATCTTGAAATGACTGTGACATGCAAACGAAAAGATGACAGAAAGGTAATTATATATGCCTAAATAAGACAATTTCTTTCTTATATGTGGCCCGTGACCTTTCTTAGATTCTTCTTTCTTGACAATTAATTATATCAGGTAATGATTTGTCGTACCCTTTTTTTTTTCCTGGTTGCTTTGCCTACTTCTTGTGCCTTCTTTTAATAAATTTTCATGTTCTAGCTGATGACGGATGGAAATAATCGAAAAACACCTATTATGTGAGAAAACCCAATAGTCGATCTTTACATTCACTTAAAATGCAAAGAAAAGGATAATAAAACTTCCACTGGTTAATGGTTTTCTCTGCCAAAAGCTACAGTACAAATATCTTGGGCTTATCAGCTTATGTGGTATTGTGGCTGCATGACCATGACCATGACCATGACCAAGACCAAACTCCCAAAGGCACCTCTCTGTTTTGGTTCAAACGTATCTGGATATTCGAGAAAAATTAAATCGCATCCTTATAGATTACGTGACGGAATTTTCTGTATTAAAGTCATCCATAAATATCACATTCTTCATTACAAAATAAAAAACCAAAAAAGGAAAATTTTGTTTGATGTACAAAACTCCAAAAGAATGTAAGATATCAGCCAAATGTTTCTTTTGAATCCGATGCTGAATTATTATCAGTTTGCACTCATGGGCTGGCATAAGATGAATACTGAATTTGCAACAATAAGGGCAAGTCTCCACATACACCACCCCTCCCCCCAAAAAAAGAAAAAAAGAAAAGTTCATATATTGCTGGATGTGAAGCATGTGATAGTTTAAGTTGTTTGATTTACACTTGGAAGTTAGATTAATAAAATATTTACTATCGTGACACCTTGTTTCGATTGTGATACTAGAAAAAGATGAACCAAATTCAAGTAATCTCAGGTACAATACATATTCGCTAGAGATAAAAAAACGCAGCTTGCAATTTTGCATTTTTACGCCATTTGTGCTGAAGAAGTTAAGATATGAAACAGCAGAGAGTAAAGAGGGATAAGCCTTCATTCACATTAATTCGAGTTGTATTTTGCTTAAAATAATATAAAAGAACTCTATAACTTGAGCAAAATGTGTTAAAACCACACAAACACGTAAAGACCTCATGTTTTGGCCAGTCAAACCGATGATATGTTTTGGCCACTCAAACCTCCAAGTCATATCCTTTTTCTGTGGTTAGTGTGTTGATTTTCTTGATTTGACAAACTTGTACTCGATTAAGTTCGAATTAATGGAACACGAAAACATGTATAGTAATCAAAACTCTTGGTCATTATAAATTTTAAAAATTTTGAATGATTATCATCACTTGAAAGCGTAAAGTTGGTACTCGATTAAACTCGAATTAGTGGAACACGAAAACATGTATAGTAATCAAAACTCCTGATCATTATCAATTTTAAGAATTTTGAATGATTGTCATCAATTGAAAGCGTAAAGCCGGTTCATCCACAAAGTTGTGGCAAAACCAAAACCTAGAGTTTGGCCTCGTACAGGCTGTAGCATAAGTAGGTTTGGTATATCTTAAAATTGACACTTGATTGGAGCTTGGAATTATGACGTTAACCCATTCCTCTACCTTGAAACAGATAATGATATGCATGCACAAGTGGATGAGCCAAACAATCTACTCGAGTTGTTGTTGTCCTTTGTTTTTTTTTTTTTTTTGGGGACTCAAATTAGAAAACTGCATCAAGAATTGAAGACTTTTGAGTTAACAATAATATTTTCACATTTAGTTGCTTGTTCGACGTCAGAATAATCCGCATAATTAAGAATTCAAGAGAAGTCATACGACCAAACTTTACCCGATTTGTGGACATGTCTAACAAATCCTACTATCTTTTGCATCTGGTCCAAGTTTCAGATTGATTAATGCAACTTTGGAATCACAAATTTTTGCTTTCTTTGTGGAAACATATAATTGTTCTTACATTTCACATCCGTAAAGCAGCTCCTATACATACACACCAGTACATTCGAGCTTAATCACGTTGAATCTCGAATGATGGAGACTCGATGACTTACTGTGTTTCTTTGCATGGCAATGGAGGGAGAAACTAGAATGAACTGTGGGACTGGAATTACTGAAAACTGATTCATTGGTTGTCGGATTCTGTAAGATTTGAGGCAATCGATGTCTATTTTCAATTGGAGGTTGGTGACTTCAAGGAATCAGCAGCAGCTCAAATCCCCAAACACTTTAGTAGATTCGAGAAGAAAGATAGCATATTCTATAGTGCTTGATGACGACGTGTGAGAAGAAAAATTCACGAACGAAATTAACCATTCTATTCGTTGCCAAGTTGCAAGATGGGGTGCTTGGTGTAATGATGTCCCCTTTAAAATAATGGAGATTCTGCCTTTGGGCTTTTCTGGCCTGATTTTAGAGAAGAAAAAGAAACAACAGACAATGAATATCTACATCAAGGGATCAATAATTTACTTATATGGTTTCATCTTAAAGTGCAATTGGAATTGAAAAGCATAGCTACACGAGTTCTTGCTTGTCGAGTTTGGTATTCATGGAAGATGTAGGACATATAGTTGAAGTACATTACTTGGATTATGGAGCTCATTCAGAAGGATTTGATTTTACTACCATTCATAAGAAATCAGCTCTGAGTTTAGCAGTATAGTAGTCATGCGCGTTTGATAAAGCTGAAATTTAAAAACTGAAATATGAAATCTGAATCTACTAAATGATTGAATTGTTTAGTGTTAAATCTACTATTTTTGAATGTGTACATTAAGTAATAAATGAATAATTTATCACTTAATTTTGAGAGCAAGTTTTGCCTAAAATATTCAGTGCCACTTAATTAAGTTTAAGTACTGAATTGAATTATCAAAAGGGGTCATAGTTTTGAAATTGAAAACCATAAGTCAAGAATGAGGATCCACAACAAAAATGGGGATAAGAATGAGGATCAAGGTTAAGACGACTCTATGAGATGCAATGTTCATAGTTTTCTTTTATTCGTTATGTTTTCAAAGGGAGGGTGGTTAAATCGGAAATAATGAGGTGGAAATGATGCTACGTTCTAGGACATGAAGTAAGAGAATTATTCACCTCTGTCATATTCCTTTACATTAAATTAGTAAAGTTTTAAGCAAATTTTATAAGAAATTTTTAACAGAATTAGTAACTTTTAATTAATCTTTCCTCTAGTTTAAGTTATACGATACAAGAATTGCATGATTTCAAAGTTCTCATTGATGCGAGAAGATATTGCATGCTCTATTTGTACCACATCACAACGTGCATACAAATGTTAATTAGATCTTCAAGATCAATAGAATTATGATTATGAGTTGTCCCACAAAGTGGAAATTTTTACGACTTGACAAGTGGAAAGAGGTTAAAACCACCCTGCAAAGTCCAGCTGAGTCATGAAATTGAGTTCCGGTCCAGTCAGGATGTGCGACTCCGGCGCTGCCTCACAATAGTTGAAACTACTAACGTACTTTTAGCGTTGGCGCGGAACATAACGTTGGGAGAGCCGTTTATGCCACAGCTCCGATTTTATTTCTACGGTCATTTTTATACAAAATGTCAAAATTACTTTTTTTTATTTGCAAATATAATTTGAAATTAGGAGGGATCGTTTTGATATTTTAATATGAAATTACTGTGGAAATAAAATTTGAACTGCGGCATTGTCATTTGCTAAGATAGGAGAATATGAACCACTTAGCTGTCAATTTTTCGATAACAACTTCTTATAGTGTCTAGTCATAAAGGTATTGATCAATCGAAATGGTATCGTCCATAGTTGTCAAGTTTGAACTTCGAGCCCCATTTGGGACTCGTACTGGGGAAATAAAGACTTGCAACTGCAAACAAACGCAATTATCCTAAATAGGGCCCCATTTAGACTGGTAGTCTCCGTGAGAAAATTTTAGAATATTATTCTTTTGACATATTTTGGAACCATTTTTTTATTTCACATATATTACATAGTTACAAATATAATTTTTTTTAAACACTTCAAACAGTGGCAATCCAAATGGGACTTAAGATTTTCCGAACTTTAAGATGCAAAAGGGGAAAGGGGAGGGTTGGACTTTTGAGTACCAAACTGATAATCTCTTAGTTATTTGTATCCTACGAGTTGAGCTAAATTTTAAAGATCTACGTTGTACATGTAATGTAAACGTATTGATTAGAGCATGGATATTGCCTTAGTCGAACTCAAACTCAATTAATTTTATATATGAGTTTTGATCGGGTACTAAATGTGATGCTGGCCAAGGGCATGATAGTAATTTTAAGAAGAATTCAAGCTCTTGCTCAAACGTGCTCAATCTCTACTACTCCGATCCCTAGTCAAATCAAGCTCCTCCGAGCAGATATCTGATCAGTTTGATTTATACCAAAACCTTTCTCCATGCAAAGTATCACCATGTTTGATTTTAGTTTGTTAGCCTTAATAAGTAGGTTTGAACTTGATTCGATGACTCGAGCCCAAACGAGTTGCTCAAGAGTAGTTTAATTCCTTGACAACTTTATTTTCTTTTTAGGTGCAAAATTCTTTGACAACTCTAACCTAAATAAGATTGTCAAATTAGGCATTGTACAAATCTTCTCCTCCTCTTATTTCGTGGGGGCAACCTTCTTTTAAATCTTCACCAACATTCTGACTTACTATTTCACCAGATAATACAATAAACCAACTAAACTACCACCTTAATAGTGGGTCCATATTTAAATTTGCTTAATAAATTGTTAAAGTACTTCTAACGAAAAAGAAAGATCATAAACAAATCAAGCTAACAAATCTATACTCGAAACCTAGGTGTCATAATTTGATCACAATCAAACATCACCTTAATCTTAGGTGCTGTCCACGTTCAAGTCCAGAAAAGGAACGTTTTTACAGCCATTTAACCATAGTCCAGATCAGCCGAGAGACAAAACCTCCCCCTTCCCTCAATAAATTTTTTAACTCAATTACCAAACGCCCCCTAATTTTCCCCACGCTCCACCCTCATTTAGCTCCATCTCCATCTTCTTCTCCCTCCCCTGTTGTGTTTCCTCCCCCAAATTTTTCTTCCCATTCTACCCTTCTCTTCAATTCCTCAACCCTCAGCATCCTTCCCCGTAAAGTTGAATCGATTTCTAGGTCATTTCTGGCAGTTCACCGAAATCCAGCTCTCTATTTAAAGTAATCCGCTGAAAATTTTCAGAGCATGCAAAGTTTCTTCTGTAGAAGAGAATAAATAATGAGGCCGTCGTCGTCGGCGTTATGGCCGGAGAATTCGAATTCCTATCCAAATACTGCTCCGTCGACGTCGTCGTCGATGAATCTGCAACAGCCGCTGCAGCAGGCGGCGGCTTGCGCCACCCATACAGCAATTCCGAAAAGCAGGTTCAGTTCTGAACCCTAATTTCATCTGAATTTTGGTTATTAAGTTACTTTTTACTGCGTAGATCTGAGTTTTGATCCTTTCTGGAAGTTATTTTCGCATTTTTAAGCTGAATTTTGAGTTTTTAATGGGCATTATATTGTAATTCGGGGAAATTTTGATGTTTGATCTGGGCTGTCGGATTGAATTGTTAGATATTGATGTATTTGTTGCGTGTTTGTTCAAATTCTTGTCATGATTATTGGAATGCCAATTCAATATCTAGTCCAGATTTTTTTTTCTTTTGGCATTTAGTTTGGTGAATTTTAGTTTTTTGTTTGATAATTCAGATAATTCTATTCTTTGATATTTAATGGAAATGAAGCACGGCAGTGAATTTTTTGGGACGAAATTTATGATCACGAGCTTATGAATTGAGTTTTATTATGTAGTTTTTGCACTTATTTGTTCAAAAAAATGTTGATTGTCTGATAGTTTTTGATTTTTAGATCAATCACTTCACTGCTTATGGTTTTGTATTGGCCTAAGAAGTTTAATTAGAGTACATTGAAAAGAAAAAAGAGTAATTTTGGTTTCTTGGCTAAAGTTCTCTGTGATAAGATATCTGGAGTGCTGATATTTTAGTCCTGCTGGGAACAAGACACAGAAATGTTAGACCATTTAGCCTCTATTGGATCGCCCATGGGCTAGCAGTCGTACCATTTTGGCTATTTTGATACATTTGGCATTTGTTTCTGTATGTTTTACTCTAATATTGGAGAGAATCTAAACTTGTATGTTTTATAAAAGATATAATTTTTCCTAATGGGATGGGGTTCATTTCTTAGTTTTGGATGTTGCATTAGTTTTCTCCCCCTGTGATTTGGAGTTGTGTTGGATGCACTAGTGCAGTGCACTGGTTGTCACTGTGTTGGCCTTTTGTGATGAGACATACTGTTGCAGTATGCCAGTATCTGAGATGCCTGGTATGGCTTATGTTTGTCCTGATTTGGTTCTGTTGCCAAATGTATGTGGCTCTAGGTTTGTATACTGATCAGGGCCTCTTTTGGCGTATGAGGGCGTGCATATTTGAATTTCATAGGTGCCCTGAATTTACATCTTCTAAACTAACAGATTCTTGTAATCTTCTAAACTAACAGATTTTTGTACAGAATTGTCTCTGATTTGGTTGTGTTGAACATCATGTACCAGTTGTTATAATGTATTTCGGTTATTAGCTCGGAGAGAGGTTGCCCCTCGAATGAAACATTCTTCTAAGAAGTTTTGGGGAGAGGCGTCTGCACGTCACGTGGATGCCTCTGGTACAAAAAGTGATGCGGAAATTGATGCACGGCGAGGTCTCATCTCATGGTAAATATCTTACTTGTCTTTTTAATGGTATCTAACTGAACATGCTTCTTTGTGGTTACTCTATGAATAAGTAGATTAGAAATTTTGAAAGCTACCACTGCTAGGTTTTTGAAATTTATGTCCCTTTCTTAATGGTTCCAGGGTGGAGGCTGAGTCTCTGCAACATTTAACGGCTGACTATTGTCCTCTTCTGCCTCCCCCAAGGTCAACTATTGCAGCAGCCTTCAGTCCTGATGGGAAAACACTTGCTTCTACACAGTTAAATCTCTCTTCCTCTTTTGCTCTGTGTGGTTGGGGGTGTGCATGTATGCGTGTGTGCACGCATTCCTGTTCCTGTATGTCTCTTGTGTACAGATTCACGATGTGCATGCTGCTCAGGCTGCACTTACGTGAATGTGATGATGTGTAGAAGAACAATCTAAATGCTGATATAGGTTTGTTTTACTCTTTCTGTTCTAGAAAGCTATAATTTGATGGACTTCTTGTTGATTTCTTGCTGATAGTGGTGACCATACTGTGAAGATAATTGATTGCCAGACTGGGAAATGCTTAAAGGTGCTGAGTGGTCATCGGAGGACTCCATGGGTGGTAAGGCTTTCTTTTGAGACTGCTTATATCTCAGTTAGTGACTGTAGTTAGTAAAAAACTACCTGATGAACTTTTAACTATCCTGAGAAAAATATATTGAAGAAAATGTTAATTTGAATGAAGTGAAACGCTAAAATGTGCATCATTTTAAGCATTACCCTTGAATCTTGGGTATGATTTATCTGGATGCATCTTATATATGATTACCTCTCATTGTGTAAAATATTCTGCTTTTCTATTTTTACCTGATTATCTGACATACTGGGGGAACATTTGTAGGTTAGATTCCATCCACTGTATCCTGATCTTCTAGCCAGTGGAAGTTTGGACCATGAAGTTCGATTATGGGATGCAAAAACTGCTGAATGTATAGGATCCCGAGATTTTTGTATGTCTTTTTAATACTACTCTAAATTTAGGAATTTTATGCCTGCTTCGTGTACATATTGCTGGCGTGTGAAATTGCTGAAAATTTTTTCCTTGCAGACCGCCCTATAGCTTCCATTGCTTTCCATGCTCAGGGGGAATTTCTGGCTGTGGCTTCAGGCCGCAAGGTTTGGATTCTAAACTGACATGTAATTGAGTTAGATATGGGATCCTTAGATTGACCTTAGTCATCTGGCAGCTTTACATATGGCACTACAATAGGAGGGCAGAGACATCCCCACCAACAATTGTACTTAAGACACGCCATTCCTTACGGGCTGTGCATTTCCACCCTTATGCTGCTCCATTTCTTCTCACTGCTGAGGTAAAATCTTGGAGATTTAGATGCTCTTAATTTAGTTATCTTTTTACTGGAATCAACCTTGGTCTTATTCTTTTCTAGGTTAATGACCTTGATTCATCCGATTCCTCAATGACACTTGCAACTTCCCCTGGTTACTTGCGCTACCCTCCTCCTACCGTTTATTTGGCAGATGCTCATTCAAATTCGCGGTCTAATCTGCCCAATGAGTTGCCTCTTTTATCTTTACCATTCTTGATATGGCCTTTGATTGGTAGAAGTGATAGCAGAATACCTTTGCAGCAGACTGATACAGATGTGGGCCTTGATAATGCACAACAAAGAGTGGATCCATCTAACTCTGTGCGGCTTCTCACGTATTCAACTCCAACGGGTCAGTACGAAGTTTTGCTGTCTCCTATGGAACCCAATAGTTCTCCAGAAGAGCAACAACCTAATTCTTTGATGGGGGAGACAGATAATGCTGTTTCCCAGCCTGTGGTGGATGCAATGGAGACTGATATTCAGCCTGAGGAAAGAAACAATCATTTTTTCCCTTTCAGTGATCCAGCATACTGGGAACTTCCATTTCTGCAAGGATGGTTGATTGGACAAAGCCAAGCTGGCCTACGTGCCATGCGTTCACAAAATGGTGCTGGTAATGAGCATATTTCTTCTTTTAATAATATAGAGAATCCCGCTCTAGTAAGTTCCTCTATGTCAAATGATGCTGCGCATTCAAGAGTTACTGGAAGATCGGGCTCACGGCACCGCTCTTCACGGGCACGTGTACCTGGAGCTGGATCTGGTGATGGTGCTACTTATAACAGTATTGTACATGACGAGGGCAGCACTAATCCTATTATAAGCCAGGTCCAGCCTGAGGTAACCACTTCAATGGCAGCAGCAGCAACTGCTGAGTTACCATGCACTGTGAAGCTTCGGATATGGTCTCATGATATTAAAGATCCTTGTGCACCTCTTGATGCAGAAAGATGTCGCTTAACCATACCTCATGCGGTTCTTTGTAGGTATGTGCATCTTCATCAATGTTAAGATATTTAGAGAGTTTACTGTTATATCCTAATACTGCCTAGTTTTACCAAAACAAGAAAAGGGAAAAACTGCCTAGTTTCTTGGACAACTGTTTAGCAGAAAGATTAGCATTCTACATATGGAAGTTGCGTCTTGCTGATATTTAAGCTCAGTTATGGTGATAAGATCATGTCTGTATTTCCTAGATCTTGACTTTTTAATTAATATATGAAATTATGAGCTATATTTCTCTTGAAGCTTAAGTGTCCTTTACACTCTGTTTCCAGTGAAATGGGAGCCCATTTTTCGCCGTGTGGTAGGTTTTTAGCGGCCTGTGTTGCTTGTGTCCTACCGAACATGGAAGCCGATCCTGGTTTTCCTGGGCAAGTTCATCATGATGCCACTGGGGTTGCGACATCCCCAACCAGACATCCAATTTCAGCCCACAAAGTAATGTACGAGCTGCGAGTATATTCTCTTGAGGAGGCAACGTAAGTCCTGTACATGGCTCAACAAACATTCTGTAATCACCCCTATCACATTGGCAAGTATTTTGTCTTATTCAAGCCTTTTTTTTTTCTCTTTTGTAGATTTGGGTTGGTACTTTCATCACGGGCCATCAGAGCTGCTCATTGTTTAACTTCAATCCAGGTCAGTAATATTGCTGAAATTGTAGGCACAGTATCTCCATGGCTTTATGTGATCATGCAAATACTTTTGAATTTTACCTATTTGAAGTTTTTCATTTTGGTATAGTACAATACTGTGTTAGTTAGAACAGAATTATCGACTGATTGAACTAAATGTCATGTACGCCAACATTTGAAATTTTTAGATCGTGTGATGTTACCATCCTATTGTAGTCTGCATCTTCACGGAGTTTAGGAAGAAAGGGAACAGTACTTGTGCCCTGGCCTGATATCTCCATAATTGGATTTTTATTGTTGACACAACTAGTTTTGAATATTTCTTATATTAAGTTATCTGTATAACATGATCTCTTTGTTCCTTAAATGAAATAGATCACTATATAAATTGAATGCCAAGAAGACCTTGTTATCCTAACCCTACCTTTTCTTTCTCCTGAATGGGTGAGGGGGAAGAAAGGGTGGGGGCGGGGGCTTCAAAGGAGAAAAAGAAAAAGGAAAGTTGAATCCTATTACTCCATTTGCATTGCAGTTCGTTGTACTAAGCATTGAGCAGATGGATTGTTCATATGAGCTCAAAGCCGAATTCCAGTTGAATTTGTGTAACATATTAATTTTGAAGCTGATAAAGTTAAAAGAGGATAGATTTATTTTCTCTTTTCCCTGTTAAGAGCGTAGAGAAAGCAATTGACTGGAGAGCCCAAATGAAAAAAGAAAAAAAAAAAAGGCAAAGTTCATTGCTTTCCTACTTTCTGCTTTGCCTTGAGTTGAATGTACTCCATCTCCAAGTTGCTCAAAAAAGGTTAACTGCTCAATTACCAGAATTTAGCCTCTTAACTCTAAGCTGTTAAAAAGGACATTACATTGTTTCCTTTACACTCTGATAGAAATCATTCGGAAAATTTTTACTAGCACAACTCATGGGCCCATTTTACACTAGCTGGTGGGGAGAATTGAATGCAAGGCCTTTGCCTATGTTTGTGATATTTGGAGTTGCCATCTCGTTCAATGACTTAAACTATCGGATGATAAGAGGTGATCTGTTCTGGTAATTCGACATCATCATTAATCAGTAGTCTGTGATGATTTGAGAAGTTATACTTGTCAGGGTGGTGCTACTATTGAGTTGCTGTTTCATTTTTGTGCAAGATTTAGTTTGTAAGATTTTACAAGATGTGTTTCTTTGTCTGGTTAAATGCAAGAAGAAATGGAATTGCAAATTTTAAGATATTTTACATTTTGTAATTGCAGTTCTCCCCTACGTCTGAGCATCTGTTACTTGCTTACGGCCGTCGTCATAGTTCACTTCTCAAAAGTGTTGTGATTGATGGAGAGCTGACTGTACCAATTTATACAATTCTGGAGGTATATTTGATAATTAGACTTATCATACTTGGTTTCTGGCTTTTTTTATTTTCAAATTACATTAAGTTCCACTTTGAGTGGTTCTCTGTCTTTCTGTCACCCAGTTTACTTCTTACCTGAACCAATGTACATAATTGACATTTGCTTGTTAGTGAGTCATTTGCTGGTCAAGGCCTTGAGTTCTACATCCAGATCTTTTTTGATCAGGGAAGGACAAATTTCTAATAATTTGGCTGATCCCTGATTTTGCTAATTGATTATCACCTTGCTGGACTAGGCGAAGGCAGATCCCTTAACAGGCATCAAGCATTCGAAATAAATATCATTGGCTTGGTTTTTTAATGAATTTGTTATGAGTTAACTGTCAGTTCCCAACTGAACAGAAAAAGTAAATATGTTGAAAGAAAAGGAAAAAGGATTTGAGATGTGAGTTTAAAGAGCAATTTATGCAAAGCTTCAGTTTTTTCTTCGCACATCATTATTTGCTTTGTCTCCTTGCACTGGATTTTGGTCATTGAACATGTATAGTTAGCCCTAATGGTTTGAATCCTGCATCAGCTTCATTTTCTCATGAAGAAATGTTTGAGATATAAGTTGGAATGAAATGGTTTGCTTGTTTGATTTCTTTGCGCCCTAAACTGGAAAGATGGGATGCAGCTATAAGGGGTCATGGCAATCATCCCCCAGCATGAGTCTTAAGAAAATTATAAGGCAAGCTAGAATAAAACTATTATAAGATGCATATTATTTCTTGAAAATTTGGTATCAGCTACATAAAGACGCTTGGGGCATCTGTAATTATGCAGATACATAGATTTCCACATGCATATGAAGCAATGGTCATAGTAATAATATGAAAATGGAGTCTTGTGGGCTCTGATAGGAAAAGTTATGGCATGCAAGCCATTTTTTATTCTTTTGTAGTGGCTCAGTGCTAGCAGATGTTGTCAAATTGTACACCACTTTTCACATGGGTTATGTGATTGTTGGTCGTTAAATGAAGTTATTATCCTTTGCTTTAAAGAAGTTATTATACTTCCCATTTGGAGGTTACTTAAGCATTTCAGAAGCAAGCTAATTATAGTCTTTAATAATTTTATAAGATGATGGTTTTGTAGTTTTCACTAGTAGAGGAATGTCCAGGAGCCTCCTAATTCACTGATGCTTATCATTTGTATCCAAAATTCTGTTTTTTGCTACCAGATATACAGAGTTTCTGACATGGAACTTGTAAGAGTCCTTCCCAGTGCTGAGGATGAGGTCAATGTGGCTTGTTTTCATCCTTCAGTTGGTGGTGGTCTTGTCTATGGAACCAAGGTAGTTCACATAAACTTGTCATGATTGCTAATACGTTTCAGGTTTCCAATTAAGTTGTCCACGTAATGACTTTCTTCTCAAAATCACAGGAAGGCAAGCTAAGGATCCTTCAATTCAATAACCCTAATGGTTCAAATCCTGCAGCAGCATCTTTTTCTCATGAAAACATATTAGAGGTATTCATTGGTGTTGTTTCTTTGCGTGCTATAAGTCTGTTTGAGGCGTACATTGGTGTCATTGCTTTGCTTGATGTGTTTCTTTCAAACAATGTCTTATTTAGCCCTTCTGTTCTTGATGTGGAGAGGCTTAGAATTTAAGGTGAGAAGTGTGTTTCAGGACGCGATAAACATTCATTAAATGTATTATGTTTACTTCAAATTGAAAGATCCTATGTTTTCAGTTCATGCGTTTTAGTTTTACGAAGAAAACCATTGTGACACTCAATCTTGGTGGTCAAATCTTCTTTGAAGACAAATATCTAAAAGAATTTCTTGTATGCAGGTTGAAAGTAATTATACATATATTGGGAGGAGGACATTTGTATAATATGAGAGGCATAGGAGTTGTGATTATTTGATTAGAATTAAGTAGACAGCTGATGGTGTATTCTGGACTTTTACAAAACTAAATTGAGAATCCCCGGACATAGTAATGTTAGAGGATTGAATTTGAAGATTCTCTTTTGTGCTCATATCTTCCATTTATGTGAAGTTTATCGCACAAAAGTTACCCTGAAGCAGGCTTCAGATGAGGTAAACCCAGATGAATGTAAGATGCAAACCTCCACAACTTACTAGGATCATATTGTCACACTGCTTGGGGAAAAAAAAAAAAAAGAAGAGAACAGACCACCTTAACCTCTGCTTACCTGAGATTGAATCATCACTATGCTGTCATCATAGTGCAGTAACTGGAGTTAAGATGACACTACATCAAGTGTCTAATCCCCTTTCTCCTCATCCTAGTCATTTCTGCTTTAGGTTCCTCAAAATTAGGGCATTTATGGTTTGGACAGATGAGATGGTTAATTTGTCAAAAGGAAACATTATGTAGACTTCAAGTGAGGATGGAACAAAGTTGATTTGGAATGTTCTTCTGCAGTTAATCATGAAGCGTACAAGTGTAAAATTAAACTGATCTGATTAGGTGTTAGTAGCTTCTAATCAGCATATAGGTTTTAGGTTAAATGGAATGCTAATGCTTGTCATTATTTTGCTTATTAATTGCAGGTCCCCACATATGCTTTAGAAGGCTAATCACAACCCACATATTAGAGGTATTGCTAAATCATTTATTGCTTTCACCACATGTTCTAAAAATTTTATTTGTTTGTCATTTGATAAGCCCTTTTCTCAATTTGTTTTCATACCTTTAGCAAGGTGATTTGTGTCTGAAAAACAGGTTAACATGATGTTTCATATTTAGCTATCTGTGTTAGCTTATTAGATTGTACTGTCTAGTACTATTACATTATCAAGCATTAAAAACCAGATTTTAATGATTAAAGCTGTCATTTGTGTCTAGGAGACCGAGAGTTACTTATGTATTCTCAGTTAATTAACTGGTATGAAGTCCTTACTACCTTTTTTTGGTTATTATGAAAAGTGAAGGTATTAAAGGACAAAGAAATAAGCACTTGTATCTTTTGAAAAGACGTCTCACTTTTTTGTGCGATCTTTTCTTGAAGTTCCTAATTTTGGTCGGGAGTTTTTTCACAGTATCTTCCTGTTGTGCCAGGGTTTGATAGTGTGACATACAGATTGGAAGTTCATCTTAGATGTGGCAAGTCTGAGTTTGATTGTTCGGGGTCAACATGAGCATTAGGTCATGTTTGGGTGTTGATTGAATGCTTCTTTGCCTGTAGAGCTAGGAATGCAAAAGAAGTTTGTATGCTCTCTATCTTCTACTGTACACATCACTTCGGCTAGAAACACCATTGGAAAGGGAGATTCAACTCCCTCATGGCTGACTGGGTGCAAGAAATTTTGGCAACTGGATTGCTAGTGGAGCTTTCAGTGATGTTACCGTGATCTCTGCTTCGAGAGCAAGAAGATGGAAGTACTGGATCGAGTTTAGCTCCTCGAACTTTTTAGATGGTGGATAGGAAAATTTGTGTACCCGGCCCCTCTTGTCGTAGATGGCCATGGTGTAAATTAGAAAATGAATTATATTGCTCAAGCTTTTATGAAAAAGTAATATGTTTTCTGATTTTTTCCTAAAAATATCAGAGTGTTTATTTTGGGCTTTCCTTTGGAGTCTTCAGTGTGCCAAATATAAGTTGCCGTTGCCAAGTGCATGCATCCAGCGCTTGGGCTTTGGAGCTCGATAAAGAATCGCCTATTACAATTCAGAGCAACAAAGCAAAATGATGAGAACTATATAATGTATTAGACTGGGATGTTAGGCGCACATTATCCAAGAGGAAAAGTGAACGCCTGGAGGTTCTTAGCAAAAAGCAAAATGGTGTGAGGAGACGGAGTTAATGAAATCACTTCGGCGTCTGATTTGATTTAATTCTTGTACCTGATGTAGGAGATCATATTGGAGGAAAGTTTATTGCACTTGCTAGTTGCTACGCTTGTTGGTTGTTGCAATTTGCTGGATTTGGTCCGCATTAATTTGCTCTCCATCCCGCCCAGAATTATCATTCCCTAAAACAAGTTCCAGTTCATCAAATACTGGTCCAGACAATAGGTTTGTCTTCAACTGGTAAAAGAGCAGCGTAGTTGGAAGGGTCAAAAACAACATCAGATCTCCAAAAGCTGCATCAACAACAGTTCCACGGCAGCTGGCAATATCTGGCACCCTCGTTTTTCTTGGTTGATGGTGCAGCTCGTATCGAAACTGTACTTTTGAGGAAAGAATGGAGAGGCTTGAAGATATTTTGTGAAGACATTTTGAGATGGGGAAGGTGATATCATCATATCCAAACAATCAACCCTTTGTCACTGCAACTCTTGTTATGCACTTTGTGATGTCAGATTTTGAAAACTGTCAACAGCCAAGAGTCGATTCTGATGACTTGCTAAACAATTATGTCTTGGACAAACAATATTGCTCTTTTTGATTTTTTTTGGGTTTTTTTTTGTTTTTTGTATTTTGCATTTTGCATTTTGCATTTTTCCATCTAGGTCATGGTTTCTGAACCTTCTCTTCAAACTGATAGTGAACCTTCCCGCGCTAATTGTAGCAATCACCTTGATTCTACATTTTCATGATTTTGAAATAAAACAAAAAGTTTGGGTGGAATATTTACATATATAGAAAATTTTTTCATCCGTAATAGTTAAATACAAGTCTACAGAACGTACAGAAGAGTGATGTCCATGAAGTGTACGTGTTTTCTCATCAGCATTTAAGTTGCAAATGAAGTTGGGAGCAGGAAACTCAGACGGTGCTCGACTTTCTGTAATTGGTGTAGTGGTTCTTGGCGTCACAAATGCGACGAGAATAGATGTAGCCCTCTTTGCTAGCCAGCATTTTTTTTTTTTTTTTTGCGCTTAGCAGTGACAAAGAAAGTTGTGGATTGTGTCACAAATATGTGGTTCCCCTTGGTGGTTTATCTGTTTTAATGGAGAATTTGGAAGGAATGCTTTCAGGTTTCTAGTTTATTCTCTTTTCTTTTTCTTTCCCTTTATTGTTGTGTTGGAGGACTGGAGGTGAGTTGAACACTTGCCTTGTACGTAGCTACTTCTTTCAAGTTTTGCTTTGCAACCTGCAAAAGGATGTAGCTGGAAGCATTTATAGGGTTAGTCAGTCTGCATTACTTAAGTGCTTCTTGTCCTTAAAAAATCTAGAGAGTGCAGTAGTGCACTTGTCCGGTCTGGTGGTTAATCCCCCAACCCCTATACAAGTCTCTTTAGACTCCCCCTCCCCATAGAGTAGAAGTAGATTAGATAGTTGCCGTTTGACAAAAAAAAAAAAAAAAAAAAGTGTCTGCATTACTTATCTTTGTGGTTATTCTATTGCTCTTGAAGGAAAAGCCTTTGGGTTTTATCCGAATATTTAATTTACTGGCTTGACCATGATTAATGATGCTTAGCATTTGTAGCACAAATTGAGTATAGTATACTATATGTCAAAACCATTAAGTGATATTTTAAACATTTTCCTGAAGTTAAATAAAGTTGATATGATTTAGTTAGTCTATGCATTTGAGTGTATACACACACACAATATTTAACACATAAAAAAAAGATAATCATGTGAATATAAGTCAAGTAATTTTGCTTTTTTTTTTTTTATGATATTGCATTTTTTGTTCAAGGGAGACTCTAAGTCTTAATGGAGAAGGGAAAAAGAAGCCAATTTAAAAGTCCAAATTAGAGATATTGAAGCCACACGATTAATGTTGTTATGAGTTGAGTTATGTCAAGGGAACTCCATATTATTTTTCATTAATTTGTTTCTAAGTTTCTGAGAATATACTCTGAATTAACCCATGAGAGTCATGAATTTTGTATTCTTTCAACAAATAATAAATGTTTTCTCCAAAGAAAAAAGAAAATAATAGCAGATTGGTAGTTGTCTATATAAATGTGTTTTATCTATATAATAATAATAATAATAATGGCAGATTGATAGCGGTTAGTATAACTATATATAATAATAATAATAAGTCGGCAATAAAGGTAACGTTTGTTCTCTTTGAAAAAGCATTAACCGCCAAAAGTCTCAACAGAACTGAGAGCAGAAGAGCCATCAAGATTCTGAATTCTTTCTCCACCACCACCCTCAACCCCGGCAACCACCACAGCAGCCCCACCGTTCTCCTCCTCCATGGAGAATCAATGCAATGAATGTGGCTTAACCAAGAAACAATCCCCTTCATCATTGTCTTCCATCCAAGAACCGTCTTCAAGAAGGGCCACCCTTTCACCTCCATCTTCCGCAGCCGCCACTTTTTCCGGTGACCAGCAGATTCCTGGTTTCACTCCCGAAGTCCCTGTTCCATCCACATTCTCCAATGCGCCATCATCATCATCAATGAACTCTCCCGGTGCCAGCAATCCGTCTGAAGCTTCAACTCAGTTGCCGGAGAGTTCTGAGCTCAATTCTGTGGCAACTTCCCCATCTTGCCGTCTCTATAAATCAACGTCTAATACATCACCATGGCCTCCAGTGGCAAGAAAATTCATGCAGTCGCCAAGTGTTGGAGAGGCTGGGCTCAATCTGAAGGGCGAAAGTCCTAATACTAAGGTTAGCTTCTTGGTACTTGACTTTTGGCGGTTTTTTTTTTGGGTTTGTTTTTCCCCATTTAATTCTACAAACATTTCCCTCATTTTCTTGGTGAATTTGCTCCCAATAGTTAGTCTTTGACTTGTTAATTTAATAATTTCACAGACGCTGGAAGGGACTTTGGATGGGCTGATAGATGTGAGCCGATGTTGCAGTGAAGTCATTAAAGAAGTTGAAGTGGATGGCGGCTCTGAAGCTATAGACAATCTTCCTAAGGTACCAGATTCAACCATCTATTCTTTGAATTACTCTGTTTCTGTGAATTCTGCCCACTTGTTTACATGAATCTTTGGTGTAATCTGATCTTGCCGTTTTACTCATGAATTTCTATTTCTGAGCCTTTCTTATTCACTATTCGATAGATTTATGAAATAACGTGTTATGGAAGTTTTCAATCTCTCTGAACTTTCATGTTTTTTCTTGAGTTCATTGTTACCATGTTTTTTTGGGGTGTTATTTTCTCCGTTGGGTTCATTCTTGAGCAGTCTTTGTACAGCACTAAAATCAAATATATTTCACCAGTTGAGCAGTTAAATGCCAGTTCTTAATTCTTGACACAGGAAGAGTCTGAACTGAGTCATGTGGTGCCACAAAGAGGAGGATCTTGTGAGAAAGCAGTGTGGGTGGGGACAACCTACACCCTACCAAGGCCTCCAGCGGCAAGAAAAGTCATGCAGTCACCAAGTGTGGGAGAGGCTCCCGTAAATCTGCAGGAAGAAATTCCTAATACGGAGGTTGGTTTCTTGATACTAAAGTTTTGGGTATTTTTCCCCATAAGTTCTACAAATTTCTCCACATTTTCTTGGTCAATCCGCACCCATTAATTAGTCTTTGACTTGATAACGATGCAGAAGCTGAAAAGGATTATGGATTGGGTGGGAGAAATGGGCCAGCGGTGGAATGAAATCAGAAAGGAAGATGAAGAATACAGTGCCTTCGGAGGCAATGACAAAGTTTGTAAGGTATCAAAATCGATTATATTTTCTTTGAGTTCCTCAATTTTTTTTTTCCGGATCTCAAACCTCCCCCCCCCCCACCTTTCCATTCTTTTATTGAATGTCTGTTGTAATTTAATCTTGCTAAATACTTGCAAATTTTTGTTTCTGGGCCTTCTCAGATTTGTGAACTCAACATTTATGATATTATTTAATGTATCTGAACTTTCTTTCTTCTTTCACTTGATTTCTTGACAACATGACTTTCCAAATTCATAAAAAATTTCCCCTCATTTTCTAGGTGGATTTGTTCCGATTAACCAACATTTGTCTTGTTAATTTTGCAGAAGCTAAAAAGAATTAAGGATGGCATGGAAAAAATGAACCAATGTTGGAATGAAATCATGATGGAAGGTGAAGAAGATAGTGGCACTGGAGATGATGACAATCTTCCTAAGGTGTCAGAATTAGTCATATTTCTTTGAGTCCCTCTTTTTCTCTAAATCTCCCGCCATCTTTGTTCTATTCTGGGCTTTTCTTATTCACTACCGATAGATTTGTGTAATAACCTGTTATGGTATTTTTCAAACTCTCTGAACTTTCCTACATTTTCGAGTTCATTGTGAGCATGTTTTTTGGTATTATTGGTGTTATTTTCTTCTGCCTTCGTATACTAATCTATTCAAATTTAGTTCACCAATTGAACAGTTGAATGCCATTTTTGAATTCTTAACTTGGTCACGCAGGAGGGATCTGAAGTGAGTAGCCAAGTGGTGACTCAAAATGAAGGACCTAGTGAGAAGGCAGTGTGGGTGGGGAGAAATGATGAATCTCTGAGTAGCTTACCTATTAGAATGTTTGGATATCGTTTCTGTCCCACAGCTGAAGAATTGATCACACATTATCTAAGGAACAAGGTAATGGACCAGCCATTACCATCAGATGAATTTACCATCGTACGAGACATCTATGGGGAGAGGGAGACAGCAACACCATGGATTTTGTTTACCGATAATGATCCATGGCTGCCAGTGGTGGATTCTTTTCATAAGCTTTTTGAACATCAAAAGGTACTTTATGTTTTCACAAAACTGCTGAATGTTGGAACGGCTGGAGACAAGAACAAGAAGAGAGTTGCTGGTTGTGGAAAATGGGAGATTAATACAACAGAGCCTCTGACAAAGAATGGGGCGATGGGTGATCAGTTGATTGGCTCCAAGAGAACATTTACATTCCAATCCAATGAAGAGACAGTGGGCCAATGGACTATGCACGAGTTTGAGCTTGCTGGCATTAGTTTGGAAGGGATAAATTTAAATAACCAATATGTGCTTTGCAAAATAAAGAGGGATGACTCGAAATGCACCAAGGGAGGAAGAGCTATATGTCAGAACAATTCCACATCCAACGAGAATGATGAGGCAGTGCAAGTGAAGAGAAGTGGGGATTCTTTGAGGAGCTTGGTTATTGGATTTCATTTCTGTCCCACAGATGAAGAGCTGATCATACACTATCTGAAGAACAAGTTAACCGAACAGCTGTTGCCATCATATGAATTCATTATAGTTCGAGATATATATGGAAATAGTGACTCAAAAACGCCTTGGATTCTATTTAGTGATGCTGATCCATGGCAGCCACTGGATGCTTTTGGTACGACCTTTGGACATCAAAAGGTACTTTATGTTTTCACAAGGGTGTTGAGTGCTGGAAAGAGTGGAGACAAGAGGAAGAGAATTGCAGGGTGTGGCAAATGGGATGGTAATAGGACAGAGCATGTCATGAAGAATGGTCAGATTATTGGAAAAAAGAAGGCATTTACATTCAGGTGCAAGGAGCAAACTGTAGGCCAATGGACAATGCATGAGTATGAAGTTGCTGGTGCTACTCTGGAAGGGATAAATCCACACAACAACAATTATTATGTGCTTTGTGAGATAAAGAGGGATGACTCGAGATTCTCCAAGGGAGGAAGACTTGTATCCCGAGGAAAAATCAATTTATAAGGGACATCAGGCAAGGGAAGATCAGGTTCTGAGGACTTTTAGAGTTACGTTTCTTGCAGATCATTGATCTAAGTCTAGAAAACTACTTCTGTCGTCTTGTAATAGTCAATATCATAGTGTAGGAACGTTCAGTACTTGATTTGTTTGAAGATAATTGCTAGAAAAGGGATTACAGTGTCTGCCTTTTCAAATTTACACAGAAATCCAAGCTCAACAAATGATGGTTTCTTGATTGCTATCAACAAACTCAAATTGTAGGAGCTTGATGATCTTATTCCAATCAGTTCATTTATTGTTACCTGATAAAGCCAGGTTCCCAAGTAAGAGCAACCCCTAGCTCAGCCATGCAAGCCTGTGTCCTATCATCACTGCCATAGTGCCATATAGTCCAGGTTATCTTTGAATGCATTGATCCTGCATCTTCTCTAATTCTAATGCCAATCGATAGCTTATGGTGAAACCACCCCAACCATAATCCATGGCATAAGTGAGAGACATGTTCTGATTATGGCTTTCCGTTGAGCTGCCATGTAATAATACTGATTGTGATCATACTTGGACAGCACTCTCAGCACATTTTCAACCACAAAAATTGTGTCATCATCTCACATCACAAACCACCTAACATCCTTCATCCCCAGCCTCAATGTCTCAGAAACCACCCTTGAAATCCTCAATGCCAATCTCCTCCCATGGTGATTCGTGTACTTGAATTCTAAGTATTCCTAAAAATATTTTGGATTGCTATTTTTTGGAGTTTTTCTAAAAAAATATACTGTAGCGATTTGATGTATATGAGGTAAAAAGATGATTGGGAAATGTATGCGAATTGGAGGAAGAAGAACAGAATGCTGTAACAATCAGCTCACACAAAGCTCAATTAGAAACAGAATGCCGTAACAATCAGCTCGGACAAAGATCAATATGATGCATGGTAAGTGAGCGACAATATTTTCTTCTTTTTTTGTGGTGACTCAGTTCAAGAAAAATCATTAACAAGGAGAGAAAGACATATAATATGGTAAAGAACTTAATAGCATCATAAATTCATAATTAGGAAGGAGTTGACTAAATAATCACATTTTACTGAAAAAAAAAGAAAAAGAAAAAGTAACAATCTGAATAATTTATCAACAGAATTGAAGTGCCTTGAGAGCACAACCCCTATACTTCTTTGCTATTCAATCGAGGCTCCAATCATCAAGCTCTTTTGCGCTTCCTAATCTTGTCGAATGCCTCCCATTCTAACCTAAAGACAAGATAGAATCTTTCTGCTACAGGTGAGATAGCTTTCCAAAAGGTTTTCCAGTCTGAAAATTGAGGCTGCCGAATCCTTTGGCTCCCTTTCCTTCCAAAAACTTCAAGTTTTACATCCTTAAGATCTTGCTGCCAAAACTTCGCCTGCTGCAAATTACTATGGTTGTGATCTCTTCTGAGCATTAGCATCTCAAAGAGTAGCTTCACAATGTCATTATCCTCAAAGGTCAATCCCCGATACAAAGCCCAGTAGCATTCGTCCAGAACTATGGTTTTTGGACGACAAGTCCAAAAGATACCATCCATAATTAAATATGCAGCATCAAGACAATCACTCTCGTTGAAAGCTATTGACAGTTTTTGAACTTGAGGCAGAGGAAATATGACACTGTTTTGCATCTCATTCTCGGTGAAGCCCTCCACAATAGTGGGAAATAAAATTTGAAGTGAAACTTGAGATTGATTTAGCTTTGTCAAAAATTCCTTCAACCTGAGAAAGAAAGAAGTTTCCAAAATATTTAGCTTCCCAGGTAGTAACTCAATGTCAGAAACCTTAGGACAGGAGCCAGCTGTAAAAGAGATTTGGGGGATGAACCTTCCCCTGAATCCAAATCGAACGATGCTTGGAATATCAATAAGGACCTCATTCAATTCCTTCTTTGAATCCAAATATATGCGTTTAATCGAGTGGCTAGAAATTTTCATATTTTGCAGATGGTGGCAAGCAAGAAGTGTCAGCGATTCAAGGTGTGGGAAATCTTCTGCAATGCCCAAGAAAAATTCATCAGTGATGGCAATGTCAACCAAAATTAACCTCTTCAGATTTTCACATCCATGCATCTGAAGTCTGCAAGGGAATGATTGTGAATCTAATTCAATAGAAACATCTGTTATACAGTTGTTATAGTAAAAGAATTCTAGACTTGGTGCTTCGACTTCCACATAACCATTTCCCGGTATTTCAATACAACATTGCTTAAGTCTTGGAAGCTTGCTCACCTTCACGTTCACAAGGCCTCCACAGGAATCAATATATAAGGTTTCAATCAATGGGCAGCTTGAGATTATTTTCTGAAGCATCTCTTCGTTTAAATCCACACTGAGATACAAGCTTTTGAGATCATGACACCGTATCTTCTTGATTACCTGGGGGCTCAACTGGAATTGGCCCGTGAGACTCAACTTCACAAGTGATTTCGCTTCAAAAATTGTTGGAGGCAGCGTAGAATGACAAGAGTTCGTATCAATTTCAAGGCTTTTAACACCGTTTTCCGCAGCAATTTCGAGCCATGTTCTGACATGATCAGGCGTAAGCGAGGGAAACTCAAGACGTTCAAGCACAATCTTCAGAGAATCAATACGACTTTTATTCTCATGGTGCCTCAGCAAGGTGGTATTGATGCAGTCTATGAAATCTGCACGCCTTCTTCCATCAACCGGGCTAGTAATATGTCGCGGTGTGAAAAGACATACTGCTCCGTCATACTCGAAGTGCAGATTGGGGCGGGAGTGCCAGGTGCTCAACCATGCCTTGGACAACACACTCGTTTTTGCTGCTTCATTGGGTCTGAGGAAGGAAAGTATGTGATGCCTAATGTGTTCTGGCAGTTTGGACGTGCCATCTTCTCTAAGACCTCCACCGTCCTCCGCCATGAATGGAGACTGTAGGAAATTTGGCAAGCAGCACGACTGAATTAGGAACAAAGAACGAAACAAAGAACGAAGGAAAGCACGGATTGTCTCGGCGCACATAATACATCAGGAAAGCAATGTATATATAGAGTACTCAATTTCCTATCCCTAGAATCCTAATATATAATGGAGAAGAATTAGACTAGGACATCAACTAAGACTAGTTGGACTCGGACTCAAATAAATCCAGACTTGGATTTGGCCAACCTTTAACCAACAAAATTAGGAAACTAACAAATCTTGATTTAATTCCTACATTAGAGTGTGATATCAAATTCTGTTTGGAAAATAGGATTGAGTTATGTTTTAGAATTATAATTGGAGTAGGATTCGTAGTTTTGTTTTTTCTATTTAAGCACCAAAAATCCTACACTTGTAGTTGAGCAAAATCAGTTCCTTGGAATAAATTTCTATTTAAGTGATTTTAGTATTTTATTCTACTGCGTGTTTTTTTGTGCTAACAAGTGCTTTTTTATTTCTATTTAAGTGATTTTAGTATTTTATTCTGCTGCGTGTTTTTTTGTGCTAACAAGTGCTTTTTTTTTTTTTTTGTGCTAACAAGTGCTGCGTGTTTTTTGGTGCTAACAAGTGGGTATCTGGAGTATCTGTGGATAAACCAGTGTCATAGATGGGTACAGATGTTGTGGTAGAGTACTCGTATTGAAGCATTAGACCACGAGAGTTGGTCTAGAGTACTCGTTTGTTGGGTCTAAAAAGGAGGATTCTGTCAAAATTATTGGTGGTATGCAGTGATCAGGAAAGGATCCTGCCATTGTTGTGGTTGATTTTACTTTAAAATTTGATCAAGTTTGAAGCCAGGGAAGCCAAAAATTCAAGCAGGGAAAAAAAATTTATTTGTGAAGGTACGTAAATTATTTTGAGTTTCCAAATGGTGAAATTTATCATTATCATTATTATTATTACTATATAAAAATTATGACGAGTCTTGGCAATAAAGAGTTGTAAGTGTATAAACATATTTTGATCCTACTTTTTGTTATGTCTAAATTACCCTCACGCCTTTTAATTAGAGTTATTGTATGCCTTTTAGTTAAAGTTATTGCATTTCAATCATGACACTAATAAAAAAATAAAGAATTTCAATAAATTAAATCTCAGAAATATTGGTAATTAAAATTAAAAACTGCCCATTTACAGCCACATTCACCAATCATTTCCCTCATCTCCAATTATTTATATGTGTTAAAATTGTCTCCAATTATTATATTATTATGTTTGATAATTAAAGTAAAGTATAAACTATAATATATACATATATATATATAGGTTTAGAAGAAAATCATAATTAATAAGAAGAAAAAAGTTTATAAACATTTGATGAGAAAACAAAAGGTTAAATTGATGATTAAGTTCACTATATTGTGTCACATTGATTAAGAAAACTTCAAAAATATTATCGATAATTATAAAAAAAATCAAAAAAGTTTACAACTACTGAAATTGATAAAAATTTATTGTATCAAATCAGAACATTTTAGTATATGTTTTGCTCATTATAAAAGGTTTACAGATACTGAAATTGATTAAAAATTTGTTGTACTCAAATCATAATGTTTTAATATATGTTTTGCTTAAATTTTATTGTATACACTGGTTTGGAATTGTTCTTTTCTTTGACATCACAATCCAAGTAAAATATGCAACAACTTAGTTTAAATATAACAACTATATTCACCAATCATTTTCCGCATCTCCAATTATTGTATGTCCAATTATTGTATGTGTTAAAATTATCCCTCATTCTTATTAGGTGGTGACAACCAGCACTCCACCGTGGCCTCCTCCGGCAGCAAGAAAAGTCGTCAAGGCAGGTGGACTGGTCTGAATGTGAGAGAAGAAAGTCCTAATACCAAGGTCTTTTTTTTCTCTTCAATTCTACAAAAGCCTACCCCAATTTTCTTGCTTAAATCTTGTCCCCCAATCAATCTTCTTTGGTTGAATGTGCAGGGGAGGCTGAAAAGAATGAAGGATAGGCTGAGAGAAATGAGACAATGGTGGAATGAAGTGCTAAAGGAAGATGAAAAGGACAGCCACTCTGCAGATGATGACCACCTTCCCAAGGTCTCTAGATCAATTATAATTTCCTTTAACTCTTCTGGTTCTCATATCTTTATCCTTTTTCTTTCTTGATTTTTGTTGTGATTTTACGTTTAAAACATATAAGGGTCAAGATTTTTCTTGGTAATTTCCCATCTCAGTTAAACTCTCTGAAAATTTCCGTTTTCGCTGATCTTTATTTCTTCTTTTCTTGACTTTCGGTTCGTAAAAGTTAGCTTCTTTTCTTAATTTCTGATGTCACTTCCCGATGATATTTTTTTTTCCTTCCTTTGTTGTGGTTTTTCTATAGTTGTCCTGGTTTCATTGTAAAAAGTAATTGAGTTCCTCTTCATAAGTTGAATGTCATTTCTAGGTCCTGAATATTACACAGGAAGAGTCGGAAGTGAGCCAAGTGGTGAGTGAAACTGAAGGAGGAGCCTGTGAGGCAGCAGTGTGCGTGGAGAGAAACGGGGAGTGTCTCATTTTGCATTTCAAGTGTCCCTGTGGCAAAAGCTTCCAGATTCTTGCTAAGCGGAAAAAATTCCTCTTCCACATTGACTGCTTTATGAACTAGGGATTCACTGCCATACTACAAGGATCAAGACACAACCAATTCTGTGTAGCTGTCAATGATATCTATATCTAGTACCGCACATCTATTAAGAAATTAAGCTTTCTGCCTTAGTATTCTGAAAGAAAACTTCAGTTTTAATTTTTTTTAAATCAAGAATTTCTGTTGGCAAGAGGGGGATCAAGAAAAGGTTTCATTGTCAAGTTACAACATTCTGTGCAGCTGTAATTTCGAATGATCGGTGGTATTATACAATATAGAGGTATGTTGTCCTGTCATACTCAGCATGTGGCTGTCATTCAATTGTATTTTACCAACAGGAGGATGAATAAACACTTTTGATTCTTCCACTCAATTTTTCTGTACAATATATTTGAATGACTAGTTCAGTCAAGCTATTTCCAGATCCATTCAGATTTTGCGTATATGAATACTTTCTCTAAATATGCTTACATGCACTTTCTAGTTTGAGAACAAGTCTAGCTAGTCTTGAATCACAAATCTAGTTGGAAATAAGCCTTCTTTCTTGGGTCTAATGCAACAACAGATCTCGGCGATGATTGGAAGCAATTCTGCATTTTTAGTTTGCAGAATTAACATGGCTTGTCGTTCAAAGAAAGGGCCTGATTTTTCTTGGCTTTTATATTACTATAACTATTACCCTCGTAATTAGCGTCACACATGATCTGCTGTTTAATTTTTGATTTTAGAGTAATCATCAATGAAATTTTAAAAACCACTGATGCCAATTAGTATCTTAGTTAATCTGTCGAAAAACTCGAGCATGTTCAATCCAACCACAAACTGATCATCAACATGGACTCAAATGACTGAAGATGATGAACTTAGAAGTGTAATGGGAAAAGAGTCAAATAATGATCACATCTGAACCAGAAAGTAGCGATTCCAAGAGTATTGTAGTGTAATTTAAGGCGAGTAGATTATTGCTTTGTATGTTACAAAAACACTGACTGCTATTTTATCATCTGAACGTCAAAAGGAGATTCAACGCTACATCTACAATCATCAAGTGATAGTTGAATTTCATCAGTTTCAACTAAAAATAGCTTACAGCGCTCAAGAAAAATACTTTTAGTGCCAGTTCTTGTTATTTTATGGTGATCTCAGTGTTTCTGCTCTCTATGTCTACAACACAATATTTCCTGCAAAGCTTAGGGGTGCTTTCCTTCATCTTCTGGACATTTACCCTTACTGCTCTTTGCAAATACATAATTATTGTCATAGCTTCACATGATAATGAGAAGTTATAGTTTGTCATCCTATCTGGTCTTCTTTTATGGGGTTTTTTTAAAGATTCTAAGTACGCAGCGCACTTACTACAACCTACAAATCAGTTACGTAATCCAAGAAGTATCTAAACTTATTTACCAGAGAATTCTCTTCTTGAGCTATTGCTGTCATGAACAAATTTGATGTGTTTTTCAACTAGAGTGTTATCCATTCTCCTATCCTATTGTTAGGGCTTCCAAACCATTTCAGGTGGATTTGTCCTGCATCTCGTAAAGCACTACTTGCCCAAATCCCATTTTCGTGTTCCATTATATGTATGATTTGGAGCTGCAGTGGCAGAGGGTGGAGTGACCAGCAGTGGCGGTAGCCCCCCAAACTTTTGACAAATTGCATTTGCTGCTTCTCTGGATTTGAGAAGGGAAAGTACGTGATGCCTATTTTGTTCTGGCAGTTTGGACATGCCATCATCTCCAGACCTCCACTGTCTGCCATGGAGACAAACCCCCAAGCTTGTAAAGTTAGACTACAAGGTAGTGGATATTGAAACTCACCGAGCCTCTATGTCACTTCAAATATTCACGCCAATGAGTATTCAAAAGATAGCTAACATTCCTATTTCGTTTACCAAGCTGACAGCAAAGTTTCCAAAGCCCAATGTCCAAACAGGCACAGGCGCGGACTGAAGTTCAAGTGGAATACAAATTCTCTCTCAACATGCGTTAGGTTTCTTGAATCATTTGGGGCAAGGACATGATCAGAACACCGTCATCACTTTGTAAAAGGACACGAGTTTTAACCATTTGTTAATACAAACAGACAGGAGAAAATGCATTGTAGAAAACACAGAGCCCACCAAAACTGACAAATGCTGTTCTATGGTTAAACAAACTGAAAAAGGAGGAAAAACTATTGTACAAAACACGTAGTTCCTGCATACTGTACAGATTTTTCTGGGAGTAAGCTGGAGAATTCTAAGAGATTTCTGGGTCTATTTGGGTCCATGTCTGTTTCTATCCCTAAAGCAAAAGGCAAAGCCAAAACGACATTGTTTCAACATGTTTCAAGTACTAGTAATGACGCCCTACCTATTGTCATAATAGCCAGATTTTGTGTCATACAATGTGTCATAAAAGGGAGAAGAACAGGAATGGCTGAGTGGTGTAAGAGTTTTTCAATCATTACTAACTGCTTATACATCTTTGTGACAACAGTTCAAATAGGTCTCTACATGTTAATTAAGTTAGAACTAAATGGCGTTTTTTGGGCCTTACATTCTGGAACTTTTACTTTGCTGGCGAAATCTGATCCGTGAACCTTTCTAGACTGTTGTCACAACCATTCCTGCCCCGTGTCTGCCATGAAAACCCTTGACTAACTCTCTCCCTCGCTATATACATTCCTCATCCACCACCAGTTTTTTGCCTCACCCTTAATTTATTTTTTTTTCTCTCGCGATTTCTTCATCAACTTACACTTAGTAATTTAAGTAGTAAACCTCTCTTCCTTCCCATACCACAATTCTCTAAAGATGGACAGCATTTTGAGTCCCACAGATTCATGCAAAGCAGCTGAAAACAACGACGTGGGCTCTCCCGCCACCAACGACGTGGATTCCTCCAACTCTCATCCTCCTTCCGAGATAGCTGGGCCAGAAGCCACCCTTGGCCGCCACATCGCTCACAGGCTGGTGGAAATTGGCCTGAACGACATATTCTCCGTGCCCGGTGATTTTAACCTCACCCTTCTCGACCACCTAATTGCCGAACCGGGGCTCAACAACATCGGGTGCTGTAATGAGCTGAATGCGGGCTACGCTGCGGACGGTTACGCCAGGGCTCGCGGGGTGGGTGCATGCGTTGTTACCTTCACAGTGGGTGGACTCAGCGTGCTTAATGCCATTGCTGGAGCTTACAGTGAGAATCTTCCCGTGATTTGTATCGTTGGAGGGCCTAACACCAATGATTATGGGACTAATAGGATTCTTCATCATACTATTGGCCTTCCTGATTTTAGTCAGGAATTGAGATGTTTCCAGACTGTCACTTGCTATCAGGTAATTAATAAGGATTCTTACACTCTCTCTTTGATGTGTGGTTTGATTTATCTAGTGTGCAAGGATATTTATTATCACTTGCTTGTTAACTGTAACAATTCATGCACAAATTTTGTCTGAGTTTCGATCTCTAGATTTGTTTTTTCATCAATTATTTTATTCGTCAATATGCAGTGGAAGATAATATTTGGAAAATCTTACTTGCTTTTCACGTGATGTCTCACGAATTTACTAGATAACATTATCTCTTTGTTTCCTTTTACCAATCCCTCTATCAAATTGACTGACTAATTTGGTTTGGTATGCCATAAATTTGCACTGTGGACAACTTCTATACCCGAAAATCCATATATATTGCAGATTTAAAAAAAAAAAAAAAGAATCTGAGTTGATAGCGATTGGAGCAATCTAAGATTATAGAATTGTAAGTTGAAAAATCCTTGAATGTAATTAGGAGAGTTGGATAGGTGGGTAGAAACATTCGCATAGGCCACACAATATGACATTGCCAAAATGCTGAAGGTTGTGACTTTGACCCTTTTTGAGTGAAATTGTTGCAACATATTATTAGCAAATAGGTGACGGTATTTTAGACTTTTGCGTTCATCCACAGTCCTGGTGGTTCCTACTATTTTGAGAAAAATGTCTACAAAATAAGGTTTTGTCCAGTGCTACATCACATCATTTTTAAAGTCCCCAATTACTAGCAACTTAATGCCAGAACTTCCTACCTTCTAAATCTGCATGAACTTCTGTTTATTTCAGGACTTAAGCAGTTTAAGTGCTCATATTAAAATTTTCGTGCAAACTCTTTCACTCCCATCCACAGGAATATTTCAATTATTTTTTCTTGTAAATGGCTGACATCACCTTTTCTTTGCACTTGTCCATTTATGATTAGTATTCTTACCATCTTTTGGTTGTGTTAATGGACTACTATTACTGAATTGTACTTGATGATGCTTAAAAGCTAAACACCATTTAGATCAACATAATACAAATAACCCCTACTCTTGACCCGACTAGGACTGAGATGAATTGATTTAAATCAGGTGGATGTCAAATCCTCCACAGTTGTCACCCTTGCATGTTTTGGAGTTTCTGATTTCTGCTCTCTGTCCTGAAGGCCAGAGAATGGCTGTGATTTTTTTCCCCTTCTGGTTGTGGGTGAATTTTTGTGCTAGGCCGTGGTTAATAACTTAGAAGATGCGCATGAACAAATTGATAGAGCCATCTCCACTGCTTTGAAAGAAAGCAAGCCAGTCTACATTAGCGTCAGTTGCAACTTGGCAGGGATCCCTCATCCAACTTTCAGCAGAGAGCCCATTCCATTTTCAATTTCACCAAGGTACATTAAATCGATTATAAGCTTAAATGCTTCTTAGATTTATTCTTGGATTATGGGAAATCAACTGATGCCTGAGACTATTACATGGATTCAGATTGAGTAATAAAAGGGGACTCCAGGCTGCAGTAGAAAAAGCGGTAGCCTTCTTGAACAAGGCAGTGAAGCCAGTCATGGTCGGAGGCCCAAAGCTGAGAGTTGCAAAAGCTTGTGATGCGTTCGTTGAATTGGCTGACGCCTGTGGTTATGCAGTTTCTGTGATGCCATCAGCGAAGGGCCTAGTGCCAGAGCACCACCCTCACTTTATCGGCACTTATTGGGGTGCAGTTGGGACGGCCTTTTGTGCTGAGATTGTGGAATCAGCTGATGCTTATATATTTGTTGGTCCAATCTTCAATGACTACAGTTCAGTTGGATATTCACTCTTGCTCAAGAAGGAAAAGGCCATCATCGTGCAGCCTGATCGAGTTGTCATTGGCAACGGACCTGCTTTTGGGTGCGTACTCATGAAAGATTTCCTTCAAGAATTGGCCAAAAAGATCAAAAAGAATAACACCGCCCATGAAAATTATCGACGGATCTTTGTCCCTGAAGGGGTTCCCCTGAAAAGTGAGCCTACTGAGCCATTAAGGGTCAATGTACTATTCCAGCACATCCAGAAGATGCTCTCTGGCCAAACAGCTGTGATTGCTGAGACAGGTGATTCCTGGTTCAACTGCCAGAAGCTCAAATTACCAGAAGGATGTGGGTAGGCATCGATATCATTTAGTGCCATTTTATTCATTTCTCTCTCCAAAAATTAACCAGCAAAAGCTGGTGCTTCAGGTATGAGTTTCAAATGCAATATGGCTCCATTGGGTGGTCCGTTGGTGCTACACTGGGCTATGCTCAATCCGTACCTGAAAAGCGGGTGATTGCTTGCATTGGTGATGGGAGCTTTCAGGTGAGAAATAATTACACTTAATTGAGGAAATCCCATTGATCCTTTTGAGCACGGGCCTTCGGGGCTGATAAAGTTTTTGTGTTGCAGGTGACTGCCCAAGATGTCTCTACGATGATTCGCTGTAACCAGAAGACTATCATCTTCTTGATTAACAACGGAGGATACACCATAGAAGTTGAAATTCATGATGGTCCATACAATGTGATCAAGAACTGGAACTACACTGGATTAGTGGATGCACTTTGCAATGGCGAAGGCAATTGCTGGACCACAAAGGTAATTACTGCTATGTGGTAAGCTTGGACTGTAATATACACTGATATTTTGTTGTGACGGATTATTTATTATGGTGGTACAAATTTTCAGGTACGCTATGAAGAGGAACTAATTAACTCAATTGAAATGGCAACCGGAGAGAAGAAAGACTGTTTGTGCTTCATAGAAGTGATCGTTCACAAAGATGATACAAGCAAAGAGTTGCTGGAATGGGGATCCAGAGTTTCATCTGCTAATAGCCGCCCACCAAATCCTCAGTGACGAGTGGAAACTATTTCCAATCCCAAGTTAAATTTCTTGAATTTGGATATGACATGACTTGGGTTGGAGTATATGGTGCTTTTACCAAATAATACATGTAATAGAGTTTAATTTTGCCTAATTATCTTTATTAGAGTCTTAATTGGCTGCAAGTCACTAATTCAAATGTCAGTTTAAGAACTGCATGCTTTTCTGAGAACCACTCCTCCCCCTCTCCCCCCAAGACTTCATTATGGATAATCTTGTATATCTTATTAGTGTAGGTGCCCATGTTTGCTTGTACACAACAAATTAAACCCTGAATGGGTAAGATATAATCATGGTGAAAGTTGTTTCTTCTTAAAAAGTGATTTTTCACAAATCCAGGCTGCGGATATCTCCCTCCAACGATCAAATGTATTACGAATTCAGAGTTTGGACCTTCAATAGTATTTCCCATATTATTTTTTTTTCCATAAAAAGACATCGTTCATCACCCTTAACCTCTCACCTACTAAGTGAAATTGGAGAGATGAGCACAGAAACGAATGAATGGTGCATCAACATTAAGCTAAACTCTTGTTCCTTAAAATAAAACTACATACACACAGATAATTGGCCACCGTTTTATGTAACATATTAACTTGAATTGCAAAGCAAAAAGCCCCACCCTTTAACAGATGACAGAGTCGTTTCATCACGGCCAAACTGACAAATTTAACATGAACTGGGAAAAATCTAAAATGTGAGTGGTACTTATTTGTAAGCTACATTCAATGAGGAAAATTTCTAGTAAAAAGAGTACAAAATCATACTGAATTTCGAGCGGATGGCAGGGTTTTTGATTCATAATTTTCATGCCCTTTAATATTCTGTAGAAAAAGCACGAGTTCATTCTCACGTATAGGCAGCAATCAACTGCATACTACGACTAGTAACCACTAAAGAAAGTGAAGTAGGAATTGGAAACTTTGAGAAAATTAAAATGCTTAACCATTTGTATACTGTTGCTCGTTTGATGACAAATTTTGCATGCCCATCATGATATCAATCCTGCATGAAAGAAATGAAATTTTGGCCATAGTAGTGATGAATGTTAATATTATATTTTCGAGGGGTGATGAGAGTATATATACGCTCCATTTAATTTTAAATTGTGGATCGCAATCAGTAGGATATAGAAGATTAAACCATCCAAGTCCAGACAAGAAAACGGTAATACCGAAAAAACGAAACAACATTTTGCAAAAGGTATGTGAAAATGGGGACTTTTTTCTTGGAAAAACAATAGAAATGCGACCTGAATAACAGAAGAAAGCATGCATTTTACGCAATCCCCCCACCCCCTCCCCCCCCAAAAAAAGAAAAAAAGAAATGCATTTTTTTCTCTGTGTCAAACAGCATATCGAATACAAGAAAGTATCCTAGGCAGCAATATGAATAACAAGTAATATGTTCCACTCATTAGCTAGCTTCGTTGTATCATTAAATTCCAAAGTCGATGTAAAAAATAGGAGGCAGAATCTAAGTTTATGTAGAGAATTGGTTTGACACCGATTTGATTGTTTAGGAGCCTGTCAAATGCAAATTGAACTTTACTTTTTCGTTTCCAAGCTGGATAGCACATATACAGAACAGCCATATATTATGAATCGATACTGAAAAATAAAATCAAAGCTCGTAGTAGTTTTCAGTTCAATTGCATCTTCCGCCTCCTCATTTCTTAAATCTCATTTCTCTTCTACTTAGATAAAAATATTTAAAAAAAAAAGCTTGATTTACCAGGTGATTGCGAAATATTGTAAAGGAATAAAGAGCAGGGGAAAAATGAAATTTCAACAATTATTTAAAATGGCTGTGTACATTTTCTTCTAAATGTTTTTTTCCCTATTTCTTCTTATAGATCACGTTTCTGAGAATCTGGTCATCAAAAAGAAAAACAAATGAGAAAAGGATCCTTTTTAAAGAATGCATGCACTTCTTGGGTGAGACAAAATGCAGCCAGAAAATAAACAAGAATTTCAAAGAATGCACTTGCTCATTGAAAATAGGTCTCCCATTTCTCTTGGTGTACTAATTTACATGTTAATGGCTAGCTTTTACTTTCGGTGTGCTTGAAATCTTCAATTTACGATATATATGAAGAAAGTTCAGAGATAACGACCTTTTTCACCTTTAATTAGCTTCTGAATTATTTGAGACCACACAGATCTGAATATTTCTTGAATCCGACATTAAACCATGCATCAGATCCATCCCATCTCGTGAATTAAACTCCAGTTCCCACATTTTGGGTGATAATGACTGAAACCCATTTTGATATGCAATTTCATTTGAATTTCTCAGGGAATGATAAACATCAAGAAAAATGATTCTAGTATATTAAGATGGAAAAGGACAAACGAACAGAAATCATCCATCAAACACTAAGTTACAAATTGACTATTACCACTTACTGGTATCATGGTATGAGTAAAAAAGAAAGTGACAGGAGGAAACTTAAAAAATACGCTCTACCTTTTTAGTAGCCCACTATCATTTTCCTTTGAAAAAATTTCCTTTTTCTCCCTTTAGATGTGGCCATGTAAATTTAAAATGCACCACTGGGAAACTACAAGGCCCCCCACATTGTGCCAACTACCTATACTTACCTTACTTCTAATCTAAGCACAGGGTTGGGTGGTTGCCTCATAATTCATGCGAGTGACCACTTTCCATAACACATCAATGTTTGCTATAATTTGAAGAAACATCATTATCTACACACAACATATATGCCCAACAAACCTTTATCTCTTCCAACTTTTTCTTCTCATCTGTCGTAAATCCATTTCTCCAGAGCCATGAACCATTTCCTCTTAGGAATCCTAATATTTTCCCTCCCACTTGATTTGGTGTTTTCTTCTCATTGCACAACAGTTACTAACACCAAAACCTTCGAAAAATGTATGGCATTACCTAGCCAAGATGCCTCTATAGCTTGGACATTTCATGCACACAATTCCACTCTTGATCTTGTCTTTTTTGGAACTTTTATATCCCCTTCAGGTTGGGTAGGATGGGGTATAAACCCTACTTCAGCCGAAATGACAGGATCACGTGCCCTAATCGCCTTTCCCGACCCAAACTCCGGCCAGTTGGTCCTTCTACCCTACATTATAGACCCCACCGTGAAATTACAAAAAAATCCACTCCTTTCACGGCCTTTGGACGTTCATCTCCTCTCTTCTTCCGCGACCCTATACGGTGGCCGCATGGCCACGGTACATAATGGTGCTACCATTCAAATATATGCAACATTAAAGCTTGTGCCAAATAAAACCAAAATCCATCATGTTTGGAACCGAGGATTGTACGTTCAAGGTTACTCTCCAACCATCCATCCGACCACTTCTAATGACCTTTCCTCCACAGCCACCATTGATGTTTTATCCGGCACTGCATCCAAAGGAAACAACAACAACATCTACACGCTTAAAATCATTCATGGGGTCATAAATGCCATCTCCTGGGGACTTCTGCTACCAATCGGTGCCATCACAGCACGCTATCTTCGACACATTCAAGCACTAGGGCCTGCATGGTTTTATGCTCATGCAGGGATACAACTCTTTGCAATTTTCATAGGAACGGTTGGATTTGCCATTGGTATTAGGCTTGGAGAACTCTCTCCAGGGAGAGTTTATGGGCTGCATCGAAGACTTGGGTTCGCCATATTTTGCTTGGGATGGCTTCAGACTCTGGCTCTGTTGTTTAGGCCTAAAACTACACATAAGTTTAGGAAGTACTGGAAATCTTACCACCATTTTGTAGGATATGCTTGTGTGGTTATAGGGGTGGTTAATGTTTTTCAAGGATTTGATGTCATGGGTTTAGGTCGATCTTATGCTAAGTTGGCCTATTGTTTAGGTCTCTCTACGTTGATTGGTGTTTGTATAGCATTGGAAGTGAATTCTTGGGTCATTTTTTGTAGAAAAGCCAAAGAAGAAAAGTTGAGAAGAGAAGGATTCATCAGCGGATGTTCTGACAAAGCAAGTGGTTCAAGCCGAGGTTAAATTGAATCACAAATTTTGGGAGGACATTTTTTTTTTTTATATGGACCATTGTCTTATCCATGCCATGGCTTTGAGAGATTGCACCATGTGCATTAAAAGTTAAATACTCTTCGAAGTTGTACAATTCTCCATGCACATTGTACCAGTCAATGTTGTATAACATTTGTTTATCTTATATTTGTAATTCCTTTTTTTTTTTTTTGACTCAAAACAGTTGCAAAAGTTTTGTAGATTTGTTGTGCAATATGAGGAAATTTGTTTTTTGTTAGTAAAATACCAAAACAAAGAACTCCCTTTATCTTTTCATGTCTCTGTATTTGTATCATCCTAGCATTTAATTATGTAGGACATGATATTATTTGTGAAATCTCTGTCATTAGCTGTAGCCAAAGCTCTCTCTCTCAGGTCGTAGAAGTCAAACAAAATTCATCTTGATAGGGTGAGGTTTTAGGCAAAAACCAGGATACCCTGCTAACTTGTCCAAATTGAACTGAGACTCTTTAAAAAGAGATTAAATGTTTTTGTCAGCAAAAGTACCGAACAATTTATCAGGCCTAGGTATATACCTCTCAGTATATTCAGGAGCTATATTTAGTGATTTCCAAAATATCTGACTTTCTCTAACTTTTCATAATTGAGATATTTTAAAATTGAGAGACGTTGAATGTCAGAGCCTGATCTGCAGGATGAATAAAAGATATTCTAGTGCAGAGCAGAGTTGGGGAAAGCCAAAGGATTATTCATTCCCCTGTTGGTAAAATACAATTGAACCAGTGTATTGGTTCATCATCTTAAGAAATAGACCTAGAAGCTACAAATCTAAAAAGAACAGACTACAGCAGTGCAGCTGATATATGCAATGAATACCACCCATGAAGAGTTTTAATTCAAATCAATCTGGATAGAATGTACTATATCTTCCAGAACCCTCTTCCTGTCTCCCTCTTGTCAAAGAAATGTTTTTTAAAAATTTTTTTTAATGTACACTTGTGCAGGAAAGATTACATGCAGAAAAGGTAAAACTGATTAGACATTGTGGACTGAGATTCACTGATGGCTTTATATAGAAATGCTGTAGTAGTCCTGCTCAGAAGTAGTAAATCACCAGCTCAGAAAGCAGTCAATTTGTAATAGCAATTGTTTCCACTGAGAAGAATCTGATAGCCTTTGCCACAGGGACACTTGAAATGCAGAATTAGACACTCCCCATTTTGCTCCACCCACACTTCCTCAAAAGATCCATCTTCACATTCAGTCACCACTTCACTCAGCTCAGATTCATCCTGTGTGATCAAATTAGGAATTCAGAAATGGCACTTAACTGCTCAAGTGGTGAACTAGATTTGAATTAACTACTAAGCAAAGACTGTTCAAGAAAGAACCACAGGAAAGAAAATAACACCACGGAAGGCCAAAAAATCCAAGTACCAAAAGATCATGTTAAAATGAAATCAAGAAAAAGAAGGAAGGTTCAAAGATATTAAAAAGGGCAAAAACAATCATAGAACCTTCATTTCACAAATCTTTTAACAATGAATAAAAAAGGCTAGAAATACAAATTCACAAGTAAAAAGCAAGATCAAATTACATCAAAGTTTCAAGACAGAAAAGAGGGAGAAGTCAGAGGAATTCGAAGAAAATATGATCATTTTTTATACCTTTGGAAGATTATCATTATCTTCAAAGCCACTGTCTTCTTCACCTTCCTTTATGACTTCATTCCACGATTGGCTCATTTCTCTCAGCCTATCCTTAATTCTTCTCAGCCTCTGCAAAATCAACAAGGGAAAAGATTACTAATGGGGATAAATCCACCAAGAAATGAGGGGAAATTCTTTTTAGAATTCCAGGGTAAGAAATCCGAAAAGTTAAGTACCAAGGAAGCCAACCTTAGTATCAGGACTTTCTTCCTTCAGATTCAGGCAAGCCTCTCCAACACTCGATGGCTGCTTGACTTTCCTTGCCGCTGGAGGCCGTGGTGGCGTGGTGGTTGTCACCACTGCGTAAGAAGCTGCAGTGGGATCAGATACTGAACGGTAGAGAGGCCGAGATAGCGAAGTATCCACAGAATTGGCCGCATAACTCTCCGGCAACTGGTTATTCAGGAAATTGCCCAAAGAATTTGGAGCTTGATCAGAGAGGCTGCCTGCTCCGGGAGAGTTGACTGGATCAGAAATAGTCCGGCAAAGAGCAGGGGGCGATGATGATGATAGTGCATTGGCCGGAAGTGGGAGTTTACTGAAGCCAAGAATGCGGTGGTCGCCGGAAAAAGTGGTGGTGGCTGAAGATGGAGGTAAAAGAGTTGCCCTTTTTGAATTTGAAGAGGGTTCTTGAAGGCAAGAAAAAGATGAAGGGGATTGTCTCTTGGTTGATCCGCATTTGTTGCAGGGATCTGTGGAGAGGAGTGGAGTTGCAGTGGTGGTGGTGGCGGCGGTGGCGGCATGGTTGTTGCCGGGGTTGAGGGTGGTGGAGGAGTTGAGGTGAAGCATGGCTAGGAGACTGAGAACTTTGGCTTCAATTGCAGAGATTTCTCGCTGATGGGAGAATTATGGGGAGAAATCAGAATCTTGAGATCGCTCATGTCTTCTGTTCAGCTCTGCTTCTCTTTTAAGTCTTAAGAAAACTGTCAATAACCGTTTCTTGAAAGACTTGGCGCGGTATTGAGCAGAGAGGTCAGTTGGAAATTAGATTTATATTATGAGTTTGTCAGGGGGGTTTTCCTTTTTCTTTTTTATTTTTGTTTATTTGTGAAAAAATGTTAACACAAGAAGAAAACAAAGCAAGTAGAAGGGGGGAAAAAATTAAAAAGCAACCCATCTGGGAAAGGAAGAGGTTATTAAGACTGTAATTTGGCAAAATAGCTCAAGGTTTTGGCAATTAGTAATCTATCTAACTTCTATGGTATGAATCAATGCAGGTGTAGATTCTTGACTTGATTTGGGATATTTAAATAATAATAAAAAAAAAACAAGGGCTGTAGAAGAAATCGAGTAGCAAGGAGAAAAACGGAGAGAAAAAGCTGAATTTCCCAAATGTTAGGCGAGACTGATCTATTGTTTTGCAAGCAAGTTTGCATCATATCACAGAAATTCTAAAAGTTGCAAAACTCAGCCTCTTACTAAAGGTTTGCCACATATATCAACAGATATTTTAAAATTATTACAGAATTATTAGTGGTCGCATAATTTTCTAGAGTATCATTTCAATATCATATACGTACAGAAGTATTACTATTCCAATTTAATTACGAGCAAGAGCCCACAAAACTTATATCTGCTTTATTGTAAAAATTTTAAAGGACAGCAAAATGCCACTTCTATCTTAAGCGCTTTTTTCTTCTTTTTCTTTTTTTAAATAATTATAGTGGGGTTTGTCTAATGGGTGCCGTATATCACTTCAAGTGTTAGATTTTGGAAAAGTAAGATTAATTAGGAAAAGTATATAAATACAATAGACAATAATAATTGTTAGTGACTGTATATATATAATAAGTTAGGTAAAATTTAGATGTATTAATAAGCACTCATAAAAAAAATTCTTTGTACTATACTACCATTTTGCTATTATATTCATTACTTGTTGAGCGAGACCCTCAATGTGTTATATTCTCAAAATTGGGATTGTAATCTGGTCATCCATTTGTTAATATTTTGGACAAATAAAAGTTAAATAGGAAAATTATGTAAAAGCAAAGTTGGGTATTAAATGTTAGGGTTTGCTTCTGCATAGTAGAGTTGGTGTCATTTAAGTGTATGAATGAATGTCTACCAACTAAACACTCATTAGAAAGAAGAACCCTCAAAATTTTAGGAACCAAATAATGAAAGGAAAATTATCAATTCAGTCCTTAAACTTTTTCACTAATACCAATTTCATCTCTGAAAGATTTTTTACTTGGAATTAGTCCTTGTACTAAAGTATTCCGGCCAATTGAGGACCTCAATGGTGGCGCCACCCCAAACATCAGTTTCTTCAGCTGGAGAAAAAAATCACTCGAGGGCATTTTAGGAACTTCATTTAATTGTCATTACAAAGAAAGTGAAACCGCATGCTTTGCACTTGCATTCTGATATTTACAATTACAACATCCTACTTTCAACAGATTCAAGTTCATCAATTATTAGAGCCAGAGAATCCTCCTAAGACATTTGGCATCTCATCACCAGCCATGGGTAATGGAACAGGGAGCTTTGGTAAAAGAAGAAACAAGATCTACATGCTTTGTGTGAGGTGTGGCTGCTGCAGCTTTCATCTCCAGAAGAGTTGCAGTCATGCTTGTGTCTACCCCACTGCTTGCAAGAGAGCTTTATAACTGAATTGTATTGGCAATTAAGAGAAAAACTACTTGAATCGGACCTATGAAGTATCTCCGCCATGTCCCCCAGATTCAAGACCAACATCCGAGAAGGTACTCAAGCAGCTTCAAGAAAGAAGGCAGCAACTGCATCTGCTTGAGATGCTTTGGTTTTGAAGAGGGATGCTCTTTTTAATTGTACTTGCTGTTTATGTTTCATTAAATAAGTTTTGAAGCAAATGAAAATATCTGAGAATAGCATTTCAGGGGTTTTGAGCCCCGTTGATTGTTGAGAGTTATGTACTATTTTGGTTGGATCTTTGATACCAATGAATGCGTCATGAGTGACTATGGCTAGTCAGAGTTCCAAACAAGAAAAAAGAAGAAGAAGAAGAATGAGTGACTATGGCTAGTTGGAGCTCAAAGAGAAAAAAAAATCTTCAATCAACTTTCTTTTACCTATAGAGAGGCTGATTGTTTATTTGAAATGATGATTACATTTGTACCTTTAAGTCTGACCCGTCTCCAGAGTCACATTCAAGTTCAAATTTCATTTGCACATACTTGGCTGCCAAAATGCTTTCTTCCGACTGTTCAGTGGATATCTTCCCGGAGTGGAAGAATTCTTTCTTTTGTATCTATCCCCTTCCCATCTACTTTGTTAATCAATACTCTCAAATTCACTCAATTCACTCAAAACTCCTCCTCTCTTTTCTCTTCCCCTCCCCCCCCTCTCTCTCTCTCTCCTCTCCTCAAAATCAACCTTCTCCTCCTTGTTCTCTTCCCTCCAAATGGTCACCATAACTACCACATAATTCACTCACCATCACAATTCACTCATCATCATCTACACTTGACTGTATAAAATGGGTTAGATAAAGTTCTGATTTTTTGGTTCCTTAGTTTACTAAGTTCTTGGCATCTTTTTAAAAAAAAAAAAAAAAAAAAAGGTTCTTGGCATTTTCCTTCTAGTTTCTTGGTTCGCTTGGGTATGTAATTCGTGAGATTTGTTATCTATAAAAGCTTTCATTGCTCGACTCGGTTTGAGTGACACTTGAAGAGAGGAGACCCAACTTACTTTGCCATATTTTTATAGGTTCCGACTATTTTAGCCAAAACCAACCCAAGAATCGTGATCTATTTATGCAAAGATAGCGGTTACAAAATCTGCAACCTGATGACAATGGCTTATTGTGATCATCAACGATGGAGCAATGAAAAGCAAGGTCCATCGTTGTAGCCGCTGGGATTTTCCATTGCTACTGCCGTGAAGTCATTTTGGGAGATGCGAACAAGATGATAGGAAAAATGAAGAAATAAAGATTTTCTTAGCAGATACAATCTGAAAGGTATTGCATGAAGTTTCCAAAATGCCCTTGAGTGGTTTTTTCTCCGACTGAAGAAAAGAAAATGATGTTTGGGGTGGCGCTGCCGTTGGGGTCCTCAATTGGCAGGAACATTTTCGTACAAGAACTAATTTCGGGTAAAAAATCTTTCAAGGATGAAATTGAGTTAGTGAAAAAATTTAGGAACTAAATTGGCCATTTTCCCTAATTTTTATTTAAGTATTGAAATCATGCCAACTTAATTTAACATGTCGAGATAGGGGCTATCTTAATTAGCCGCCATCATCCTAACATTCTGATTGTGTTGAAGACAGCTATTGAAGTTGTCACTTCCTTGTTAATAGTCAGCATATTTCTAAGGGCTGCCATATTTAAATTCCATCCGACTTATTACACAAACACACATATCATACATATGGGGGGAGGCAATATTGCCAAAGCAATAATGCTCCTGCCAAAGCAATTTTTTCTCAAATACCAAAGTTACTCTTAATCATTCAATTCCATATATTCTTCTTGATTTTTTAGATCCATAAACATCAATTACTCCCCTTCTTTTCTCCTCAATTATAGTTTTTTTCTATTCGCTTATTCACATTTCTCACACACACACACACATATTAATTCATCAATTATTTTTATAATTTGCTAAATTGTTCTTGGTTTTAATAATTTCTCGTATACTAATTCTACATACTCTTTTTTTTTAATAATTTTCCTTAAAAGGTTCTTTTTTCAAACACAACATAATTTAAGTCAAAATAAAAAATAGTTTAAAATGAAAATAATTCCAAAAAATAGCCTTACTTTACTTTCACTATTCATGGGATATACAACGTAATATAATTTAAATTTACTTTCATTTAATTATTAGAGAATATGAATACGTGATATAAATCAAGTCTTACATGATAAATATGAATACTTGATAAAAAATAAAAGTCAAGACTTACATGACAAGCATAAAAGAAGAAAAGATGGTAAAGTTTTAATAGTATTAGTTGCATAAAGGCATGATACACAAGCAAATTTCAAAGGAAAATGTATATTGCATGTCAAACAAATTTTATGTTAAAACATTGAGTTACAATAACATCATAATAGTAATTATTTTAAATTGAAATTTGTTGGAGCTAATGAAGTTCTATTTGTGAAAAATAAATAAATGAATAAAAAAGTTTAAAATTAAAAAAAAAAGCAAGAGGGTATAGAACTAAAAGGATACAAGAAAAGATTAATGTAAAAACTACATTATTTAATTATAAGATAGTAGATCTATTAGTGTGTCAGTGAGAAAGAGAGAAATGAGAAAAGTAGATTGAAGAGTGGGAGACCTTAGTAGAAAATATTTAATTAGAGAGAGAAAATAGGAGTAATTAATGCATAATGAATCTTAGGAAAATAACGTATATAAGATCGAATGATTGAGGGTAGTCATGGTATTTGAATAAAATGTGCTTTGACACGAAGATAATTGCTGTGACAATATTACTTGCCCATACATATATACATACGTAGTGACAACTGTTATCCTCCTCTATATTTATATACGTTTCATAATTAATCTTACCTTTCTAAAAAACTAATACTTGAGGTACATATTAACAAGTGCCAAATAAACTACCATTAGATATTAATGCATCTTTTTTTTTATTTTTTTTATTAGGTACTCTACACAAATTTTACTCTTCTATTAGTTTTTTCATTAATTTACAATGAAACCCTGTATCGTTTTGAAACTAATGACTTTTACTATATTATCGGTTTAGATCCTTCAGATACAATCATTCCAAGTACTTGAGAATCCAAAACCAAATCACTTTGAAGTTTCCATAGTACATGTACTTGAATCCTAGTCCATTTTGGAGTATAAATAGTGCTTGGTAATTCATTTTCTGCCTGGTGAATCTCCCAAAATTCAAGCTCTTTCTCTTCCCAAAGTCTTGAATTTTAGGCACCAAAAAAAAAGGAGGCACATTCATGTTACAGACAGCCCCACAGTTTGTTAATTTACTATTTCATCATGCATTACAAGGACTTAGAAATCCTAAACTTTCTCAAAATATTTGAAAACTAACGGCAATTGAAATTTTGGTAAATTTTAATTATCTATTTTTGTAAATCCTACTTGTCAAAATTACCAAACAATTAGCTATGGTAATGGAGCGAGTTTGGGGCTCCCAACCCCCCCTTCCGTACTCCTTTTGCCTCCATAGGTATTCATGGAGGTATCCATTCTTTTTGCCCTTCCTAGCATCTTTATCTTTTTTTCTCCTATTAACATCTTAACACCTTTATATTATTAAAAAAGACAACATTACCACCACTATTACTAATAGTGATATTATTAGGAAAAACTACTTTTACTACTACTAATACTCTAACCCAACATAATATGAGAAAATAGATGTATTAATAATATTATCTAGAATTATTAATTAATATGGAGAATGGTGTGGGGGATGGAGAGGGTACATACTCCCCTGACCCCACCCCCACCCGTGTAAGAGAGGGTGGAGGAACATCCGCCCCGCCCCGCCCGTTACTCCCATGATGGAGATCTCCCATTACAATATTTAAATATTAATTACAATAAACTGCATGAACCACCCAAAAAAAAAAAAAAAAATCTTTACCCTTGCACAAAGAAAAATGATAGGGCACCAATTACCAAATTGACGAACTTTCAAGATTTGTATAGGCGTGGCTATCGTCAACTTTGAAGCTTTCAAAATCCGAGGGTTTAGGGTTTTGCCTCCATGGTGGACACTAGAGTTCTGGAAGATGATGCCACATCCAAACTGCCAGAACCCATCCGGCATCACATTGTTTCTTTCCTCCGACCCAAAGAAGCAGCAAGAACAAGTGCCTTATCTAAGGCATGGTCGAGCTCATGGCGCACTCGCCCCAATTTGCACTTCTTTTATGATGAAGCCAGTCCTATATTGCGTTATGGCAATACACAAGATCTCCAAAGAAGACGTACTGATTTCATTACTTGCATCGACACCGCCTTGCAAAGGTACCATGAGAATAAGTATGGCATTGATTCTTTGAAGCTTAATATTTATGCTTTCAAGTTTCCCTCTCTTGCGCCCGATCACATCAATGCATGGCTCCAGATTGCTGCAGAAAATGGTGTCAAAAGTCTCGACATCGATATAACCGATTATTACTATTGTTACCCTATTTTGCCTCGGGCAATTTTTGAAGTGACATCACTCGTGGAATTGTGTATTGGTGGCCAATCCAAGTTGGAGGCCAGGGTAATTGAGATAATAAGGTGTCATGGCCTCCGAAAATAGAGTCTTGTAATTGCTAGCTTAGATGAAGTGATGCTTGAAAAGATAATATGTCAAGCTGCCCGTTTATCCAAGTTCTAAAAATTTCTCACTGTGTAGGCCTTTTCAAGGTTAAGGTGAGCAAGCTTCAAGAACTTAAAGAATGTCATATTGTCTTGAGGAATATTGGTCGTGTTGAAATTGAAGCACCTAGTCTTGAAGACTTTTATTGTTGAAATGACATTGCAAGAAGTTACTTACGTGCTGAACAAGAAATATGGCCATTGCCTTCTTTTCAAATGTATACATGCAATAATCTGAAGAGGTTGTCCTTGAACGATATTGGAATCAATGATGAGTTTTACTCAGGCATTGCGGAAAGTCTCCCACACCTTGAAGAATTGACGATCCAAGACTGCCACCGCTTGCAAACCATCAAGATTTCAGGCCACTCGATTAAAATCATAAATTTGGGATTCCAAGTGGACAGGGGTTTCAAAGAGGCCTGCATTGATGTACCAAACATTGCTCGATTTGAGTATAAAGGAAACTTCATTCCCTTGTTTTGTTTTACAGCTACCTCTGGTCCTTGGGTTTCTGACATTGAATTGTCCTGGTGTGATAGGAATATTTTGGAGACTTCATTTTTCTCCAAGTTGAAGGAATTGTTTACAAAGCTCAGTCAATCCAAAATTTCACTTAAAATCATCTTTCCCCCATGTGTTGAAGGCTTCGTTGAGGATGAGATGAGAAATAATGCCATATATCCCCTGCCTCAAGTTCAAGAATTGTCTATCATCTTCAACACGACAAATTATCTAAACGTAACATATTCAGTATTGGATGGTATCGTTTGGACTTGTCGTCCTAAAACCATGGTTCAAGATTGTTACCATGATTTGCACTTCAACATAAATTGTAACAACCGGGTGAAGGAACTCTTTCAAATGCTAATGCTCACAAAAAATCAGAAGCATAGCAGATTGCAGCAGACGAAGTTTTGGCAGAAGGATCTCAAGGATGTAAAGCTTGAGATGTTTCTAAATGGCCAAAGAGTTCAGCAGCCTCAAACTTCAGATTAGGAAACATTTTTGAAGGTAATAGCAACTGAAAAATGCAGTTATTGTCTTGTCTTTCAATTGGAATGGGAAGCATTTGACATGAATAGGAAGCGCAAAAGAGCTAGCCTTGAATAACAAAATAGTCTAGCAGGTTCTGTTGGTAACATTATCCAGTTTTTTCTGTTTCAGTAAGAAGTATGATGGTTTAGTTGACTTATACATGTGTTCTATCATTGTCACCATGGTAATGGTCACTATTTGCAGTTGAATTGAACATGCTGGATTTGTATTTATTTTTTTATTTTCTTCTGCTTGATCGAAACACCACAAATAAAGGAAGAAATGGCATTCTTGCTGTTGTGTAATGCATCATTTCTCAGCTTTCTCTATTCTGTAAACAAATCCCGAGACACTAACTGATGTCAATTTGTATGCTTCACTGATGATTTACAAGAAAATTTTATGTCGCATAAACTTTAAAATCAAACCTTAAAACAGCAGACAATAATACGCAGATTAGGAGGGTCATGGTAGAATCAGGCCCTTTCTTCAGACCATTGGCAAAAATGCAGTATGCTCCATTCATCACCTGACTCAGTTATACTGTTAAATTCAAATATCTGCATATTGTAAATAAGCACATTTTAGATTTTTAAGTTAAGAAAAATCTAAAACATGCTGGGAAATAAAAATCAGAAGTGGACCTGATGAGAATCTTTTAGTAGCAGCATACCTTGAAGAACAAACAAGTATGGTTCATAAAAATTGTTTTTGCTTGATTCTTGGAAAATGCTTATCTGATTTTAGAAGATAAACATTAGAACAGATGTATTAAAGTTTTGGACAGTTGTAGTTATAAGCATTTGCCCAAATCCTGTGTGAATATTTATCTGCGTAACCAGGTAAAGGGCAAACAATCTGCAGCACTTTTCTACAACATAAGTTACATTTTTTTTTTTTTTGGGAATACTTTCGGGCTGTGCTCAAGGCAAATGACGAAGCCGTTATTCCTTTTGAGGTTAATGCGACTTTTACTCTGCTTCTCAGGTGCATTTGCAGCACTTTTTTGTCATCTGTCAGTTTAGATTACAGATTGTCAAATCGTGTATTTTTTTTTTCGAAATTAATGGCTTACCAATTGTCTTTTCCTGTGGGTTGATCATGTACTTTTTCTCAAATCATTCTAAGGGATCGAAAATTAGGAACCTAATTGAGGTGGAACTTCCTTCCCACATACTTTGAGTTTTAGTCCGTCCTGTTTCGGACTAAATGACTTATTATGTTTGTTACACTAGATAGTGACACTTAAATAAGCAACCCTCGTCTGTTTTGGTTCAGCAAACATTCTTGATAAAGTTTTGGAAAACTAATGGCAGTTGAAAGTGCAAATTTTGGGTACCTATTATTGTAATTTGCCCTACTTTGCCAATTTTAGAGGATGTGCAAAAAAGTTTTAAGTCAAATTGGCTACTATGTTTTCCTACTTTCTGTCATTTTTAGGCCAGAAAAGAATCTCAAGTAGTAGTAAGTCACAGACATCTAGAATTTGTTCAAGAAGGAAGGACATGTGAGATAGTTGAGTATGAGAAGTTAAAGCAGTTTGGCCTGTATATCCAAAATTGAAATTTCGAAGGATAACACTGCATTCGTGTTGGGCATTACCCATGGAAACTTTTCGAACTAAAGCTGCGCAGAAAAGACTAATCGAAGTGAACCCTTTGTAATCCTGCTCTTGTCAAGCTTGATCAACAGGAATACTGGAACACTTCTTGAGAAGATTACATGCAGAAACGATAAGTCTAGAAATCCCTGATGGCTTCACACAATTCGTGGCCTGATACTTGTAAGATAGCGAATTCCAGGATTGAAAAGCAGTAAATTTGTAGTATCAATTCTTTCCTCTGAGTAAAACTTGATAGCCTTTGCCACAGGGACACTTGAAATTCAAAATGATCAGACACATTCCATTTCTGTTCACCCCTACTGCTTCCTCACAAGGTCCTCCTTCAGTTTCACTCACCACTAGACGCACTTCAGATTCATCCTGTGTAACACAATACTGTTATGGAAGTTAAGCAATGACTTAAATAGTCTCAAGTCTAGACCCAAATTAACTTGTCCATATAGGGATTATATTAACTAGTTGCCACCATCTTAATTCTGTTCTGAGTTAGATTCAAAAGCTGCTGAATTTGGTGACTGTCTAATGAATATTAAGGATCTTTGCCTCAAATAATACTTGTTTTTTTTTAAATAATACTTATTAATAACCCTGTCAAATAATTAGCTTGCAACACTTGCCTACATGATAAATTACTTTTGTTTGACATACTCTCAATACAACTAATGAAGTTGTCATTTTTCTTTTGGGTAGGTGATGAAATTGTTTCTTATTAATGTTAATGGAACCTTTTCTTTTCTTCTTAGGCGTTCTTACTTTCTAATAAGAGATTACTAAAACTCGTTTTCTTTTCTACACCAAATTAAGGTAGACATCTACTTCGTTGTCCCGACAAGCCTTTCAAAGGCATTGAACCGGCCATGCCATCGGTCCGGTTCTCTATAATAGCCGGAAATGGTCAAAAACCGTCAAGAACCGGTCGAGTGGTAGTGAGATTTGATCTTGGGACCTCATATATAAGACACAAGTGTCTTAACCACCACACCAACAAGTATTTTTGAAGTTAAATGAGTACAAAAATTTATAAAACTAATGAAAAGTAAAATAAAAAATGAAACTTCCATTTACCTATTTATGCCTCTCTCTATTTCCACGTTCAGAGGTTTCAATCTTGCATAATTTCCAATTTCACCTTCATCATTCCTTTTTTAATCATTAGTTTTTAATGTTACTAAATTCCACATTCAGAGGATTCAATCTTGCATTCTTTCCAATTTTACTTCCATCATTCCTCTTTTAAACACTAATTTTTAGAGTTACTAAATTCCACCATCAGAGGATTCAATCTTGCATCCTTCCAATTTCACCTCAACCATTCCTCTTTTAATCACTAATTTTTAGGGTTACTACAATAAATTTCTTGCACAAACTCTACTCTTCCCTCTTCTCCTCTCCACGTCCTCCACCCTCCTCTCTCTCTCTCTCACCCTTTATTAAATCTCCATGTATTTAATTTAATCTATTGAAGTTTTCTTCCACAACTTTAACATAATCTATACAAGTTTTCTTCCCTTTATTTATTTTCTGTATGTGGAGTTTTTGTATTTAATTTGAAACTTCGAATTCTTTTCATTTATTGATATTGGTTTTTTTTTTGTTTTCCCAATTTTCGGTTAAAGATGTATCTAATATTTCAAATTTTTTCAGGCCTTTTTTTTTGTATGGTTGAAAGAAATTACATTTATCAAATTTCAAAAAATTTATGTTCAATTTTCATGTTATTAAGAAAATTTTATAAGACACTTCAAGATAAAGTACTCTTGAATTGATGTATTCAAAATTATTGGGTTTAAACTTTTTTCCCCTCAAAATATTTGGAAAATATCATTAATGGTGAACAAAAGATGGGATTTGAGATCATTTTATACCCAAGTGTGTCAATGAAATGTAGTCAAATGTCACGAATAGCTGATTGCTGAAGTGCTACGGCTCCAGACTTGAGAAGGAGAAGAAGCAAAAAAAAAAAAACCGGTGAACCAGCCGGTCGGACCGGTTGAACCGCGAACCGCCACCTCTACCGGTTCACTGGCCGGTCCGAGTTTTAAAACATTGTTCAAAGGCTCCACAAACCAAGTATATGACAATTTCTTCCTTGTTTCTGCAATTTTGCCGCAATGGAAGCTCGCTCACTTGATCTGTTTTTGGATCAAAAGCAATGACCTTATTAGGCATGACATATTCATAGGAGTCATCATAATTATTAGCTCTCCAATGTAGACAACCATTGAAAAAAACTCCTGTTGTTCCCACACATCACTGATAAGGAAGATTTAGTATTTTCCAACCTTTGTTTCTCAATCCTAACAAGATTAGGCATAGAATCCCGAGTATCAATTGCTGTATGCCTTATTACCACTCTATAACCCTCAGTGCACGAATTGTAACACATCCCAGAACTTGTTGCAACATAATTAATTATCAAATCGTCCAATTCTAGCACCCAGTAGAGGTATGTTGTCAATGGATTCCACAAGTAGAAAGAAGTTTCAAAAATTTGTGAGCAACAAGCCATTGCATGATCCTGCAATATAGATCTCACCAACATATTTTGCGATGCTATCGGCTCCCCTCCCGTGAAAACTGTTGGCACAAAATTTCATAGTCCATAAAATAGAAATGAGGAATTCCTTGTCATATTTTGTGGCTCATGTGATTTTTTTTTTTTTTTGTTTACTACAATAACATAAAAACTGCTTTTGCCTGTCAAAAATCGCTGGATAAGGAAGAAACAGATGGGAAATCATGGAATTCCAGAGCTTGCTTATGCACTTGAATCGTGCAATGAACTTGCCTAGAAGTCTAGGGATTATATTACTACAAATTATATCATATCAGCTTTTTGGAGGCTGTTGTATTGATCCACCAAATTGTGATGGTTCTGATGTTCTTAGGTGTGAACTTATAACTTTATCAACCTGATCAGGAGGAAAAGAAAGACATGCACATATACCTATAAGCTCCAAATCCAGTCATAGGAAATAAAAAATTTCTGGTAAATGGCAGTGGAACTCTTAATGTTTGTTTGACCATTACAAATTACTAATGTTTCGAAATTGCCACTATTTCTACTAGTTAGATTTTTAGACAAAATTATCCTCGTCCCAAGAAAAAATTCGGTAGTGTTAAAAAAAATCAGTAGAGGACGTTCTATGACATAAAATTTCTGTATCAAAGAAAAAAAATTCCAAAATAGATACTATTTTCTGTATCAAAGAAAAAATCAATAGGCCCCACCCCCTTCCCTCTAGCATTTCACCCATCCTATTTCTCTCGTTGTTTATGATGATTTAATCAAGTTTCATAAATAACGGCTCTTACAACACTTTTTAACCCATTTATTTAAGGTGTAATCACATAACGTTCTAGTCTTTACAATTTTGCTCATCTTCTTATTCGGCCCTTCAATATTTATAAGAACCTTGCGTCCTTGAAATTATCAAATTTTTAAGGGTTTGTGATTTTCTAAGGTAATTGGATCTTTTTTTCATTTAAATATTGTTTCTAGTTATTGTTACTTTGTAGTCACTAATGCCTTAGTCAATGGAGGAAAGCACAATAAAAAGATAACATTAGGGCGAAAAGGGCAAATAGTATCAAACCTTAAGGAGGAGGCTTTTTCATTCATGTATTATTATTCTTTTTTATAGTGTAAGTGAGAGGATTTGAAACTAGATTTGAAACAACAACAACAACAACAACAACAAAGTTATGCAAGGCGCGACAATGTGTTGGAGTTTTTGAGTACAACAACGGTCCATCACAAGTCGGTGACACCAAATCCAAAATAGTAGGACAGCCAGCTTTAGGCAACTTCTAAACTTCTGCTTACTCCTCTATATATACATTCCAGCATTCAGTCCAATTTCATTACTTTTGATGTAATTTCACTATCCAAAAGTCTAATCTAATAATTTTCACTATCTAAATTCTAATATAATTTGCTTTCATATCCAACAAAGTCTATCCAACTTTTTTATAGTATTATACTAGTTTTATAACCCATGCTATGCATGAGAATTATAATTTTTTTTAAAAAATTAATATTTAAAATAAAGATATATTAGTTAATAAATATTGAAAATCCTTACAATGAGATGCAATTCAAACTAAGAATGTATGATATTTTTGTACAATTATATAAATATTAGTTGTTAGTTAAATTTGCGATTATGCTTGAAAGATGTAGGATTATTTTCCTAGTATTTAGTATTCAATATTGTTTTCAACAATTGAGTGTGACTCTTTTCAGGACCTTGCATATATACTTAAAAAAATATGTGTACTTACTCCATTATCATGTTTAAACATATGGATGCACTTGATTGAATTTGTTGAAATCAAGATGAAAACTAAAATCTCTTGTGATTTATTAAAATTTTCTATAAAAGGCACCTAATGTAAATTTGTTTAGATAATTTTTAATACATTAAAAAAAGAAGTCAAGAATAAGGTGAATATTTAAAATATTAAATTATTAGAATTCAATTGAATCTCGAATATCCATGAATCAAAATTGTCCAAAACTTGAGTAGACCCAGTCTTCATGATATAGTGTAGCACAATTTGAATAATTGAGTCTTTGAAAATCAGGTCTACCCAAGTATGAGCCATCAAAATTTATCTAACTAGGCTCAAAGAGTTTCGTATAATATCAGGTCATGGTATGGATAATCAGGTGAAGGTCATGGTGTGGAATTGTCAAGGAGTTGGAAAAATTTACACCCTAATGTTTTGTATAATATCAGGTGAAGCCTCAAAGTTTTTATAGAGTCATACAATCTCTCTATCGTCTTATATAAAGTGAAAAATAGATGGAATGGATAATAAGTTACCGTGATTAGATCATATACGCTCTAAAAAGCATATGTAATGAAATTATAATATCCAAAATATCCACTTTATCTCCTTGTAATTTTTATATTTATCCACGTAATCATCTATAATTTTGTACAAGGTGACTAACTCATTGTTTGATTTGGTATTTAAGCAAGGGCACTACTGATATTTTGACTAATTACATTACATAGATAATTTTTTGTTAAATTTTCAGTTTACATGAAACTATAGGGGGGTGGAGTTGATATTTTGAAACGTTAGAAAAGTTATGTTATAATAGATGAAATCACATGGAGTTGTTAGCAAATTACCCAGAAAAAAAAAAAAAAAAAAAGAATGCCAATTCAATAATCTCTATAGATTTGCATTGACAAGAAGAAGGGGTAAAACAAAAGAGTTTATATCAACCATGCTCTGAAGAGAAGTTCAGCAAATTAGCTGAAACTATGTTTAGGAACGTAAACCCTTGATACGATCATACTAGAGTCCAACTTGAACAAACAAACAACCATAAGGGAGGGGGAAAAAAAAAAACGCTGCTGAATTTATTCTATAAAGATTGGACCTATGGGGGGAAAAAATCACTACGTATAGGCTGGACATCTTAGTCAAAAACCTGCAGTGCCGATGGTGGCTTCATGTGGACAATGAAAACTAACAGGTTATCACGACCAATTTACAACCTGCAACAAATCATCCATAGTTGCTGGAGAATCCCCGTTTGAGTTTTCTTGCTTTACATTCTTCAGATCAATCGGGTTTGAGTAGTTATTAACACTTGTACTTGACTTCGTGCTCGACTCCTCGATTAATTTCACGTAACAAGCTTGATTGTTAAAATTCTCTATCCCATCTCCACGATATTGGACACAACCTCTTCTAGAATTCGCATTCTGCCAAGGTTGTTTGCCTTCCTCAGAAATTGATGTTCTCTTGCCTAATGTTCCCTTAGCAACTGAATTGCCCTTTGCTGCTTCAACTCTTACCTCTTCGTCTTCACTGGAGTGCACCATGGCAACTCTGGAATTCTTCTGGGATACAAGTCTTCCTCCCTTGGAGGTTTTTGAGCCATCACTCTTTATCTTACAAAGGACATAATTGTTTTCTAAATTTATCCCTTGCAAACTAGCACCAGCAAGCTCATACTCGTACATCGTCCAGTGGCCGACACTCTCCTCCATGGAACTATATGTAAATGTCCTCTTATTGCCAATCAGCACATTACCCAGTCCCCAGTTCTTCATGATAGGCTCTGGTTTTGAATTGTTATGCCAGTTGCCACGACCCGCGATTCTCTTCTTATTCTTCTCACTGGACTTTCCAACATTCAACAGGTTTGTGAAAACATAAAGCACCTTTTGATGAGCAAACACCTTCCCAAAAGCATCCACCACTGGTGTCTGCCATGGATCATCCTTACCAAACAGGATCCAAGGGGTTTCAGTCTCGTTCTTCCCGTAGATATCTCTTTCTATAGTGAATTTGTTTGATGGTAATGGCTGTCCCATTACCTTGTTCTTTAGATAATGTGTGATCAACTCTTCGTCTGTGGGGCAGAAACGAATTCCAAAAGGTAAACCAGCCATGTTGGATCTCGTTGCTATTCCTTCTCTGGAAAAACGCTCAGTTTCCAAATTCTGTTATGTTAGAATCACTGACTGGCTTTTCATGATGGTTAGGAAATTCTGACGGTATTTAAATAGGATATTCTGATGATACTTTAATTCCATGTTGTTATTGATTTATAGTTTCCTATCCTTTCTAGAATGCCTCTGACGAAGTTGGCAGAATCCAAAAAGGGAAGCTCGACTCCAAATCAGATTTCGATTTGATATCCCAACGTGACTATATTAGGAAATAGGAGAATTATAAATACCGCACCTTCCCACAACTTCAATACTTCAACGTTCACTTTTACTTCTCTAAATGTCGAGTTCGCAATACGATTATAGGGAAAATTTCGCAACAGGGGACAGGGAAAATTGAAGATACCACAACTCCCAATACTCGAATCTTTCTGTTTCATCTTTTTTCCTAAGATTTAATCAAGAATCAACATGGTGAATGATAAGAAACCTGTTTGTTCGTCATCAAGTCCACTTCTGATTGTCCCTCTCGATCAAATAAGTAGTCAGGGCAGCAGCAGACTTGCTTTATTCAGTCTTAAAGACAAGACAAGCTATGATCTCAACATTGTTTTTGAAGTATCTGAAGATGTTATTGCTTCAGAATATGAGGATAATCGGATTATTGGGTCTTCTCATGGATGGGTGATGATATTAAACAAGAATTCTGAGATTACTTTGATGAACTTACTTTCAAGGAGTTTTATTCAACTTCCACAGGCAAAAGAAAAGTCTAGTTCCCGTACATCTTCAGAACAATTACGACGAATTCTGGTTGATAAAGCAATTTTATCTGTTGATCCATCTAGCAATGACAACTACAAGGTCATAATCATTTATGGTTTGAAAAAGAAACTTGCCTTTTACTGCTGTGGAGACAAGACATGGACAGCATTTAGTGATTCTCAAGGTTACCATGATCTTGTATGGTTTAGCAATATGCTTTATACATTAAGAAAAGGGGTTATAATTGAGGGATGGGATTTTGCTGAATCTTGTTCACCGACGAGAAAGGTATGTGTCCAGTGCAGTTACACACCAACCTTGTCTTTTCCTCATGATCGTTGTACTACTCAATGGTACTTGGTGCCATTGTTGGAAGAGATGTTGTTCATTGTTAGGTTCGTTGGTGAATTCGTGAATCATGAAGGTGAGCTGCTTTGCGAGGGAGATCTTCTAGGTGAAGAAGATATCCATCCTTTGGTTTGTCCATACAGGACGTTTTACTTCCAAGTTTACAAGGTGGATATGATTGAAAAGAAAGTGGAAGAGGTTCGATCTTTGAAGGATCAAGTGATTTTTCTTGGTGGAAATCATAGCTTTTCAGTTTCTACTAGAGATTACCAAGAGCTCAAGGGAAACTCAATTTATTTCACAGATGATTATTGGGATCGGATGTATGAAGATTACTTATATGGAGGTCACGATATTGGCATCTTTAGCTTAGAAGACAGGAGTATTAGTCCAATTTATGAGTGTGGTTTTTTGCAAAGATATTACCCAACACCCACTTGGATCATGCCAAATGATCGTAACTAGTAATTCCTGATTCTCAGGAAACTCATTGTAACTGTAATTAGTGATTCTCAGGAAACTCATGTATGTACTGGTCAGACTATAAGTTCAATTTTAGTTAATCTGTCCGCGTTTTTGTACATATATTCTGGATTGGTTAGATGTTTATTTGGCCGCTTTCATTTTCAGAAGTTCTTCAGCTTATCTCGATACTTTGGCATCAAGGAGGCTAAAGAAATCAAACGTGAACCTGGCAAACATCTGCATATATCTTGGAAGATTGGATTCTAGCTTTTGATTGATTAATGCTTCTTCCGAGAATCAAGGATAAGATATCATCACAATCACCCAGACCAGCCAATAGTGTGCAGTCATAATGATAAGTGCAATTGCTCCCTCCAAAACATGCCAGAGGAGGCCAAGAACAAGGCCAGTCATGCTAGACTATTTCTTACCATAATGCATACAATCTTAAGCACAAATAGAGAACTACCTCATGTAAAAGGGTTTAGGATAACAATGCTTTGCGAAGTGTTGGAGAGTACCACAACAAAGAAAGATGCATTTCCCCAATCCAACTAGATCATACTCTCCATTGCTCATTCAATGCATCTCATTATGAGTTTCTCTCTGCTTGATCAAAGAAAATAAAACAATGATATTCCGACCAATACATCAACACCTTGACAAGATGCACAACAGTGTATCAACAATAGACTGTCCTTGACAAAACAAAGATCAAGTAAGAATGAAATCTCTCCAACATTTTCATCCTCCATTCTCCAATGATGAAAATCTATGCCACTCACATGCAATCCTTGACAATAAACCTCTAAACTGAGCCACACTTTTGGGTTCTCTACCAAATTAGCTTAAATGAATTAGTGTTCCAAAATTGGTATAACTGTCATCAACATCCTCAGGTACATTAGGTTGTAATAACAGATACACTGATTAAATTTAGCGATTTATTTGGCTGTTTCAGTTTTCCATATTTTGTAGCTTATCTTGATAGTTTTGCATGTGCTGTTATGCAGACTAAAGAGCTCAAAACATGTCCACTGAAACATCTGCAAAAATCTTGAACCACAGATTCTAGTTTCAATACCTTAATGCTGGCTTCCAAGCAACAATAACTAAAATCATCACAACCTCCCAAGCGCAGTTTAAGAGTATGCGGTTTCATCCATTTAACAGCAATTGCTCCCTCCAAACCATGCCACAGAGGAGGCCGAGGAAAATAATGCTAGACCATAGCTCACCAGATTGGGGGGGAAAAAAGGAAGCTTGAATGCAAACAGTACAGGAAGAGATAGGCATCTTCTCAGAAATACGAATAGATTATACACTCGATCACTCATTGAATTTACCTCATTACGATTCCCCTCTACTTGATCAAACAAGATTCAACAATGTTTATATCTAATACTGGTGCATTGACGGGTTAACAAAATGCAGAAAAGTGTCAATACATTGTCCTTGATTAAACAAGACGAAGTAGGAAAGCAATCTCTCAAACAGATTCATGCTCCATTCCTGTTCCAACTATGAAATTCTATGCCACAGACATAAAATTCCTCAAAACAAACCCCTCAATCGAGACATTCTCAAAAAAATTAGGAAGGAAAATTAAGAGCTGACGATGGACTTCATTCCTGCCAATTCATAAAAACCCAATTCCAGAAACTTCCTCAAAACTACTGCTTTGGAGAAAGCATGCGTTCTTAACAGGCAGTAAATTTTTCCGGAAAATGCAGATGCCAATTCCACAGCTAAACTAGAAATTAGCACACCCAGAATCAAATAAACAACCAGAAAAATGATACCGAGAACCAATAAAAAAATCGAAAAAATTCAACAGCGTACAATTCAGTTATCTTTTATAGAATTCCATAATCCAACATCCACAAAACCAGCATTCCATCAACGGTCTCACAACTAATTACACACCATACGTACTTAGGGTTTAGAAACCGAAAATTCAAAACCGGGGATGGGCGATCAAGGACAGGTAGTAACTAGCGATTTGATTACAATTTTAGCTGATGTCGGAGTCATCGAAGTCGTCTTGGAAAGAATTGAAGAAATCAGCATCGGCGAGACGGTGGAGCTCCGAGGCGGCCATAGTGCCTTCTCCGCCGCCGAAGATCTCTAGGGCTTCAGCATCGTCCACGTCCATGGCAACCGTTGTTCCTTGCTCATCCAGGTCCGCGAAGAAATCGATCGGCATTGGCTTCATAACTTTTTCTTTTTTTGTTTTTCTCTGAATAATTTTTGATTGTGGATTTAAAGCTCGTTTGTGATTCTGGGAACTTCGAAGAGAAGAGAAGGGGAGAAGGTTCTGGCTCAAGGTTCTGGCTCAGGGCTTTAAAAGGCAAAGATCAAGATTTTTTGAAAATTTGAGTGCAGTCCCTGAAGGTGGCGTGTAATTTATTTTGGATACCGAGAGTTCTAAAAATTGTATTAGTAACCCATGAGTAAATCTCTTTCCTTTCATTCT